>CAJQUW010006967.1:0-600000 GCA_907163375.1 Prostheceraeus crozeri | reverse complement strand
CGGCTGCCAAGCAATCTCTTCAATCGTGCATGTAGGCTTGACACAAGAGGATGTTGCAATAATCAAAATCAGCATGCAAACTGCATACAATTTCGAGTGTTCGTTAAAGGACCAAGGCAGGTACATACTTTTGTTCTTTTTTTGTGAAAGCTAAATGGCTAATGAAGACATCATAGGAGCGAGATGAATGAATTGTACTCGACACGAACTTTTCCGTATTAAAAATATCGAAGGACACTTTTGTGCACCTCCCATCAAATATTCGAATCCCGAGGCCCAACGGTCTTTCATTTACAGAAGCGAAAAAAGTAGTGAATTTTCGTATGTATGATTTCATCCAGAATATAAGAATAGATGTCGAATAATATTCAAATATCTTGTGCATTAATGTGTTACCGATCACCAAGTGTTAAGAGTGTTTTTCTCAGATTTTTGGTGATAATTCGTGCAATTTACTCACCTACAATATCTGGATCTATTGACTGTTTAGCTTCAAATCCTAGCAGATAAAAACGGATCTATCATACAGATTGTTTCATAAAAAATGGATCACCCTTAAACATCGCCTTAACTTCAACTTTGTCTAACTCCGCCAAACTTGAACGAATTTCTATGAAATTTGGAAGATATGTCAGTTGTGCTTACTAATATCATTGTTGGAAATTTCAAGCATGAATATTGAGTTGTTTCCCTGTTATAGATAAAAAAGTAGTAGATAATTTGATCTTCATTTAGCAATGTTACACAAAATCATACCTCACTCTTATAAAATTACATTTGTTTCCTTTGTTATGTAATATGTTGTTCTACAAGCCAAAAGCTATCAAGCAAAACAAAAATAAAGAAAATCGGTCAATCAGAACGAGTATAGCACCATTATTCATCAATAATAATGTAACTGCTACATGTGATTAACTGGACTTCATGTTCCATAGCTTCCTGACTTCGTTGCGGTGGTGTTGGCAGCACTCCTGATTGCTTTCAGCTAGAAATCTATCTCTTACCGGTTGAAAACAATACAAAGCACAAATTAACAATAACGAGATCGCATTCACAAAAGGCAAAGTGTCAGCCTTGCTAGAACTAGGCTTTTCTTTGCGAGCTACAAGCAAGCGACTAAATGTCCCTTACACTTAATGTGCATCGATGGCATAATGATGATTTTCGACTCTGTCGTAAAGAGGGCTCTGGCCGTCCACGCAAAACATCCAAACGTAGAGACTGTCTAATTTTGAGATTTGTTAAAGTTGATCCAAGTCTCTCGTTAACTGAGATGGCTGCACTAGTCTCGTCTATTTCTAAGTCCACTATTCGTAGAAGACTTATTGAGTCGAATTTCAAGAGCTGTAAGAGGCCCTCTCAGATCGAATTATCAGATCAGCATACAAAAAGACGTCTCAGATGGGCAATGAGTCATTGTCACTGGCGAAATCAGTAGGATCGGGTTGTCTGGTCTGATGAGGCATCAGTCCGTCTGAAGGATAGTGATGGTCGATTGAGATTATGGATAAAATCTGATCAGGAAATTCCGAGACATTTACATCGTCCCCGGGTACAAGGTGGTGCGACTCTACTGATTTGGGCTGGCATTTGGACCAATGGCCGCTCTGAACTTCACATACAGCAATGAACCATGAATTCTGAACGCTATGTGAATGTTTTACGAATGAACATTGGCCAAATGACAGATCAACTTGGTAATCCATCGACTTGGTTATTTATGGATGATAATGCTACGTGTCACAGGAGTAGTAGAGTCAACTTATGCAAGTCTCAATTAGGGCTTAGGACATTATCTTGGCCAGCTCGTTCTCCTGATCTGAATCCCATAGAAAATATATGGAGTATTCTAAAACGTAACGTTCGTCGTTCACTGATATCTACAGATGGCGTATCACAACTTATGTCACTGTTAAAAAGAGAGTGGAGAAAGTTAGATCAGTCAAAAATCAACGATATCATCGAAACAATGCCTAGACGAATTGGTAATGTCATTGACAATAAGGGTAGGGCCACAAAATATTAGCTTCTTAAGAACCGTTACTGTATCATAGCTTATCAGATTATATAATGACATTTAAATATATTAGGGACATGAAATAACATGAAAAATGCTTTCTGTATCATACTTATGTTTTATTTAGTCAAATTTTAGGATGATTAACTTTTTATGAAACCGACTGTACTTCTCGTTTTGCGACCATCAATTATGACAGGCAATTATCAAGTGAATAGTCACTAATTCCTCCATGATCGTTAGGTCATCCAACTCATGTGACCAGATAGCAACATAGAAGTGTCAATATCAGTTATCTAACAATAGATTTATTTGAACGAATATGTGGTTAGTTGTTTATTGTTTCATTATAGTTACCGAAAGTCACTGGAAGACAACAGAAGATTTTTCTAATACAACTTCTACTGTGCAGTTTTGTTCAGTTGATATTGTACATATTTATCAAGCATTACATGTGTTTCCACATTTACCAGAATATTTCATCAACTCCTGAATCTACCGAGGAATGAAGTGTGAAGCATCACCGACAACATCTTGTCAAGCATGGCAATCTGTACTGCCAGCCACCTTAGAAAAGTCTCTACTGTTATCAATGGCGAAGTTGTATCTATTTCTGGACATTGAATCGTCGGCAAAATCGATCCGACATTTCAATATTTAGGAGAATGACATTTTACTACAGTCGAAAGTTAACTGCATTCCGAACGACGAGCGATAGTGAAGGGGGAAGCGCTAACATGTTGGGTGGAATAAACAACAATGAAACGGATATGATTGCAGCAGAAGAAAAAAGTTGAGATAATTAAATATCAAAGATATAATTTTATGATGTAATAGACTATTAGCAAAATATTTGATGGCAGCAAGGCGAATGTATCTTAACCAATTCAATAACAACCAAATATGCTGCTTAAGGAAAGTTGTAATATAATATTTATATATACAGTCTTGTGCAGAATATCAACACATTTTTTCAAAAATCAGTTTTTATTGATGCTGTTCTCCATTCAAATAGCAGCAACGAAGTAAAATAAGAAAATATGCATAGCGAAAATGGTTTGCTTTGCAATTATTTTAGACATTTTGTAGCATAGTGACTTTTCGTTGCAATACTGTCATTGCTCCTACTAGGCCTACTCCGGAATGCGCTCTTGTGCCCAAACGTGATCAGGTCACACGACACATTGGCTTCAGTAACGACACTTTACGCATTACCGATGTCCATCCAATTTATTTAATGCGCTGACAAATAACTCAACAAACCACATTCAATCAAACGCCAGATTATCTAAATGAATTATTCCTGTTACGATTCGCGTTCATAAAATAAGGAATTACACGTTGTGTGTTGTGATCTGTAATTCCGCTAATGATTACTTACTTCGTCCATCAAGCGAATGTACATGTCCTTGGAGCTGGCAACAGCGGCAAGATTGTTGGCTTCTGCAGTAGCCTGAAAAATGACATGTACATGTATTTTTAACAAGATAACTTATTTAGGGCTTCATACTCACGCGCAGCATCGACTTTGGCTCTGGAAGATCGTCACCTTGATAAATGTTGATGTAGGCCTGTAGGAGAACAATAATAAGTGTTATTCATTTTCTGTTATACAAATGAAACGAGCAAATTGAGCAGAGAGATTGGCAAGTAATGTGACTTAAACGGAGCATTGACTTCAATGGATGCCAATGCAGCTCAAGGAGCATGGTGATTGAATGTCCCTGTGAATTCGATGAGCACACTATTAGGTTGCGATGAGGTGATCATTTTTGTCTCCAGACTTTGAGAGACGATACTTTTTGTTTAACTTCTGTCAATGTTTTTTCAAAGAAACGTACCACAATGAAACTTTAACGTCACTGCTCCTCCATGCTGGAGGTTTGGACGGTGCTGACATTGTTGGATTTTTCTGGAGCGTTGTGGCACTTTTAGTCCGCATGCCATTCCTGCCGACTTTCAATGACTCTCTCAGGGCTCGACCTCCGGACCGAAAGATCGCTAGGCCAAGCACTTAACCACTGTGCCACGAAGACCACTACGACGCAGTTATCTATTTAGTACTGAAATAGGTTAAGACCGGAGTGTCGTAACAGTCCTGCGAAGGCAGCATAATAGGGGAGAGCGAGGAGGTATGGGCCACCCTGGATTAGGACGATGTAGTTTTTCCTGTTTCATTAATGAGTACCTCTATACCACTGTATGATGTGTCAAAGACCAAGGAATAAGAGGTAGCACCATATTTACCTATGAAAAGTCTTTAATGGAAATGAACAGTAAAAAACCGAAATCTGGAAAAATCTGACTTTTCAATTTTGAGTGGGAGGTATGCACCACATGGTGAGGAGATATGGGTTACCTACGAACTCTAATATCAGATCGAATATACATTTTCTACTGTGCAATATATAGTATGTTCCTTAACAGATTGATAGTGCCAGTTCTGATGCTTTGAAGTGTATAAATACGCCATAGCACCTCATGTTTCCACACGTTCCTTTAGAGAAAGTTCTTCCCTGGTGAAAACCGCGTTAAAGTATGATTTTGAGATCTTAGAAAATTCCATGGAATTGTCTTTCAAATGACGTCAATGAGTCGCTCGTCCGATATGACAAGTTCTCGCCGCTTGGTTTCTCGAAAGCTCTCCCTTACGGATTCTGTAAAGGGCACTTATTAAGTCATCTTCGGCAAATTGGCCGCGATTTGTTGTTCGAGTCCACGTTCGAGGCATCGCTCCTTCAACCAAATGGGTATGCCTGTAACTTCCTTAGTTGCTAATTGCTATATTTAGATGACCAGGAATCCCAAACTTGTTTAATAAAAAGCAAGTTTGGGATTCCTGAACATCTAAATATAGCAATTAGCAACTAAGTGCATGAAGTCGTGTTATCGTGTTTAAGGATTAACCCGAGATAGGATATGCAACAAATTTCCATGCGATTCTTAGAGAAGCGCGGGAAATCCAGAGTCTTAAAATAGAGGAATATGAAACAGTGTCGATCGCACATGATATGAATCTTTTTTAGTACAGTGTAATAACAAAATAAAGATACAGACAGTTCATTTTGTAGACTTGACATAGCGATTACTTCCTACATAAATGCAGCATGTGACGGCATGGGTCCGCCAATACCACCCCTAATTAGATGGTCTATACCTCCCCCTGTGGGGTACTCAAAACTTATGTTGAAAAAAACATATAAGGAGCAATGCTATTTTCTCAATGCTGCAGCTAAGCTGTTATAAAGCGTTAAACTTGACTATACGAAGAGGCATTTTCTTAACAACCTCTTTTTTCGAAGAAAAAATAGAGAAATCAAGATTATTCAAAACCATGCCTGAAACCTTTTCACATGGATATCTCGATAACTAATCTAATTGAAGAACTGATCATTACATGTGTTAACGAGTACTAGACTAGTATGCAATGATATATAATCATTTCACTCATTCAGTTTCGGTTTCCATACATGGCAGTGGCCCATACCTCCTCGCTTTCCCCTACATAATTGAACCATTTTTTTTTTTGATATTTTGAATTTTAGTGCATAAGTATGGATTTGTCGAGTCTCAAGGTCTTGTCAAGGCTTTGACATGTTTCATGTTGTCTTTTCACCAAGTCATCCACAGAAACATAAACTAAATTGAGGAGTCAACCAACCTTAGAGCATATCCCAAGTGGTTTGCACATCCAATCTAATAAACCAGACCGAGGTGTGCAAAAAGATTCACTTCGCTTAATTTCTAATATATTTCCATATTTACACGAAAGTGGCAGGAGTGCTGGCGGGCAGAAAAATTATTCAGAGGATACGATGGCACTAACCGAGCAGCAGCAAAAGATGTTGCAAGTGTGTGAAAATAACTGGATAAGCCGCATCTGTGGTGTAAGGTTGATAGAGAAACGTAGAATGGCGGAGCTGATGAAGTAGGAATGAAGAAAACTTGGACACAGACAGTGCTGGAAAAGAGACTGAAGTGGGTAGGGCATGTGGTAAGGATGGCAGACGAGACGGTAGTGAAACAAGTGGAAGAGATGGATGACATAATGACAAGAAGAAGGGGACGGACAAGGATTCGCTGGAAATTGAAATGGCGGCAAAGTGTTAAGGACGCAGCAAAGAATATGTTGGAGAAGACATGAAGTAACTACTGACTGCTCTTTTGACTATGAATATCGTGTGAGTTATTTTGATGTGTGTGACATTTCCCCACACCCTTTTCAAGGGAAAATTAGTTTGCTAAAAATAAAGTTATAATTCTCTGCATTACTTTTATCAATTTCTATGTTTTTATGTCACATTTTCATTAGATGTCCAGCTATCATTCCAAACATTTAAGCTGTTTTGCTTTCATTCTCATTAATTTAATGCCGACAATTTGGTCAGGCAACTTTTCGATGGACCACACGAAAGTCATTAAGATCATCTCCTCCCTTTTCAGTTGACTCATTAATTGAGTGGACTCAATGACTGATTTCTTTGCTGAATATTCACATACAAATAATGTTATTCCTGTTCCATTCGCAGCTTGACGAATGGTGATGAGAGTAAAGACAACGTTTACTCGGAATAGGGAGTGAACACTAGCAACCCTAATCTTTCCCAATTTACTTTCAGCTGCAAGTTATAATCAAGGCTCAGAGCCAACATCAAGGGTGGTGCAGCTATTTCAATATTTGCTGGTGCTGATGCTTGTAGAATAGGATTGCTTTGACCAGTTTTGAGTATTTACTTTCGAAATATTTCTATGAGAATAATTTCGCGAACTGGAAGGGTCCCTGTGATGGTCAATCCAAAGCATAAAACTCAAGAACATGTACGAGCTATATTTAGTCATGAAGTCGCCACAGTTACGTATTTATTGCAACTAACGGTGGTCTCCGTAGCACAGTGTTTAAAGGCTTGGCCTAGCGATCTTTCGGTCTAGAGGTCGAGCCCCGAAAGTGTCATTGGATGTCGTCATGAAGGGCATCCGGACTAAAAGGTCACACCACTCCAGATTGAAGTCCGACTGTGTCAGCACCGTCCTAACCCACCCATAGCGACGTTAAGCCATCACAACGAAGCTTTCCCCCAGAAATCTGACAAATTGGAGTTGATGAGAGGTGGTTTGAATACAGCATAATGTAGTAGATTACATTGATCACATTCACAACTGTCTAAATTGATATAGCACAATGATGGATTGATACATACCTTGAAATACTCAACCAATTCTCGCGCCGTTACTTCAGTGCCGTTGATGATCTTCACGATGAGGTTATCGGGCGCCAGTAGCATTGGAACAAGAACTTTGAGGTTGTTGATGAAGTCTGCATCGATGTCACTCACGCGACCATCGAAATGAGGATTTGTGGCCACTTTTAAGCCGGGATGAGGCATCAGGTAACATCCGATCCTTTCAAAACATGAGCGAATGTGACGTCGAAGTTGTTGGAGTTCAGGATGCTGCCTGTCTGAGATCTGCAACAGAACGAAATCCCACGTAATTACAGGCCTGTTAGTTTTAGTGTAAAATCAACAAAATTGCATTAGAAAACACTAAAAATGCAAGGTCTTTCCAACGTTGCGACGAAGAGGAACGCAGCATGGTGCTTTGCAAGGGTGTGACAATACATGAAAGCGAAATTCATTTTTATGCATAGTTGATAGCTTTTCATGGAGGGTGTTCATGATGAGGATGAGAAAACAAAAATACGGCACTCCCTTTAGTAACGGCTTTAATAAAAACTAGTTGCTAAAAATATTTACACGGCAAACGTTTCGCGACGTAGTCGCTGCCTCAGTGCACTAAAGAGAAGGTGTAAAGAAGGTCACCTTGTTTTCTCATTCTCATCGTAATTTTTATGCATTTTTAAAGATTCATTAAGTTAAGGAAGACATTATATTTAGATAAATAACGACGCATCTGCTAAAGGTGATGTTAAATATGCTTCAGTTATCATACATATTTGCTTAGGAAGCACCTTGCCACAATATGTCATTACCTACGGACGATGATTAAATTCTATCCTTGCACATAAATTAAACAGACGGCAAACGTTTATCAAGCTGTTAGCATGGATAATGTTAGAATTCAATGAGTGAGATATAAGATTTCGGAGCTTTGAAAGTATGGTTGAAATGTGATTGTAATGAAATGGCATATCACTACCAGTAAATTCCTCTAACTCAACTCATCATTCGACTTGGCATCAGTCCGTGGCAAATGTGTGCATTTAGGGACATCACCAAGTCTTATCCCAAACTGTGCTCTTTACTTAGATCTCCGTACAAACACAGAAATCATTCAGATTGGCGACTTTAATGCAAGCATTAGAAATATGGCATTAAACTATGTTTTCGTTAGAAATTCTGGAAAACTGGGAACCGTGTCGCAATATCAAACGTTAGTGAGCTCTCAGTCTTGTAAAATTATATTTTATCTCTATAGCTAGGCAATCGTCACTGTGTTCACAGACATGTATTCATGAGGCCTTATGTCATCCATCACTCAGATTTTCAGAAAGGGTAGGTAGCGTTCAAAATGGACTGGAACAATGGCAACTTAACAGATTGTGATTAATGAATGATAACATTTTAAACAATAGAATTCCAATGTAAACATATTCACTCTGCTGACTTGGATGCAAGATTGTCTCAACCGCAAAGAAATTATTTAGAATAAATGTGCGTTGGAGTAGAAAAGTAAAGCATTGCCAGACAGGTTTGTTGCAAATTGAGCATGACGAAGTTGCCGCTGCGGCTTCCACTCATGTTCGTGTTAATCATATTCAAAGGAGGTAATTGAATATTACTAACCAGACAACTGCGTCAACATGTCATTATATCAGTTAGAAAGTGATTGCAAATGCAGCGAGAAGAAATACAAGATATTCTTTCTAGTTTTCACGACACTTTCCCACTTTTGTTGCTTTCAACCTTATCAATTTTATTTATTGATTATTTTTTATTTGAACTTTTAATTACTTTGAAAATAGACCAGAATAACCACCATCTATTTCAATATCAGGAATCAAGAATCATCGGCAGGCCTAGTTCACATCCATAGACATTCACACAGCTCCTCTCTTCATACGCAGCCACACCCGGAGTCAATTTCAGATTAAACCAATTAGCACATTAAGTTAATTTCCCAGGGTATTCATCAAAAACTAATTTCAACATGCTATTGACACTTCGTCTAAGAAGGCGCACCAGAAGACACTATGTAAGTAGAATCATTGAGTTGCAACGCATGTCCTAAATTGAAAATATACCTGATTGGTACCATTTCAATCAATATCAGTAATCATCAGAAAGTCTAATTCACATCACTAAACATCGACACAACTCCTTACTTAATACGCAGCCATGCCCGAAGTAAATTAGAGAGCATCCATCACTTCCACAGATCGCATGTTTGATTCGATTTTACCACTGTTCTTCTAGAAACGATTGTCATTACACGGACAATCCCAGGATAGAGAATGTACTTTAAACAAGATTAATTATTAATTAGAGGGCAAATGAGGCAAATTGTTCTTCCTATTATCTTCCTAAATGAGCGACTCAGTTGGATAAGGCGCAGGCCTACAATGCTGCGGTATCGTTTAATCACTGACACGCATGTTCACGGAACGGCATTGTCTCGTGATTCTATCAAAGATGCAAGTCATCTGATCAGCTGATTTGTATTGCAACTGGGTCATCAGTGTAGGTAGGAACTTCACATGCGTTAAAACTTTTTAGTCTAAAGAACGACATTTCAAAGTATTGCAACCTTTTCCTCTGCTTCACAACACTTCAGTTATGAAATAAAGACTTTGATGACAAAGATGCTCCTTCAAAAGGCATGTCTTCAAAATTTACAGCTTACAACCTGAAGGAAGCTCCAAATGATGTTTTCCGAAAGAAAATTAAAGGAATGATTTAATGCAACAACGCAGTGAATTTTGTTACATTTCAGATGCCGTTCTTTCAGTTGTCTAATTCTGTGATGTGACAATTCGATGTTAAGGACAGATACGATACTTCCATTCCAGAAAGCCAAGCTGCGCACGCAGATAATCTAATTCTGTGATTACAGCCGTAATTCAGAATGTTCTATTTCATTGATCTGACTGATTGCTAAAGAAAACCTTGTTATTTATAAATCGATTTCATTTCCGTCTTCGATTGCTATTTTCTTTTTACTCATGTTGTTCTAATGCACCTATCAATCCTAACTTTAGATCAATCAAAGTCTACACCCGAAAGGAAAAACAACATCGTCCTTAGTTTAAAGAACTCCTGTCATATAGAAATTCAACTCAGGCAGTAGAGCCGGAAGACAAACGAAAGTTGAAACGTTGATCAGATCTCTCTCCACGTACTACAAACTAGATCTGAACCCTTAACACGAGGACACAATTAATAATAATCAACGATAACAAATGACGTCAATATCAGTTCCGTCCTGAATTAGTTGTAGCGTCACAGCTTATTACAACTCCTCATCGATTGTCTGTTGTTGCTGTCTGCCAGCATACAATATGTAGACAGCAGTGCAGCATTTTCCGGTTGAATGACTCATAATACAGTGATTTCTACCTTTGAGTTTTAATTTATAACATTGACCTTCTGAGTGTAAATTCGCTGACAATTCATGCATGGCATTCAAGTTGCATCTTTGCCTCGCATTCCTATCTATTCTGCTAATTCCAACACTTATCATTTACAAGGCTTCGCAATGACACGTCGTATTATTGTCTCATGTTACGCGTAGAATTTGGTGAATGGATTCAGATGTAGGTGGACGCTTTCAAGGTCTCCACCAGTACAAATAAGTTGCCGAATACGTTAATGCATTCTGTTCAAAGTTGTCTTCAGTTGCGGTGACTTTAAGGAGTTATTCCGAAGCATCAGGATTGACTAACACACCAGTGTTCATCGATATGCATTCATCGAATGAACAGAAAAATTCGTATTTAAATCCAAATGAAGGCCTCTATGTCATCAATGTAACGTCCTCATGTCAAGATATATCAAATGCGAAGTAAGGGTTCCTGATTCATGAATCACAAACACTCCTCAGAGAACAAGAACTCGTTGTGTAGTAACTATATTCTTGCACTTGAATGTTTCCTGATCTGTCATTATATTGTATTACGGGAGAACTCAGAGCAAACCGCTGTCAACCCAAATATTCGAAAATATCCAAATTCATTTGGTATCGATGCATTTAGTCGGCGACCTACATGCATGATCACACAATCGTCACAACAGAGTCGAAACAAAAGTATTAATTGTTAATTAAGGCAATTTGGGTACTTCTATTCTTCCCCACCCCCCCACACGCCTTTCTGTTGTTGACACCCGGAAGTGTTACATCGTCAACGATCTTCTCTTGCTCCTACGGACAGTCTCACTAACGTCGCATAGCGCTGAGTGTGTAAAAACTCCTCTTATCTGACTTGTAGAACATTTACAGCTTCAGAATTAGACAACTGCTCGTCATTTGTCTGTAGAAACAATAACACGAAGTTCATGATCACAGCTGTGCCTTGTATTCTAACTGAGTATCCAAGGCACCAATCCTTCATCCCAGTGTTCAAGTAAGACTTCTCAGTGGTGTTGTACTGTCACTCAGTGACAGATGAAGTCTATTCTAAACCTAATATGACTTTGGCGAAATTTGATGATTTTGGAAAACTTGAAAAATGTGGGGGGAAAGAATAGAAATACCGCAATTTGTAATGCTCGTTGAAAAGATGTTGAAGACTTTTGGTAATATTAACCAAGAAAGCATTCGACGGCTACATATATTCTGACATATACATAAATGCAACCATCTTGTCAGTCCTCATCATGAATCAACTCTGCCTGTAACGGATATTCGCTGCCATACCACTTACTTCAAACCAAACTGACGTCTTTAACATAAATTCAAGGAATAGAGGTCATCAGTTTACCGTTTCACTTTCTTATACAGTGAATTATGCGATAAAGATCTCATTCAACTTTCTCTTTCATAGAAACTTGTGCAACAAACATTTCATCTAATCTATTTAGAAGATTTGAAAGCAATGAAAATCTTACGCTGTTGGAAATCATACATTTTCCGAACCTATACGTGTGTAATCATGTGCCGCATTTCGATTTCCTTTGAGACATGCAAAACGTAGGTAGGTGTAGACACATATTTCTTATAACTTCCTATCGCAAATGTTGATTTTAGATGCCCCTCACATGAATTTCTAGATGAATTCTTGTAACTCATATCATATTGCAAATAATATATCTCATAACATTTTATTAATAGGGATGTGCAGGAGATGACAAAGCGAAAGGGATGTCTTTGTTTTTCATAATCCATCATCGTCATATATAATATGCAGAAGATTTCTATACAATAATTGATACTTGCAATTTTTAGACTTGCTTTAAGACATCGGATTCTATACTTAAGCGGTTCATGTTACATATACTATGGTGAAAAGGCGCTTTCGATAATTTGATAGCGATGAAATTTAAATAAATCTTGTCACAAAACAATTATCTCAAATGTGTGATTGGCTTTATAGGCATGAATTCTAAAATCAGGGAATATTAGTGTGGCAGCTCATTCAAATTCAATTGGTCAAATTCAACTTCAAGTGGTCAGTAGTCAAGTACTTGGCCAACTGATCTTTTGGTCGTAAGGTCGAGATCCAATGTGTGATTGGAAGGCAGAAAGGGCATCATCGAAGTATAGCAGTGCTGTACATAACATCTCACTATGTCACCACCGCCCAAACTCCCTACCTAGTTAGGGAGTAATGACGTTTCAGCTTCATTTCATTCGGAATGCTTTGAAATAAGTATACACGATGCACTCTACACGAATAATTCTAAATGCAATTCAAATAGAAAGCAGTTGGTGTTAAAAAATATAATTATAACATTATAAGTTGCTTAATGAACATTCCCTAGAAATGTACATAGACTTAGAAAGTTTCCTTGGAAAACTTTGGAGATAATAACATTATAACTATATAATATCCTATCTTAGGTGAAGTGCCATAGCTTTGAGAATGTTTTTTATCAACACTGCTGATTTTAAGATGCAGATGACTTTTGATATAGATGAAAAACGCTAGTGTTATGAAGCGCGCCTAAATTGAGTACATAAAGTCAGGTTTTTAGAAGATGAAAACGTCGCAAAAATCAAAAACTGAAATAATTATTTAGTCTCTACCGGTTTCAATTGGCAACAAGATGACAGAGATTGACCAATCTTCATCAGGAGAAATATAAAAAGAGGACATTTAGTCCCTACAATTTTAAACGACAAACAGTTTTAAAAATTCCATTATATGCATGTATAGACTACCTAGATATTCTAAGATATATTCCAAGATATTCTATATCATAAAAATAGAAATCACAAAAGTCATAAGGATGTAGGAGATTTAGGTTCATAAATCGCTGACCTCTGTAGCACATGCTGCATATTAAGGCCATGAGGCCAGTCAGTCATTAGTTGGCTAATGAATTTCAGTTCCTCCACCTTTCGTTGTTGATCATTTCCTTTTATTTCTTTCAGTATTGTCACCTTAAATCTTCTTCCAGGTGTTGATGTTTTATATAATGATGAGAAACCACCCTTTCTTCATCTCCATGGCGGACGTGAAATCGATGTTCTGTCATTCTTTCTCTCAAAGTTCTTTGGGTTTCTCCTACATATAAAAAATATATATAAAAAAAAGTACATAAAGTCAGGGACATCTATGATTAATGTAAGATATCTAAGGGACGTTCAACTGGCATACCATGTACTGGACTGGAGCCCAGTGACTGGTAGATTCGATTAATGACGGTTGTTAGTGCACATCTAGATAAAACCGTGAAACAAGTCATAAACAATTATCCAGTACTTTACTACGCTCATTCATACAGGAAGGCTGTTGAAAGAAGATTCTGGACCCAATCAAGTAGAGGCTAAAGAATTACAAAACTCCCGCAAGAGTAAGCAACTGTCAATAGCAGCTGCAATGTCAACTCCTGATGATTGAAATTGTTCACCTACGGCACGTGGCATCAATGGCTATTGGTGTGGATTCTGATGTATTTTACAATAATGAAGTGAACTGTTTGCCATTTGCTCCATGGTCTTATCCAGATGCAAGCTACCGTCATTAATAAAGTCTACCAAAGTTACTCACTGGCCTCCAGTCCAGTGCATTGTATGGGAGTTGAGCGTCCCTTAAATAACGTATATAATAGATGTCCCTGATAAAGTGTACCAGCATTCGACCATAGATATCTTTGTCGATAAATATTTGCTTGATAGAAAGAAGTATTCTGAGTTTCCGCAATTTATTACTTTCGTTTAACATTCATTAATACTCGTATGTATTAACAGCTATTCCGAGAGTTTTCGTAGCAACCAGGCTGCTTTAGATGTGCAATCAATGCAAGTTTTTGTAAGTGCACACATGGTCTCAGGACTTAGATATTTGGTATCAATTATCACCGAGTGCTCACAACAGTGCATTATCAACACAAGTCAACACAAATCTAAATATTAGAGACTTGTGAGACCTCAAAAATTCAAGTACACATGATAACTAAAATTATCAACGTTTTTGTTCAACAAACTGTTGCACAGTAATCACAACTGCTTCCTTACTTTGAGAATTTGCTGGGTAAAACTTGAGTGGCATGATTCTCCCTCAGGAGACATTGAGAATGCGGCTCACGTCCTGTTACGTGCGTGAAAATATATAGGATGCAATTATTTGCAATATAGAAAATATCTTTCAGATATTCTGAAAGAAATTAGCCTAACTCAACTCAAATAGAATGAGATTAACTCCGGGTTCACTGGGCTCTACAAATACGTACAAATATCAGTAAGTTACTGATGATAACTTTTCTGAACAGTTATGTAAATGCCACTATCTCTGGCTAAGGTGTGAATCCTCAATAACTGTACGTCAACCTGCAAGTACTCTGGTGAATTGTTATTGCAGCTGATAAACATAGCGGCATATCGAAAGTGAGTAATCATCATCATAAGCCGTTCGACCCGCAAATCATAGGTCCACAGTGAGGTAAATTAGCAGTTTTTTCTGTAGAAATTTTCACTTACTACAGCAGATCTGCTAAACCTTTCTCGCTATTTTGTCATGACTTGTTAAATCGCAACTCCTACCATATGGTATTCTGTAGTAAATTATACGCATATGAAAATGATTCTTTCAGTCAACTTAGTTTAAAGAAGCTATCTCATGAATTGCTGTTCTTATTATTCTGGCGCGGAATATCATGATCTAGTATCGACATAAGATTGCCATTGACCGATGGTACAGCAATCAGAAGTCTATCTAACGCAGCAAGCTTCCTTATCACAGTCCTGATGCTGTGCACTTATTAACACGATAATCAACTTGCATTTCACTTGCATCGGAAGATAATGATAATGTTGCAGAACTAGTAAATAACCACTGTCAGTCATCAGTTACATTGAGAAGAGAAAATTTGGTCACGCAATGATTGATCGACAGCCGAAAGCGGAATACTCATGTACTTTCAGCTAACTCAAATTGCTCAATCTTGATGCTAATTCAATGACATCTTGAAGTTTAGCCACAAAAGCAACGAAACCATTTACGGAATCTATGTGAATTATCATTCATCAGAGATATGTAGTCTGTTACAACGGAAGAGAGCAGATGAGTCCCTGAAGAGCCTGAAACACGAAATCGTGTCAACCAGAAACTATGTCGGCGTGAAAGTTCTGAGCGAAAATTTCCATTGTGAATGGACCTTAAGAAATACTTTAATATAAGGTCAAATACTCGTGGGCAATTTCCAGCCATAAGAGACTAATCAATCTTAGGCAACTGTCATAATAACGGAAAATCATTGCTGAAGTTGGAAAAATGATGTGAAAGTAACCCGCCATTCATTTCTGGCTGACTTATGATGAAATTACAAGTCCATTTTATACTGGACAACACGTGGGCTTCTCGCAACTCTGACTTCAACAACGTCATTCTGCTGGTCTATGGAAACGTTAGCTGATTTGATGGAAAATGCTTCACGGAAGGAAAATTGTATCGTTCCAATCTCAATATCCGATGAATCAAATGTTCTACGAATCCTCATCCCACCTCCAGCTAAAGCATAAACCTATATCAGAGCAGGTTATTCGGAGTTTCGACCCATCTAATTACCCATCGATCGGATGTGGCTTGCTTCATTTTCTAATATTGATTCGAGGAGTCAAATCATTCTGTAAAAAAGCATTGATTAGCTACCAGTTCATTAAAGACTACTCAACATATCAATCAACCTCAAGTGCAACACGTGTTATTGAACTCATGTCGATGATAGCACCAATTTCACCTCCTTCTGTTGACTTTTATCACAGTTGAGATAGAAGGGTCAAAGGGACAATTCTCTAGCTGTGATGTTCAAAACTAACTGTTTGAATTGGATGTGTATTACATAATACAGCACGTATTTTTCGTGCGCAGGGTTCCCGCGCATTTTCGGATATTATCCCTGATCACTCCTCGACAAGTTCCATGTCTTAGTTAATATGTATTGGTCATGTTGGACCCATTCTGCTACAACTTTTAGATGCTTCGCATTACAGGAATGCGAACCGGAATCGAATTCGGATCCGGTTTACAAATTTATTTCTGGTTATGAGCTTATGACATTTAGAAATTTGTGATGCTTTTGTTTCGTTGACTCCCTCTGTAGATATCCATGTACATATTTCATAAATGTATTTGCATGTATATGTTGTGCATGCATGTATATTCTTGCTACTATTGATTAAATGTTCTCAATCGCAATCTATTACCAACGGTATATAATTATTGCTGCATCAAACTACAGCTTAGATTTTTTTAAAAAAAATTATGTAGGTTCAATAATCGAAAAAACATAATTTTATGAAACATGAAAATACATTGCAATTCTAACCAGCGGTAGTAATGATATCATTAATATGTCATATTCCGGTATGAAATGATAAGCATTGTGATGACGTAGCTAAGAAATATTTGTTTATAATGTATCATCATTGCTGTTATTGACAACATCCTCATTTGTGTTCGATCTAACAACAAAATAGAATGCACTTCAAAAATATCATCTTCAAATTACAAAAATATGTGATTTAAGAAAACATGATTTTCATAAATTATATAAGAAAATCTCTCAAATGTTATAGATACGCGTAAAAAAGATAAGTCTATCAGTCATCTGCTGCACAAAAAAATACTTAACGTAACGCTACTCTATGTTGCTGAATTCCAAAACTTAACTTTAAATGCTAATTTAGGTATAAAAATTACAACCAACTTTTCTGGAAATGCATCCAACCAAGGAAAACTTGAATTACTTTAACATTTGAAACATAAATTACACCCAGACCTATCCTTGAATTACACTTGTATGTCTTACATTACACCCAGGTCTGAACATGAAAAAACTGAACTAAAAATAGTTAATTATTTTGCTGTTCGAAATTTTAGAGACGCATGATATTCTAATTTTCGCTGTTTGAAAATTTAGACTCACGTCACGTCAAATATTTTAATTCCGCATCAGTCAATTACTTCCTGTATGAAAATATTATCGCACGTACCTCTGATAAATGAAATACAACGTCATGTTTAAGATATTTACTTCAAATCATTGCGAAAACTCATTTCATTTTATCTTCTTTCTGACACTTAAAACTAGTGTTCAAAAACAAAGATACAAAAACCACAAAAAACTGGCGTTCGAAATTATAGATTCGGAGAGAATGACTATTTTAGTCATTTTTAGTTTTTATATTATTCTACTCATGTGATGGCGGCACTTCAATAGATTCTCTGTATTTTCCAGATTTTATTTGAAAATGCAAGCTTTCCCTAAGGACAGACAAAAAATTCCCTGTGTTTTCAAGGTTTCCTTATCGCGCTAATGATAGTTCGCATTAAGTTGAATAGTAAAGTTGCGAACCTAATTGCACTAAACAACCTACAAGGTCACACAATTCATTCAATTTGCATACAGAACTAAATGCACCGATGATTTAACTGCTTGATAGACGATCGATTTCTCTGTTGGCTGACTGGGAAACTAATCAGCTAGCTGAGCTTATTGTGATACCGCTTGCGTGCATGGCTATTCTAACCCAATGAAGATAAAAATCATGTCGATTTCTACATCAATCAACGGACACTAATGCCGTAGCTGTCATTATGGCATTATTGTCCGCTAAATTACGTTGAAATTAGCTAAAAATTGATAAGTTATAAATAGTAATATATAGTATAATAAATAGCTACATAAATTGAGTTAAAAATGCATTATTGTCAAATCTCCATAGAAATCGTCTAAAATTCAGAATTTTAGAGTAAAACTTGCCAGATATCCATATCAAGAACATTAGATAATAATTTCTAAGAATCACTGTTTATAGACATCGTCACACATTTCATCATCATTGGGTTGGAATACCAATAATATCCACTTCTATCGGACATAAATGCAAAAATCTATGCATCCTCTAAAAACCCTCCCCCTTCATTTTCGTGCTTCTACTGGACTGGGTGCTACGTGTGGCCATCCGAGACGACAGCAAGGGCTTCCTACTTGCGCGACGGATTGGTAGTAGAGTGCCGGAACAGAGAATCTTTGTACTTGGATACACTGACGACCTGGAAATCGTCTAGTCCACTGCTGTCGGTGCGCAAGAGATGCTCAACAGCTTAATGATGACAGCCAGTCGAGTCGGCCTGCAAGTGAACTCAACCAGGACAGGTACTTTGTGTTCCAGGGACGCATGCTGACATTTACTTCGATGACAATCCCCTGAACACTTGTCAGTGCTTCACATACTTGGGCGGTCGAGTGCCGAGCTGCGCAGAGGACTTAATGCACCCGAAGCGGTTGGCATGGACAGCACTTGGAAGGCTTCAAACAGTTTTCTGCTCGTAGGACCTATCCCACGAACTGCGCGCAAGACTTTCAGTGCAGCAATCGAGACTGTCTTACTGTACAACGCCATCACTTGAACAATGACTCGAACACTCGAGACAGAATTGGATGATGCACACTCACATCTACTGAGGGCTTCTTTTTACGTCGTGCAGTGGCCACAACGAGTGTCAAACATAGACTTATACCGACGAGCCAGATTACTTCCACCAAGTGAGAGGTTACGCAAGGAGCGCCTAGCACTTGCAGGAAATCTCATTCGCGCGGAGGAGTCGTGTCCTCAGCCGGCCCAACTCCTTCTTCTGTGACAGGGTTGGTCGGCAAATAAACCCACCCGGGGTTTTATCGGGTTATATCCGGGCGGGTTTTTTCGGGTTTTTTATACCGGGTTTAATCGGGTTTTTCGGGTTTAATCTAGTTATTTCGATTTTCTTGAAATTAAGAGGTAATCTCTTATTTCATAATTATCATTTTATTGAAAAATCAAACTACATTGCACACATCAGTGTAATGTAAACCATGATTAAAATACAATATCATGAGAAAAAATCGGTGAGTACTTAGTATATAGGTTACTGTATTTTAGCCGTACCAAATATTCAGATAATTACAGGCTCTCTAAATAAGGAATCATATGAAGTTATTCTCTCACCTACATTTACGAATAGTATACTTTACACAAGATTGGCTGTTATCTAAAATGGATAAGTTTTTTCTATTATTGTATTATTAGAGAGAAAACACATGTGTAGAGGTCTATAAATTGAACTTTATATAAAAAATATGGTCAAAACGGGGAAGATCTAATGAGTCATCTAAACATCGATCACCAAATATCTGTTTGTTATACCGGTATTCTAAAAGTAAGAAAATATAGACCTAGACAAAAATATAGGCCCAACTGTTAGCAGAATTACTGATACTAAAGCTAAATAATACGCAGATCGTTTCGTCGAACTTTCATATCATCATTTCGATACATTTTATTTATTTATTTTTTTATTACCTGAGGATGGTCGTTTGGTGTTGTCGAAAGACCTCGTCCTAATATGTGAAATCGAGGACGCACGCTCTTTCTTATGGTCCGAAGTGTCCGTCGTAGACTTGCAGCCTGCTGCGGTATCAGTAATGACGCGCGCGTACCACGCACGCTCCACCCCGAACTCCCCATCATTTCCGAGTGTCTTTTGTATGCGATAATAACATTAATGACCAGACTTGTGGGCAGTGGCATTAAATCATTGTTTGCCAATATCGATCTTATCTTACGCACTTTAGACTGCACCAGCCACCCAAAGACATGCGACCAGCAGCGTCAACCAATATGCGTGCGCTCTCCCGAATTCCCCATCATCTCACGAATGCATCACTACAGTCCGCTGTTGACAAATCCAGGCTGGCTGATGTCCGACGAGTCAGGGATGGACAATGGGCATCATATCAGCATAGGCGTTCAGTTTCTTGCGCAATGAAAACATCGGACGTTGACATATTATTCGGTTTTCCTTTTCAATATTTGGTGTTGTAGTAAGAAACATGTAGATTACGGAATTGTATACATTCCATACGATGATTTTTGAGAAGAGGCAGAGTCAATAAATCAGAAAAAAATGAATTGGCATTACTGTATTTTAATTAGAAGCATCGAAAAAATGACAATATGGAAAAATCTATTTCACCCGATTTCACCCGCCCGATTTCGCCCGCCGGGCGGGTGAAATCGGGTTTTTTTCTGACCGGGTGGGTTTTGACCAACCCTGTTCTGTGACAGCCGACGCAACCTCAAAGGCGGTAACAAGGTCATAGAAAGACTTTTCCTCAGCTTCTATATGAAGATTGTGTTGCAACAGATCAATAGTCATGTGCGCCAGCTAGTGATAATGCGCAAGATCTGACGCTTTTGTATCGTTTGTATTTCTTTTCATCTTTACTAAGAAAGTGTATTATTATTACTATATCAAAAGTGAATACTATTCCTATATTGTAGATATCCATGGCTGTAATTTTACAGTGTACATGAAACTACAACAGTAGAAGGCGATAGACAGCAGCAAATCACAACGACTGATATTATCTGGTCTGAATCGTAACGAGATATAGTGACCACTGGTCCCACAAATTAATTTCATTGCAAAAAACAAGCTTGCGTTTACATCACTAGTTAACCACGTTTAATCTATACGTAGTAATATTACACCAAATGCCATTTCATGCTTCGTTGTCTTCACTTCATTTTCTTGGTTCGCTAAATCATAAATTTGGGATGGTCTTGGGACCATATTCATCTCTGATATGCAGGGTGGCGTCTGCTGACCTGATTAAAGGCTTAGCCAGGTTTCACCCTGTTTAAACCGTGTTTTAAGCTGTTTAAATCCTGGTTTATTTACGCAAAACGCTCCATATTATACAAACTACTCAGAGGCTTTTTGATTCTTTAACAAACTTCATTAAAGCATTGATCAAAGCATAAATTGTTCTTAAGAAAACATTTTTGTACCATTTAGTTGCCAGCAATAATCTTCATTTTCTTCTGGAAAAGGTATTTAAAATGTAAATAAAAAATCAATATATGTGGAAAAGTATCATTATATCAGGTTCCAACAGTGACTGGGAAAGTGACTTACAGACTTGCATACAAAGTACTTTTATACAAACATCACTGATATTTAATATAATCAGGATTTCATCTAAATGTACATATCAGTATGCATTGGATATTCAAGCAGAATGATATTATGACATCCTTTAAAAACTCACAATTATACAATTGACTTATCATTTGACCCACAACGGAGATCTTTACACTAACAAATCTTTACTCAACATATTATTTCATCTATTTACTTACAGTGCTTTAACATGCAACGCAAATTTAAGCTCGAAGGTGTTGAAAGTCCTCATAATCATCATGAGACATGGTATGAACTGTAGCACTGGTTCGGAGAAACCTCTTGTTTATTGCATTACTTTGGATCCCGGTTAATAGGTTTGTGAAATATCATGCAAATTTCGAACAGACTAAAAATTGTGATCTGTTTCAACAGGGCGGCCTGTTTAAACAAGTGGGTTTCATCTATGTTTCTACACCTGATTAAACAGGATTTCAACGGTATTTAAACCATATGCCACCCTGCTAATATGTGCCGTGCCGTATAGCTTATACCGCTGACCTATTCGCAACGTGACTCACATCGATTGCTCTATATTTTGATAGTTACAAGACAGGTGTGACAGAACGTACATGTTGTAGCTCGCATATCAAGTCTTACAGTTCTCGTGAAAGCACGTCTGAAAGTTCGAAGAATCTAATTACATGTGCATGCAATACTGGCACGCTGCCTTTAGTGACATCTTACTCTTGTTGTCTAGTTTTTCCAATTTCAAAGCAGTAGCTACGAATGCAACAAGCACAATATATGACAACACAATAACTTATCATTACAGAGAATTTTCACCCGTGCAAGTCCTCAAAACCTACCAATTCATACATCAGTCAATGAATTTGCACAAGATATAAACTCAACTTAGGGAAAAGGAATAATGCGCAAGGATACGGTACCCGTACCTACTAATTTTACTACATAGAAAGTTAAGGTCGAAAGATTTATGGATATGTTAATACTATACGATCAGCATCATTTCAGATTATTTGTAATTATTGAATTAAATTGCAAATATTTATTCATAACTCAAAACAAAATCTTAACACGATGACCGATCCTGATTAGGATAACCCACTTTAGGCCCAACTTAAAGTCTCATGGAACTTTTGATGAGCTATTATGACAGCTGAACTTGACAAAGAAGCAACTAATTCCAAACAAAAGCTCATCTAACTAAGTGCCGTTGTATAGGCATAGTTTGCAACATATCAACAATGTAATAAACACACTGACTTCAAATTCGAAATCACTCAAAGAGATACAAGCATCTCTGATTTTTGTTCACTTGTTTCCACAACAACAATTCTCTGTTGCAAACACCCACGGAATTCCGTGCAAATACCTAATATGTACAAACTTGTCCAATACAAACTTCATTTAACAGGCATCTATACAAACATCCAACATCAATACCGGACCGAGTCATGGTGGATTCTATCAGATAACTGTCTCGAATGAGTTGCAGTCTCCGGATATCCGTTTCTAATCAGCAAGGTTCTAGTAAATACACGAGTACGAGATAACGAAATCTCTATCACAATTACAACATACTCTATAAAGTGATGAGGAAACAAAAAGCCAACATCTTAGGCAACTGCCAAATTAGCGCGACTTTTACACAGTACCAGAAGCGAGGGTTTGCACTCCGATTTGAAAGATCTCCTTAAATGACGGAACGGGATTCCCCGGTCATCATGACGGTGATTGTAATTGTTTATGCAAGATACTGGATGCATAACAAGCATATTATATCAGCTGTGTAGTAATGTAGTACTTATACTCAGATTCGTAAGTACTCAAGAAAACATGCATACGATGCACTCCCACAAAATGAGGTTTATGCTTAATATCTGCAATAAGAAAACGTGGGCAGATATCGATCTCTTTTGTTATCATCAAAATATAATTCTCATTCATTTAATATTCTTTGGTTAGCTTCCGTCAGCACGGTGTCCAAATCGCACCCAGGTGGATTTAAGCAGACTGAAAAAACTGTTTATTTCAACGATAACATTTTCAACCGAACAGTGATGACGGCCTGCTGCTTGATTCAACGAAAACGTGATCGCTGAATTCCCTTGGGACTAATTTCATCATTAACTGATGACTAATTCTATCCGACAGAATTACATCCTTTTCAATCATCCATTTATAATTCTATCAACATTTACCTCCATTATCATTTTCGATTCGCAAATAACACATCCTCGCAAATTTGTGACAATTTTCCAGAAGACTGATTAGCCACCAAACCATTTCATAGTATCTTTGATATCATAATGCCCAACAGCCATGCTTTACTTAACATTAATTACGTTCTTCACAGGAGTACATTCATTTGAACTATAACAAACATGAAAACCTCGACCAACTCGAAAGTCGTTACAGAAAGACGTCTGCGATGGTTTGGGCACCCAATATGCCGGGACCAGACGGAGTGGATCAAGAGGCTGTTTGAGATGAAGGCGGAAAGGAATAGATTCGTCGGAAGACCAAGAAACGCCTGGTTTCATTCTGGTATTTTTTTGAAAGAATTGTGAGGCCCTATGAAATTATTGGGTCAGTTCACAGAACTTACGAGAAATTGTGTACCCTGGTTTAAGTCAATGTCGTTCATAATGTTTTCAGGATTTGAAAGAATGTTGGAATTACTTCCTTTTCAGGTGAACTATTGGATTTCATCCTGACTACAGGCTTAAGGATACAATTCAACTAGGCCTGCCCAAACAGAATCCTAATATCAAATGAATGCAATAAACAAATTTTGCAAAATTCTGGCCATAGCAAAACACTCAGCGGTCTGAAACTTGACGCTACAAAATTTCTGTAAGTCACTGATGATGATAATACAGGCGGTGCATTAAATTGTGGAAATTATACAGAAAACATTGCTTTCGGTGGTGATTGTGGCAGTCATCCGCGCGTAATAGTCACACGGCTGAAATATTGGTAGTCAAAGGGACGTTTTTAGAAGTGCAATGCTCTCATGGAAACATGACAGAATTCCTAATGTCAGAAATCCAAGTTGGTTCTTTAATTTCAGGCTTTGAAATTAACTTTCACTTGGGAAGGGAATCCCTTTTCTGTCTACCGCCAGCGAAATTGTCTGAGGAACAGCTGAAGGGCTTTCTCATAGCCTGAAATTTTTACTTGGTGCGTGTGATGACATTTTCTATTCGCAAATATTCTTTGAATCTGTATAAATATAAACCGGCTTTTTATCAAAAAAATCACGCAAAACAATAAAAATTTTGACTGGCATAAGATTTAAGGATAATTTTCGAATGCTGCAAATACTATATTTTTGCCGCTAAAAATCTTTCGAAGGTTTGACAAAGTTTTTGATCGCAACATCATCAACGAGTCAATATCAGTAACAGACATCTGAGGACAATTATTTGAAATACGAGTATCCCAAAGATTCCGATATAACATATAACATCAAATTATCTCAGCTCCTGAATTGAATTCATTGAATTTTGAAGTGCTGGTACCATTCCATGACATCTCGGTAACAGCATAAACTTGACCGAGCAGACAGTATTCAGAAATTTGATAAAGTCCAGCCTTACTTCAACATGCTAAATTAGTTAACGCCGAATTCTTCGATTACAGGCCTCAAAGCATAAATACAACCTGAGCACTTCAGAAGATAGATATGATTCAACGTAGCAAAGTGCGTCAAGGCAACAAATTAAAAAAACAAGCTAGCGACTAGTTGATTTTAAAAGGAGCAATAAATGATTTGAAAGAAAATTATTGTATCCTATAATGTCTAAAAATTTAAAAATACTTATTAGAAGGACAAACAACGGCTCTCCTCTCCTCATGTGGAATGAATTGGCGAGTAAGTCGTTCTGTTCAAAATTATGTTTATCACTTATATATTGAAAAGTTTCTATTTAACAGTCTGCCCATTGAGATGATAAGAGGACAGGTCTGTTTCAAATCAAAATATCACATCGGACACAGCGGGATTACGCTATCTAAAATCTACCAGGTGTGTAAGAGAATTAATGTTAGTTTCTTAAGCTAAAACGTGAAATAAAATTCTAAAAAATATGCATACAAATTATTTGACTATTTTTGATGAGGTCATCAACAAGAACCTGGTCAGGACGATCGCGTTTCGACCTCTAAATCCTGGACGCTCAAACCTGTCCAAGCGCGGTCCTGTACACTTAAGATGTAGAGCCTCAAAAATTAAATTCATAGCAGAGAAAAATTACCATCCATCAAAAAAGTTAGAGTCGCTATTGACAAATGTACCTCAGGCATCTGAAAGAAGGACAGAGTCCAGCCAGTAGAGGTCATACAGTCTGAGTTCAAGATAACGCGGCAGGAGAGAATAAATTCTGATTTACTGGACTTATTGACTTCATTTCGTTAGCTACACGCATGGAGCATAGGTATTTGTTTACACAATCAATCACACATGCATTGTTATGTGCTAGCTACTGATACTACAACAACTATATCACGTTCATGAATTATTCATGGATTCTTCGACCAATTGCATCAAGCAACTATTGACAGCCAGCTGCATAAACCGCAAGCGCGACAGAATCACGTGATCAGCTCTTCGTCCCCAACAGAAAATCGAATGTCGCAATTATCTAAACTCACCTCTAAGCGTCGATCCAGGATCTTCCTGCCGCCCTCTTCCCCATAGTTCGCTTCATAAGGATAGCACCAATCGCGGACAAGGAATTCGAGGTTCTGAAACAGGTAGCAGTGACTCATCATCGATCTATACAGACATTTACCATTCAATACGTGTCATTTGATTTCCGCATTCAGCGTCACTGACATTTCAACATTCCCGATGTTGAGCAACTCGACCAAGTACATTTCGCAGTTTTCAATCTGCATTTCCTTAAAGTATCGTTTCAAGGAGACGTTGATACATGCTAAAATTAGATCCCGTTTAGGTGTTGACGCCGAGCCAAAAATTAGACGCGCAAAATGCCGGTCCCTTTAAGGGAATCCCGCAACAATTTTTCGTCACATTCATGTATGAAGCATCTATTCATGATTACTGAAGCTCAAGACTGTCAGTGACGTGGAAATGCAGCGGTTCCATTTCTGACTGATTTATTGTGTTGACACTTGGTAAACTCACAGACGATCGAAGACGTGAGCACCAGTGCTTGCAATGTGATCGGAGAGCTAATATACATCTTTAAATAAGTCAAACAAGGGATTTCGTCAAAGCAGATATCAGCACAAAAATCTTATGCCAAATCCTTTATTAAAGGATTATGTGATGATTACGAAAAATTCCTCTATCATCTAGCAAACCAACCTCCAAGTGATAAAAAGTAGAAGTAAGTTACTTAATGCAACAAAGTTAACATTACATTTGTTAAGTTACTTAATTATTTTTATCGCTGTTGATAATACTGATCAACAACTCATTTCCACAGTTCCGCTTTTTGTAATAGTATAATCATTACAATTCGTAACTGATTGCTATGTCCAGGTCACTGGTCAATCAGGTAAACATGAAATTTTAGTTTTGAAGCATTTAATGTCCTACATCTGTAACTTAACGAGAACACAGTAATTTCCTCTCAACATGCTTTTCACCACAATGGATTCATTCAGTGACGTTAGCGGCAATTTTTTCTATAATTATAATGACTAACAAAGTAAAGTTTAGGAAATCTGTTATTCTTTGTCCAATATCACTTACCTGAAACGGGCGGCTGCCGCTATTGCCTTCTTCAAGAGCCAACCTTCCGTATTCAGTGAAGAGTTGTAGATGTTGAAGATCATCTTCTTGGATATTAAGTGACAAATTGTAGACCTGTACAGAACTGAGCATAGTGCTCAACGCAAACACCGTTGCGCAATCACGAACAGTACTAAGACTGTCAAAAGCTCCTTGGGTGTCCATGAGGAGAACTGCTATCTCCTCCTCGCCCGCAGGATCACTCGATGTACTCGGCGAGACCGAGCCCGCAACAAGGGTTGTGAGCCGTTTCCGCTTAACAAGATAAGGTTCCGACCACAGCAAGATTCCGGTCGTGTCTCTTTCCGATCCTCCGCGCCATGAGAAGCCGTCGAGTGGCGCATTTGGGCTACCCACCCACGAGGATTTGTCTGAGGCATCGAGGTATCGAAGGAAAAAGTCTAAGAGGAATGATTTGCCTTTGCGGAAAGCCCCAGCTACGGAAACAACTGCTACACGTTTGTCGCGGATTCGATCACTAAGCAGGATACTTTCCAAAGCCTCCGAGTCAAGACGAAAATGATGCTGTCCCGTATCGTCCGGTTCCACTATCACCACCTGCACGGGGCGACCTTTGAGGCAGCTACCGTCGGCCGACACTGCGGATGAAGGAGGATCGGAGGAGATAGATGAGGATGATTGAGAAGGAATGGGTGGGGCGGGGAGGGCGCGGCGGCGTCGTCGATTTAGGAATCGGACGGAAGGAAAGCAACGACCGACCAAACGAATAGCACATACAAAACACGCCGTGTTGACGTCTAATGACTCACACGCACTGACACACGTACAGTAATCACAGGCGGCTGCGCAGCCACCACTGCGATCTGAGATGCACTGACGAAGTGGGGAGAGCAAGATCTCGGATTACCCCGACGTCGCCCAATCGATCCGTGTCTCTCCTCACGCGATGCACCCAGTCTCCTGACGAATGAGCAACTATAATGGCACAAACATCCATATAATGGCACCTGTGCCGCCACCGGATGTTAAAGCTTATCATCAACTCGGCGATTTATCGATGAGAGAAGTTGCTAATATCGTTGACGCAATATACTGGACATCTACATCAACTTGGGATCAGAGACAAATACTGGCAGGGATCCTCGTCGAACAGACATGGAAGGAATGAAAAGCGTTCGACGCCACACAATGCACGTGACACGGTGGAGTAAAGAAAGGGAAGTGAGCGCCATGGATAGACGTCGCAGACGCCATCATTGGTCAAGGTTGGCGGGGAGATGAGATCGGAGAAGTTGGGCGAAACTGAGGTCAGTACTCAAATGAGAAGACGAGAGCTGGGTCTAAATGGGCGTTTGGTAGGATCATATTATTCACGACCAAATAGCTTCCTATCCGAAATAAATCAATACATGGACAACGACATCAAGGGAGTGAGACGATCACTTGACAATGATTCTACTCTTTCATCAATATGATTCACACACTATCCAAGGTATTAATGCCAGCTTGATTTAAGGTTCGATCTCTAATCGTCATGGATTCCACTGACTAATGTGTGTTGCTGCAATTAAACATAGTCGAAAGTGAACTATTTGTTCTTTCATTGTTAATCCTACTGCCTCACTCGCGAGCAAAACAATTCAAGTTATCTAAAAAATATCTAATGATCTCAAAAAAACATGAGATATTTTCTAATATCTGACAACATTGATGGGCGTGAATTTTGCCGTTAAATAATTTATGTCATTAAAATTTCATAAACTCTTCCAGCTATTAATTAAATTTGTACTATAATTGTATAAAATTATAACTTTGCTACTCCACAAGGCAAATAATTGTGATTATCAAGTTATTCTGATCGATTTCTACGTCTCGTACGTCTCATTAATGTTGACTCACTGACAGCACAAACAACGTGATTGATTTGAATGATTAGTCGAGTGATCAGCATGACAGAGATCAAACATATATCAGCATATCAGAGTTCAATATATAATTAGTTAACCTGTTCAGTCAGTTGATTCCTGTCGGCAAAACGAAGGCTATGACTCCAATTATTCACTGTTTATTTCAATAATCATTATTTATCATTCGCACAATTATTCACTACAGAGTTGATCATAAAAACGGACCACCTAAATTATGCCGAAATTCAATCGATTCTCATGTCTTTCAATCGTGTCGCACAACAACGTGCTATACATCATTCGAGAGCTCGTAATCTCAACTTTAAAATGATCTGTGATAGACTTGTATTCGCTATTGTATTTGCAAAGCAGTGCTCAAAATATGAAAATCACTCAATTTACAAATCGCAATTTTTCAGTTAAGGAAACATGTGAGCATGATAAATTGATAATGAATCAGGCACGGGGATAACGAGCATTTTCAGAACTATCTTTTAACATACTGTTCATCAAAATCATTGAACTAGGGAAAAATCAGTGATGCCATGAAGCTGTCACAAGGTCATGACTCTTTTGGCTGAAATGCTACATTCTCCCCCTTTTCATCAAAAATGTTCATTATAGGCATCTCCAGAACCCTTGTAATGTAAGAAATGCGAATACGTAAGTCTTATTCAAATATTCAAAGAAATTAAAATGTTCGAAGTTCAACAGTTCTTTTTCTAACTTCTTCAACATCTTTTCCCATTAGCGCGAAAGTACACAAAACCCATGTAAAGTAAACGACGGTTCACAACAAAATAATTAGCGAAGGAGGTTGAAAACGATGCATGGGAGGTTATTCATTTTCATCATTCCAAAAGCGAAAAGCGAGAGCACTCCCAATTCTTATATAGTCTTTATTTTGTGTGATAAAATGTCGTAAAGGAACAGGAACCCCTAGGAATATTTTATTATACAGAATAAAGACTTAACTGGCATATTTGAATCGTTCAAATTTCAGTGATATTTAGGTGGTGCGTTTCTATTATCAGCTATGTATTTTTATACTTTCCCTTTCCCCAACTAATCAAGGTACGAAGTTATACTTGAAAATTAGGGGTGGGATAGTCTTTGCACAATGGCATCAGGTTAAGGTGATACCAGTCCATGCAGAAAGATTCAAGCTTTCACTCTCTGCACCGAAATGCGACACTTAACCAACTGAGCTGCTGTACAATCATAAATGCACTTAGATAAATACAATACAGTTAATGAAAATGAATTGAAATTAGAATGATGAGGAATAGTAGTATGATAAAATTCCAACCATTCATGCCAAGTCAATCAATCACCAGCCATGAACAGCTGTAGATAAATGAAATGGTGGACATGAACGATATCGAACTAGTCGAAAGTACTTATCTCCAAAGGGTCCGATTTTTCTGCAGAAATTCAGTTGCTATCAATGCTTCACCACTTGCATAATAGCATCATGTTTTTGAAGACTACAATATGATGCCAGTAACGCTTGGCAATATATTTGCAGCGGCATATGTCACTAAAATACTTTTCATAGACAGAAACAAAATTGATTTATATTTCAATGGAAACCAAGATTTCAAGACGAATGATATCATTACTTAAACATCACGCCAATACACAATTGGAGTGCAAGTCAAAACACGAGCAGATGTATCGGCGATCACACTGTGAAGGAACCTCCAAATGTTTCCTAGCCAATCGCAGAAACAAAGCAACCACTTTTCATAATTAACTTATAGTGAATTCATGCCCAAAGCCTTTATGTAGGAGCATCCTACCGTCATCAGGGAACTAATCTAGCAACTGAGAAATACATGCATATGAATTTCTACCTAAGATACTCAATTTTGAATATGTATTGAGTATATTATATAGAAATTTGTATGCATGTACACGTATTTCTCATTTACTAGATTAGTTCCCTGATGACGGTAGGATGCTCATACATAAAGGTCTTGGGCATGAATTCACTGTAAGTTAATTATGAAAAGTGGTTGCTTTGCTTTCTTATTTGCTACAAAAATCTATAGCGGTCTTCCCACTGGAAGATGTTTTCATTTAATCGCAGAAACATTCCACAATCCACACTAAAGGTTGAACACTACTTTACTTACCCATCACAAAATCTGTGAAAACAAAAATGGTTTCTAATAATGCAACATATGAAATCATAAGTCATGAGAATTGATGTCTTTTGATACTCTGCTAAATAACATGTTTATACTGAATGCTTCATGAATGAGCTATACAAAGCAAAATTCCTATGAGAACACATACCTGACATTTTCAACCGTCTTCAGAAGTATTAAGTAATGACCACATGAGAATAACTTTATTTAAATTGGGTTTTTATTTATCTAAAATGATGCAATTTATTGCTGTGAAGATGCCTTGGTTTGACATAATTTTGTTGAGTTGGGAAGAACCAAGTTTTGTTGGATATTCAAACTATTAAAAATTATCTATCAAAAAATAAATTGCTGTTAAATAATTAGCTATCAAAAAAAAATTTTAAAAAACTATCAAAAATTAAAGTCTACATCAAACAATTAAAACCTGAAATTAACAATAGGAGTGAACTTGAGCAGTTTAGTGATTTCCTTTTCATTTTATTATATTTTTGGTGTGTGCTTTTAGACATGTTAGAGTAATTTCATACCACTGGTAAATTGTACCATCTGTTTCAATTGTTCTATGTCAATACAAGGTAATAATTGTAATAGTACACGGTAACCCATTACTACCTGTAATTTTTTTGTTTGTATTTTTGAGTTATTTTGAATTATACAATGTAAATAGATTCACTTGCTTGGAAGGTGATCGGCAGGTGCTGCCCGAAATACACGTATATGGCAAATAAAAAACAATCTATTAGATTTTGAATATCCAACAAGACTTGGTTCTTCCCAACGCAAAACAACAATTGACTACTTTTTCATTGAGGAACCCCTAGCTCCGTCCATGACTCGTAGTGTCAAAGGGGAGAAAATTCCGCAAATGAAAACACTGCTCAATGGCGCCAACTTTCGTGTCACTCATTTGTACCAAAACAAAGAAAAACTCGAAATGTAGCGGCTCAGCTACTGAAGAAACTTCGAATGAGACCGCTTCACCTTTGCAGTCAATAAAATTGAAATCCTTTGCACCATGATGATAACATTTCCATTCTGGGGCTAAGAATGTGAACAGCATAATAAGCAATGAAAGCCGAGAAGTAGGAGCGCTATCACATCCGTGCAATTTAGAGTTATGACAGCAATGAATGCCAGCCTCACGAATGAGATCCAGAAATAACTTTGTAGGCTTAACGTATATTATAATCACCAAAACAAAGATAGTTCAACAAACTGTGGAACTTTCGCTAATGATTAGAGTAAAATTAATTACTTCTGCATCTGTCTATAAATGAAAAGAACGCGTTGTCAAGAAAGTATGTGTTTTTGCGATGGGTAGAACCCCAATAAAACATGAAGCATGCAATTACCGACCGCATATTCGAAGCCTAATTGACCGCCGCCGAAGATCATAATCAAAGCACTGACATCGCCATCGAGATTACACTCACAAACAACCAACGAATGACGTGCAACTCGAAAGAATGTACAATGCAAAACAAAACCGTGACAACTTAAAAAAGCGTACGTACTACATAGTGATATGAAGAAAAATCGATTGACAAAAAAGATAGGGGGAAAACATATTGATTAAGAATTATTATTTTTTTCAAAACGTTTCGAACTCATTTGAATTAAATAATCATCTTCTAAAATACTTAAAGATATAGTTAAAATCAATCGACTCGCACTTGAACCACCTTAATTAATGCAATTAAAATACATTTTGTTCTAGCTGACGCGGCCTGGTCGACTATTCTATTATTGAAAATGAGTTCATCTAAATTCGGTAATTTAGGGATACTGAGTTCATACTTTAAGAGACTGATTTTAGATTCATCAGTAAGCTGTTTTTTAGATAATTGATTTAATTCAAATCGTGAATACATTCCAGGACAAAAATGCAATAATTCAAAATAATAGAGAAACAGAAAAAATAGGCCTATAGAAGGGAATAGTCGGACACAATGAAATTTTAAAGAACACAAAAGCTTGAAATGTCCACGAGATGCCTTAAAGTGCTGTGATCTCGATGGAGGTATCAGTATCTTGATAATGATCGTTGGCGGCAGTCCTACAATACACTTTCTTTAATTGAGTGCTTTGTACTTTAGTAGGGCACCTCTAAAAATTGTATAGTTGCCCTTTACTTCCCACGAAATATCAGTGTGTAAGAATGTTTCATTTGATATTCAAGTTGAATTCTAATCATGGACAGGACTAAAGGTGCGTTCACACTAGTACGATAGCGATAATATTGTAGCGACATTTCATTTTATCGTACAGTAGAGTTCCGCTGTTCACAGTGCAACTATTTATCGCTCAAAAAATCAGACTAATGTGAACAGCAGCATGTTACACATGCAGAGCGATTATATTTCAATTTGTTGTTATAGTGATCGTTATCAGTTTAACGTGAAAGTGCCTTAAGGCCCATCCACTTGCTTGGTTTTGCGAATTCCATTTCTTTGTTATTCCAAATGTGAAAGAAAATTATTCATACGCCATTTGTTTCACAATAAATACTCAACTACAAATTGGATTGTTTCAAGAGCAAGTCCTTGAGTTGCTTGTCAGTACATGCCAAACTATGAATTAATTACTAAATAGCACCTTCAGAAATCATTTTGATGTAAGTCATCGCTGAAATAGGAATGGTATGGGGTTATCGATCCCCAGCCCATTGGCATGGTAAGCCCATCCGAGGATTGTCGTAATATTGGAATAGCAGCTATTATCCTTCAGATGACAGATTCTTCCGAATATGTTTAGCAATGTTTTACGAGTCTGAACGGACATAGAATATTACCAAGATTGTTGTAGATGTGCTAGCAATTTTGTAATGGAATGAATTTGAATAATTTTCACACATACATTGTCTGATTTTTATAAAACCATGATTATTGGAAATTGTCAGTCGAAGCAGGGACAAAACATTGTCGGGTTTGGGGGATTTTTTGGTTTCTTTTTCACCGCTTTTACAGCCCTTTTTCAGGCAGTATTCGAACACTGAAATATCGCGCATGCCGCAAAATCGCACATTTTTAGTCATTTGCACTACAGTCGTAGAGCTCTACCTGAGGATCTGAACATGCATGACCTTCAGAAACCCCCTGGTTGGCTCAAATTGGCTTCATATTTTATTTCATTTGGATGTCATTGTCAGTCAACAATGTATACTCAAAACGAATTTGAACGATAAATAATTAATTATAAGTATTTTATCCAAAATTCATTTTCCTTTCACCCTGACAGCGACTTTATTAAGTATACTATACATCTATGAAAGGAATCAGCCAGACCCTTCGCGTAATATTTTGTAAATATTAGAAAGCCAACTTCACGAAAAATCAGTCAACAAGATCATTATCCAACTTAGCATCTTGCCAGTTGTAGAAAAATAGTCCAGCTTGCAACAAGACAAACAAACAAGACGAATAAAGTGTTAAAAATAACAACAGAAAGGCAGACATTGATGATCAATTGAAACTGTTAACAGCATTAACTAGTAATCACCAGTTCCTATATTGTTTCCATTATCACCATGGCTGTCACAAAGATTAGACACGAACTTACTCTCATTTTCTTTCACTGAAATCAAATGCAATTTTTAAAGCAGTTGTGATATATTGTATATCAGAAAGGAACGGATTTTGAACGAATCTTTATCACGGAATACATGCAGAGTTGTGACATACAGGAATTACTGTAGTTCTCGATGCATAAAATGCATTATTTTAACTATCTACATTACTCTTTTTTTAGTAATTGGCAAAGTTACAAAACAAGTAGAGATTATGAGTTACTATCTGCTGCCATAAGCACAAATTATACTCGTACTGCAACCTTAGGAATAAGGACGTGGAAACCAGACCTGCAATTTGCAATAATAAACAGCCATTTGTTCAGAGAATGTTGAAGTTATAAATAGTCAGCATATCTTAAAATGTAATAAGAAAACTCCCCACTCGAGATACCCAGATTCTCGCAAATTGTTATCGAATTATTTAGACATAAACAATATAATTGATGGCGGCAAACGGGAGGATCATTAATGGAACATTCAAGATAAATAATTTTGTTTTTTCCAGTTCGAAGTTCACTACTTTCGATATTCTGCAGATACTTCGTATACGTAAAAATAACGGATTTCCTCATGAAGTAAATAGACCTACTCTTTATGCATGATTTGGCGGAATTCAAAAGGAAAAATCCTGAAGCATTACTTCCGAGCCTTGACAATGTTCACACAACGCATTGAACTTGCAACAGTTATTGGGATTTCAACAGATATAGACATCCTTATAGTGAAAAATTTGTTCTTTTTTCAAAGAAAAACTTTGAAATCATTTGAATTAAATAATTTTCTTTTAAATTGCTCAATGATTATATTAAAAATATATCGACACGCACTTGAGTAACTTTAAATTATGACAGCAAAATGTACATATTTTCAATAACAATAATATTTCTTCGATCAGGTCTTTTCAGCCAAAACATAAAATCCACATTCCAAATCCTCCAATTAAGGTAACTCAAGTGCGTGTCGATTTATTTTTAACCGCATCGTTAAGTAATTTACAAGATTATTACTTAATAAGATCATTTTTATTTTCGTTTAGGTCCCTCTATCATGAAAACTGATGTGAATGAATGTAATGCACAATAAAGGAATGTGCTGCAGCCACTGGTGCTCTACAACATAACGGCGTGACAGCAGAAACCGATTTCAACGACGCACGGCATTATGTGTAGTTAATAAAACCTAATATTATAATTCCAGTCAAGTCTTCAGGTCAGATAGATGAATCAAAGAAAATTTTGTTCAAGAGCGTTTCACATAATGTTCAAAATAGGAAGTTAGAAAAGTAATGGGAAAAGTATTCGACCAGATAATGGCGCTGGATAGTGTAAACTGGAAACACTCCGGAAAAAATGTCGTTGAGTTTGCTTCCTGTTCGCAATTGTGTGAATTATACTTGTATCCTATTTTTCTGTGACTTGTGCTGAGATGAACAAACTGAGACATACTTTGCCTCTATACTATGGCAAAACAGCTTCAGATGTAGAAATATTATCTTTCTTGCTTAAGTCGGTGAGTGATGCGTGCATCCTATCTTGCTTTTAGTTAAGTTGACTTGAAGGATGCTGGCTCGATAGTTTTATAGTTTTCTCATTAACCACTCTCAGTTGTTTATTAGTTTCCAAGTGTATTAATATTGCGATTGCTTGTCGGTTTCTTCTGCACGCTTGTGATGTAGTTCGATTCATCAGCACTTAACAGGCGGTGAGGGATGAACTTTGAGAGTGTACGTCTACTTAGTTTACAAACAATTTCCATCGTCGCTCATCAATTTGACTTCTGTGAAATTGCAATCGTAATCCATAATCGTGCGGTGCACACTACATTCATAAAAGGCCTACTCAAGTTCTAGAATGACGACTCCACCATCAGTCCAAGAAATATAGAAAAAAGTGGCAGCGATTTAGCATAAATTATTTTTTTCATCCTCGAATGAGTCTAAACTAAACGAGAACTTCTTCGTTGACTGAGACAAGGAAACATTCATGCTGCACTGCAGTACTTAAGCGATATTATGCTGTGCAGGAAGGTGTTGCAGAGTCACAATATTTAAGGTACACCACATAATAAGTAAAGCAGGTCCTGAATGTTCCATAAAAAGCGTTGGGATGCTAACCTAGTCCTGCTTTCAGTTGATTAATTTTGAGCTTTGATAAATTACTTTTAAATAGATTGTAGTGGGCTACTTAAAGCATTACTCGTGGAACAATATTCTCAACAGAATTATACAGCAATAAGTATATTTCATATGATTAGTTACATAGGCAGAACCCAAAATCACATTGATAATCAGCATCAATGAAGCAACAGAGACGCGGAAGAACCGATAATTTTCTAACCAATGATGGCATGAAGGGACATAGGTTATTCCCAATGAGAAACTTTTCTTTCAGCGGATGTGAACAAATGCGGACCTAAAACTAACCAACAACAAAAAATTTACTTTTTCATCATTCAATTGCTAAATTTTTCTCTTACATTTTGCAGAATGTTCTCAAAGGCAGAATCTACATTGAAGTCAAACTTCTGTCTATAAAAGTACCGGTCATCTTTTTGAATCACTGTTTCTAAGTGTTCCTTCAATATTCAACGTAGTGAATATTAACGCACAAAAAAATTTAACAGCGTCTCCTTGTGTACGTTTGAATCTATATGCACGAATACTATGTGCTTGTTCACATTTAGATTTTGATCTTCTACCAATGGACACCATTAGTGTATTTGCTCTCCATTTAGACAAGAAGGATATTATCAAATAGGAAATGCACTGTACTTTCACTAGAAGTGACAAGGTTTGTGTAGAATTTGTTTTATATCTTTCGTGACCTCAGTATGTTATCCTGCCTGTTTTGATTCGTACATAATTAGTAAAGCAAAATTAAGCAATTCAAGGAAGGGTCAAGGTTGGCTTTCCATGGGCAGAATCGTTGGGTCAAAAATGAAAACCCGTTGTTTTAATGGGTCTTTTCAAATTTGCTGAATTATGAAGTGATGCGTAAATAATATTTTCATATGTCTTCAAATATGGGTGGCTAAGATATTTTCCACGAATTTTGTGATATGCGGAAACGTTGCTGAATTATGAAATTATGTGTTTCTAGAACCCCATAAGCTAACAAGTTTACGATGAGATCAGCATTTGTCAGGATAGATTGCTTCAGAGAAAAACTACACTAAACGGCAGTTTCCAAGGAGTTGGCACACGGCCCACTCGCATAATTTTAACTGTGACCAGTGACAACTGCCATCTGTATATCGTGAACTGCTACAACTTGGTTTTCAATGCTTTGAGTTCGTTTTTATCTTCATTCTCCTGATGATGGCCAGTGAACTGTTGGTCGAAGATTCCGAGCTAATAAATCCTACACCTAGTGGAAACAATTTTGTTAGGATAGCCCTACCTATATTGTTGACTGCTAGCAATCATACACAATGGTTAACTTAGAAGCCTTACATAATTCTGTATATGTAAGAGTCATTGAGTTATATTTCTAGCCCATACCACCGCCGATTAGGTGGCCCATAACTCCCCCTATGGGGTACTTGAAATTTATGCTGAAAAAACATATAAGGAGCAATGCTATTTTCTCAATACTGCAGCCAAGCTGTTATAAGGCGTTAAACTTGACAATACAATGAGGCATTTTCTTAACAACCTTTTTTCCATGAAAGAAATAGAAAAATCAAAATTTTTCTAAAAAATTCAAAACGTATGACTGAAACGTTTTCATATGTAGGCTATATCTCGAAAACTATTACAATTGAAGAGCTGACAATTACATGTTGAACGAGTACTAGACTAGCATGCAAACAATATACAATTATTTCACTCAGTCAGTTTCGGTTTCCATACAGGGCAGTGGTCCATTCCTCCCACCTGCCCATACCTCCTCGCCTTCCCCTATACACTGAACCTCAAAGGTAATCCAAAAAAACGAGCGACAACAACTTTACTCTAAACATGACGAAAAACACCCTCCAGTTCATCACCTTCAATTTGACTTACAACGAACTCGAGACACATTTTTCAGAAGTAGAACTAGAAACTCATGTCGAGTGAAAAAACTCTGAAAGTGGCATTGACCAGTTGGTTTTTATTGATGGCTTTATATTTACTTTTACGAATCGAGTAGAACGATTGGATAGAGTTCAGCAATTATAGATTCTGTCATTAAGAGCTTTAATACTAGGGGTTAATAGGGGTTTTAAAAACAGAAACTCAGCATATTGTCACGATCCAGTCGGAGAGATTTTACAATAAAACTCGTGAAAACCTCTAAATTGAACAATCTAGGTGCGGTATCTAATCGAAAAACATGGTAGTTCATATCACAGGCTGTCAAGCGCCGATTTTCCGAAAAACAGAAAAAAAACAGGCAGCTGAATCGGGAAAAAACAGAAAAAAACAGACAGCAGATCCGGGAAAATACAGAAAAAACAGTCAGACAAATAAAATAAAATGCAAAATAGAATGCTGAATCATATTGAAATTAAAAGCATTTGGAAAAATCTGTATCTGATTTACATATACAAAACATACTGGGGACAGGGAAATGCATTTTTAATGTATATACTGCTAAACAGATGTTGCATATGAGCCAATTAGTCAACACCATACATTCAACTTGAAATTTCTCAGATATTCATCTCATCGAGTCCGTCAAACTTTGCCTTCTAGGGCAATCAAAGAATCGTATATTGTATCAATGTTTGTCTATCGCAATTTTCTTTGTTGAATGTAACTTCCTATGTCTGCTTGTCTTTTGTAATTTTTTTAACAAGAACCATGAAGTTATAAAAATAAGCTTAAGCCCATGACTTCTGATTTATATTCAGTAAATTCATTTTGGCGCATGCTACTTATGCAGGCCTCGTGGAAAACGCTACCCCATCTTGTCGAACAATGACTGTGTCATCGATAAAGAGCTGGCACATCAGTTGCATGTCACCTACAAGAACATAACTAAGTTATAATGGTTTCAGCGAGATTTGTGTACATTAAATTTAGTAATTCTAAAGATAAAATAATTGCAGAAACAAATCTATAATAATGTTTCTCTCTCTCATCCAGCAGAAACTAAAGAAAATTTACGCAACGCGTACATGATTAACAATGGAAGATGTTTCAGAAGTTCAATACACAAGTTGTTTCAGTAGTGAAAAATCACAAATCCGTATAAACTATCACAACACTGCATTACATATATCATACACATGTACATGTATATATGCGCATGCAAGTTTAACAAGATGTCAAACCTGATATAGTCCTATCTAGTATGGTAATATCAACTTTCCCGAAAGAAAAACTGCTAGAAATATTCTCTCTCCAACGTGTATGAACTTGTGAAATATGTAATAAATTCATCAAGATTTAATGGGGATCAACATAGCACGGAATAGTTCGTTCGGAGGAAGTAGGAGCCAAAATAAACGACTAGAAAAATTAATAGAAGAACTTAGACAAGAAAAATTAAAACAAAACGACTAGAATAATCAATTCAAGCAGAAAAAAACTTTAACAATCAACTGATCTAATAGTAATTTCAACTATCTAATACAGTATAATCCCGTTATAACGTACACTCTTGGGAATGATAAAAATGTCCGTTATATCACTACTCTTATATCATCGCTTTTCAATTTTCTGAATAAAGCAAGTTATTTGGTATTATGAGTTTTGATAATTATTACAATCATTGCGTCCAAAGTTACAATAGAACTTGCTGGTGTTACTTTGCATGCTGCATTCAGATCTCTACGGACTTTTCTATTGCGAAAATAAGGAGTTTCTCATATCCCCATGTTACGCCAACATGAGAGCAAAAGTTGTTTTGATGTAGGCCTATTTCCCTCAATGACATGAATCAATCGTTGCAAGAGAAGTTTTAATTGGATGTAATTGATAGAATAGTAGTCTCATCAACCTTAACAAATCACATGGCTAATAGTCAGTCAGAATCGATGGCGCACTTTAACATCGAAATATTATTGAGAATATTTACAACTGTCAGGAATAGTTCTTTCTTCTTCCTCAAGCTTCTGCTCCTTCTCGTCTAAAGTTTATCGTTTTCTTTCGGCATATTCGATGGCTTCTTTTGATTTTGATTCTTGCCGTTCCATTTCCATTTTGTTTTCCAGAAGGAGCTGTCTCTCCTTTTCTTCCTGCTTCTTTCTTTCCGTATAATTTCCAAGAGCATTACGAGCGGATAAAAGCATATCTTTCAAAAGTGTATCGACATTATGTGCACCGCCTGAAAAGCGTGCAAACTGCTTGGCGAGTCTCAAATCCTTTGAGAGTTTCCAAATTTAGGTTTGTCCTTTCGGCTGACACGGTGTTTTTATTGTCGGAAAGGCTTCTTTCTACACTTCCATTACCGTTGTGCATGCACACGAAGCTTTTAACTAGCTTCCGAAGCAATCCATATTGTTCATCTTTCATCGACGTCTTCAGCATTAAAATGCTCCATAAGTGGTCCAATCGAAGGGACGACCCGTCTTCCTTCACAGGCAAATCAACGGATTGCAGCTCGGTTCTCAGCATCAGAAATTGATCCTTTACAAAAGACACCTCGCTCACTTATCAAATGTGGAATGGCGACAGCCAGTCTTCCAATTGAGTTGACAGTTGTTTCTTCATCGAGACAATTAACTCCCAGGCATGTGAGATCCTTCAAGAGTTGAGACTTCAGGGGTAACTTCTTTTGTAAATGAAGCACCATTTGAATGAACGATTCTTCCATTGCTTTTCTGAGTTCTTGTCTATTGGTCTCACTCCTGATTGATTGAAGATGAACGTTGACATCATGCCCAAAGTCCATATCTATCAAAGAAAGGTGGAAGTTCGGATCAGAAACATCCAATTCGATTATCTCCATCTGATCCAAAGAATTGATTACATCTGGTTTTATAAACCTTCTGATCAATGTCAAAAGAAGATTTGCCATTTTTGGGTATAAAATGTGTATCAGCGGATCATCGCTTTGAAAGGTTTTCAGATAATCGGAAAAGATTGGACAGACGCCCAAAAGAAACTTGATTGCATGGCACGATTCACGCTCTTTTGTTACTAAATGCTGTTTTCACTTTTGTTATCAGAGTATTTCATAAATAACAGAAAAAACAGAATTCTCATCGAAAAACAGAATCTTCGCCAAAAGCCTAAAAAACAGACGACTTGACAGCCTGCATATCATTGTGATATTGTTTCATATCCCGGTTGCTTGGAAACCGGTGTTCCGAGTGCCGAAGATCATATTTTAATGTTTACATTGGTAATCATATAATAGGGATAGGCAAGATAAAATATTGACATCAATCTGAAATAATGGTACAATTGCAGAGAATTCTTGGAAAACGATATAAATACACGCGTTACCTAGTGCCTAGTAACTCTCTTCGTCGGTTGTATACTGTCATCGAACCACGTCTTCAACAGCCGTCATAGTTGTACATGTCGGCTACATAGTAATAGCATACTTGGATATGGTCCAGAATACTATTACTACGGTCTCATCCTTAGGGGAACTTGAAAGTCGTAATCGACATATTTTTTGAAAAGAAAAAAACCATTTAAGCCATGAAATGGGTTTCCCACTTTTTTGTCAATTACAGAGGTTCTGTTCATACGAACAGATGATTTTTTCGCCAATGTTCATGCGATCTGAAAAAATCCCGAATAAGAAACCGGTCTTCGCATCAAGTGTTCTTGTTTGTCTCATAGACGGCGCGAGCGGTCCCATTAAGTCAAAGCAATTTTCATTCTACTATTTTAACGATGACGAATTAACTGTAAGCTATTATCAATACATGAAATAGCTATGACATTTGATAGCCGAAAAGTCAAAAGTTTTATCTATGTAAATAACTGACAATCACAGAATCTTATTTGAAAAACTCCGAGGCGAATAACATCAATATCATATATCATTCCTCTAGAAAATATTCAGACATTGTGGTGGATCCATTTTTCAGAAATGATATTTAAATAAATCGAAACTACCCATGATATCGACTTCTCAGTGTCGATCCAATTCTTTCTTCCATCGTTTAAGCAACAATTGCAAAATTCCTCAAGCTTGATTCAATTTTTGATATCGTTTGTACACGCAATCTCAATGCAACTTTTGAAAGTAGCATTGTCTTAAAATATGTTCTAAATAATCACAGGAAGATGGAATGCATGTGATCTTAAGACTACGATACTGTTAAGTACTATAAATCACATGTGTTCAATTGATCGGAAAAAAGAATCTGATTGAAAAAATCATTTACCTACATCGTGTTACTAGGCAAGAAGCGTGGTGTGCAAAGAAGTTTTATGACAATACACATTAAACAGTGTTAATCTGCATAAAATTTTATAGTTCCGCTTGAATTTTATTTTCCGGTTAAAAGAAAATTATATTATAGTGTTAATCTGCTTTCAAAAAGCAACAAAATGTTCGACATTATGCCCTTTGTTTACCATTAAGCTGCAAATGCACTTTGTAAAAAAAATATTGAGACAACTAGGCCCACGGGCGGGGAGGCAACACCTATTCAAAATCCGAGTCAAACCTATCAGTTAAGGTACGCCCCGCCCCGCCCCGCAACACGCCTAGAGGTCCGCAATCCCACAGCTATGGCCCGCGCCCGCAAGGAAAGCCGAATGTTCAACCAAATCGAGCTACATGTTTTGTAGTCACTTAAGCGCCTCTTATGAGAGCATTGCATGAGGATTTCCTAAAGTGGAATGGGTCGACTGTAGCGGTGATGTGCGCTGTGCGGTACCATGTCTAGACTGAGGAGTTATGGATTAGGCGGGCTTCATGGAATTCAGGGATATATACTATTGTCCTCACGAGGTCTAGAGAGGAAATAGATAACTACGATGGCAAAATTTTCAGGATTTCTCTGCCTATATCTTAGCTCCTGATCTAAATATCGGATAACCTAATTTTTTCACGCAGAGCAAGATTCACTTGAGAGATGTCAACTGTTTAAATATGAATGAAATTGGACGAATGAAGCAAAATTAAAAAAGATGTTGTGACCACAGATATTGGACTATCGCTTCCATTTGTCCATGATTTACATGTATATGCATAATCCATAACAAACGATCCTGAGCAGAGTGATCACATCATGCCTCTAAACGATTCTACAGGCGATTTTGTGATTTCAATTATAATATTTTTCTTCTTTAACGTTTTTTTCAATCATTAATGGTTGGCTATGTCATTAATTTTCAAAAAGTTATATCATTGTGGATGAATTATCTTTCAGGTTCATCGAAGACACTAGCATCACACCAAGAAGCACCCGCAGATATTGATATCTGCCTATCAAGAATAGTCTGTTCTATTCGTTAGACTTTTCACGACAAATCGTCCACATTTAACACTGCAGACTCAGCTACAATTCACTGACACCATGTTATAACGTCAATGAAAGAGTCGTTGCATATTGTTGATGAGAATATCCACCGCAAATAAATCAAAAATATTGAAACAGACTTACAAACTATACAACATTGAACAGGCATTAATGCCCTTTGAATTAATATGCCTCCATTACAGATACATGTTGCATGTATATCATATGCACTCTAGCTAACGTAGATAGCTAGAGACACCGTCGGCAGACATCGGAGTAGATTTTGATAAAGCAAATAGACTACCGATTTTGACTTGTTGTTACTGTTAATTGAATGAATTAAAAATAATAGTGGCTTTTCCTGAGAATCAGGGCCTGTTTATAAACCCCACATTTCATGAGTAATCACATCAACATAGCTACACTGCAATGCGAATAACTTGCCTCTGATTCAATTCAAATTTTTCTACCTATCAGGCTCGGCCAAAATCAAAGAAATTTTATAAACAATAATTTTGGAAGTGTGCTCAAAACCAGACTAATTTATGTACATGTATCGCTAAACAGAATTTTTCGAGAGTTCAGGAAAGCCCATAGGGCCGCCCCGCGCTCGCACCTTTGGGTACGCAGCCCAACCGTAGAGATCCGCTACGCTGTGGGGCATATCCTAGCCTATCAGGTCTTGGGGTTGAGACAGGACCGTTACAGCAGTAATCCACGAATGTATTTCCATCAACTACTAGGACTTTAAATCCTATCAAATTAAATCGGAACTATGAAACTATTTAATTTTTGAATTCGCGGACTTTTTCGTATGTGACGTCTACTTGCTTTTCATGCCATGTTAGTATAACGCTGCTACGTTGGACTTTAATTAATTATTGATTCACTTATGAAGAATGGGAAAACAAATGCAGCATTCAACCATTAACTTCGGAGTAACTTCATTAATCGGATAAATTTTGTTGGTCTCGTCCAGTAAATTGATGCCAACATATTCTATATAGGCATACATGCAACAAAGAAGTTATACATTCAGTACATCAGCAAACAGGCAGCTCAACGCATTGGTAGTCCCTCTTCTCCAGAAGCACACGAAGAGCTAATGCAATCACATGCTATCATGTGAGCTTAGAACGCGCACGTGCTGTGAGTCGCTGGAAAAGCTTTTTTATTCGCAAGGCAGAGTTTTGGAATCAGCTTCCCCAGACCACCTTTCCTGACCAACACAATCCTGATAATTTCAAGAGACGTGCGAACAGGTTTCTGATGGGAACAGCTAAATCAGATTAGAAGATGTCTTTTTTTTCATTTATTTTTAAAGAATAGAGTGGGATGGGGTGATTTGGGTCTTTTGTATCGTTTTTTGTACAGAGATTCATAACTTTTAATGAAGAGATGAGCACTTGAGATTCCGTTTTTCTCTCAAATGTGCACCTTGGGTGTGTACTTCAAAAATATTTTGATCGATAGCGAATATATCGTCGTCTACTCTATTCAGAGATCTGGATTTGAAAGGTAAATTACCTCATGAATGGGGTAATTTGGGTCTATTTTGATTTTTCTATCATAAGTTGCATTCAGATACTATGTCCCGTAATAATTCACTCATCTATGTTAGATAAGATGCTCCTCATGTTATTCCATAATCTTCGCTTAGAAAATGTCACATTATCCTGATTCAAAGTGGGCTTAAAGTGAGATCACAATTTTGATGAATTAGTTCGGCAGATGAAACTTCTGATTATTGGTACATATGTTATGAAACGTGTACCATTTGATAGGGAATCGAATTTCTCAACCTATTTCGATTAGTCTATGGACCCTACCAATTAGGGCTTACCTAGACATATACCGATATCCTCTGTCTAAAAGAGTTGAAGCCCCTTCTGTTAGGCGATTGTGTGGATAGGTGAAAAAGCTTAACAAGTACTCACTTGTAATTTAACTGGGCTGCCACACGCTAACTAGGTCAATCATAACCCTATCTGCTGGAATACTTGAATTAGGTTATGAAGGGAAAACAACAATTTTACTGAATATTCATTTAACTTTCTGCTATTGACTACGTGATTAAGAAAATAAAGTCTCTCGGTGAAATAAGTTCTACGATGCACACTAAAATGATGTCTTCTTCAAGTCACTAAAAAGTAACTGCTACGTCATTTAATGGATGGTTGATCCAACACTGCAGACCATCCTCTGCATCTATAATGGCAGTGTCGAGGAAGTTTGGGAAAGAATACGCATTGCCACATTCTGTACATTGCCGGAGGAATGAAAACTCGTATTCTCCATCACACAAGGACATGATGTTGGCTACGTATTTCTTTGGCCCAATGCCATTTCATTGGACAAAAACCTAGTGTTCTACTTTGATCGATTATGGCGAGAGAATTGATTCAGAACAATTGTCATCCATTTCGCAAGCATCAGTATCACAATCGGAAATTCCTTCAGTAGATAGAAGATTTTTGTCAATCAACGATTGCGATGTACAAGGATGTTGATCATCGAAGTTTGGACCGAATTGTTTAGACAGTCACTTCAGTTTCTCATTTTCTAGGCGTCTAAGCACATCGTTATGGCGAACAGATGGGTTTTAAGTGAAAATATACATGTCTGAGAAGGATGAGTTGAAATGTATCAAAGCTCTAATATAATGTAATGAAATAATAGGCTATAGACCCAAATTACCCCATGGTCTTCAAGTGACTATGGCTCATTATTGATTTGGAGTTGGTTCACCAAATTTTAGCATGATGATCTAATGGAAACACTCGAAGATTTAGCACATCTAGTTAGTTTGTCGAACTATATTTGTTTGTCGTCTCTACAGAGAAGTTCGTCACTAGTACTTCTTTCAACAGTACATATTTCTCAAAGATAAACCCATCTCACTCCTTTACTATGAGGCACAAATTTGAATTAATGTGATGTAAAGATATGTTAGTGCATTGATTAGCATCAGTTAAAATTACAGATTGATTGGTGAAATACCGGTACTCACAGTTCCAGAATACATTACGTAAAATAAACCCAAATTACCCCGTAGACCAAATTGCCCCATCCTACCCTACAATTTAGTCCTTTTTATTGAGTAACCCCTAGTTTCGTTCATGGCTTATAGCTGTGCTAGGGATGAAAATTATGTAAAAAAATAAATTTAGCAAGTATTTACGCGGTGTAGCGTGATGATGCATCGAAATGTTCAGTATCACACTTTCAGATATATCGATGTCAAACACCGATGATTGGATTCGAAATTTATCGAATTTTTGTCGTGATATTCGTGAGGCTCCTCTTGAGGCTTTGTTGACTGCTAACGACATTTCCTAATTACAAGAACGAGCAAATACAAAGAAAAGCAAATACAAAAAGAATTGCAAATACGAGCGCAGAAGCGCATTTTACAGTTTTGGTGAGGTGAGATAGGCCCTATTCAGTTTCTCCACTCAAATTTTTCAGTTGAAAATTGTGACTCCAAAGTGATCAGTGCGCAATGATTACCTGTCCGCTGATTTGTATAGAACTGAGTAAAACAGAAGCAAACATAAAAATTGGAATTTAGGCAGAGGGACCTAGCTTATCGCTTGCAGAATCATGTCTATGATGGATAATGCGATAAGACCATTGCGAATACCATTGCGTCGAAGGACGGAGTAGGACAATTGACTGTTTCAATGGCAACTGGTCTATCCGACAGGATCACATCACAGCAAAATACTAACACGTACAACCTCGGATTGTCAAATCACAATTATTACTAGTTGTTTCAACGATTCAGATGTCGCTCGAAGCTTTTGATGCTTCCAAATTGAGACCTTGATTTATAACAATGAACTTATTAGTTCGCATAGCATGATCATTTAATCTATGATGTTCGGGGAAAAAGGAAAAATGTAGTAAATATATTCCTGGATTTGTGGATATAATATTAATAGGATTCCAGCATTTTCATGGGAAATGAAACGAACAGGATGAGGCATGAATTTTACTACTTGTGTCAGATTCAAGGTCCTTGAAACTGTCGGAAAGACAAAACGTGACAAAATGTTTTCTTCTGGAAATGGATCACACGTCCTCCGCGCAGACGCATCAACATCGAATCTGCCGCGCCTGATCTGGGTCTAGCTTCGGGGCGCTTACTTCAAAGAATTCCACCGCACGTCTGGCGTCTTTCGTAAGATAATAACAGAACACTCATGCGTTCCAAGGAAATCAGCTGGCGCTTTCTACAGAGGGATTTATGCGAAGATTCCGGCTAGGGTGCAAGTGAAGGCCATGTACTGCAATCTAAATAATAGAAACGCTTTCAGCAATACAAAAAGCCTGCGTGTCCGTCAGAAAGTCCATGGTCTCTGAAACTGTCGGAGGCCTTTCAGTTTTCTACACAAGCTGCAGAACTGTATGTGCAGGGGAGAGTTGCACACCATCTTAGTGTATGACAGAAACTGGTGAGAACTAAGCATTCATCACACTCAAATGTTGTAATATCTAAGAAACCATCATGTTTACAGGTGCAAATCGATATGCTGTGTTGAATTTCTAAGAGCAATCGACAAGATGCTCACGTGTCGGAAATTGAAAATCATCAGCAAGGTTGTTATTAGATCCAGGCCTCATTTCTTTGAGTCGCATACTCACCAGGAGCGTTCCGGCAAATGTCAGCAGACATAAAACTAATTATTTCTTGTATCGTCAGTTGATGTCACAAGTTTGGAAAATTTTGCAATTTTTTCAGCGCCTTTATCAAAAAGATGTAGTGTAATAAAACAACAGCAGTTGACAAAAAGCTTTCTCTACATGGAATATATCAAGTCAAGCAAGTATTCGACGCACTTGCTTGCGCAAAAAATAAATAAGTAATTTCCAAAAAGTAGGATTTTGGAGGACAAGGAAGAAGAGGAGGCGATGCAGAGCTGTTAGACTACACTAAGAGAATAAAGCATGTTTCAAGCCATTTATTTCCTTTGCCAATGATGTAAACTCGGCTGTCATCATGATGGTGATCACCTCCTTGCATCAAAAAATGTCAAACATTCGCCTGCAACTGTATATGCGCACTCAAGTGAGTGAAAGCCGGCTTACTTGCTACGCTCCTTTAAATGATTATTCATTGATATTCCCATTAAATGGGAGTGGATGACGTCTCAGTGTTTGGGCTCTGATTAATTTTGGTGGTAAGGAGATTAATTGAAACGCCTACAACCATACCTCCAACTATGCTTCCAAAAATGTTCAAGTTGAAATTGATTCTTGTGGTGGGTACATTTCCTCTACCTATTACTCATTCACAGTGAAACTCACCATGGAAGTCAGATCTCAGTGGAACTCACTTTCCCTTAGTCGGCATTTGATGTATAAACTTTAAATGCAGTAATATAATTAGTCGGCTGTCAGATCAGCTGTGAGAGTTGGTTCCCATGTTTAGAAAATTTCACCATAATGCGGCGTGGTACACTTTTTTAATCTTTTTTTAATCGTGAGGTCTGCTATGTATCAAATCTTTGCTAGAAAAAGCGTAGATTTTGTTTGATGTGCTTTCTAAATTGATGATGGCATCGCATATTTTCAAATTTCTGTTGTATTAAGCCGCTTATTTTCCTATCAGCTGGTGATACCATTGCAATATAATTAAGTAAAATATCTGCATGCAAGAAACTAAAATTGATTTCTCGTCAAAATGAGTGTTTCGCATTCGCTTATGCCCAAGAAATTTGTTCACTTATAACAAATCACTATTTTAGATCATGTAGAGGATGCATTACCAAGTTAGGCGAATCAAGACAAAGCAAGCAGTCACATATTTCCCCAAGTTTTTCTTTGTCGTTCTAAGTCTGAGGTGTTATTAGAATGCAATAATGATTGCGCATTTACAAAATGAGAAAATATATGACTGAATTTTAAAGTGCGAGGAAAATTAATGCTCTTAATAAGAAATATGCCATGATTTTGTTAGATAGAGAAATAAGACACTTATCTAGGTTTCATCATGAAGTGCCATACGCTTGTAAACTTTCGAATATCTATAAACATTTGGGCATTTCTCGTGGTGTCACATCCAATCATTGGAAATATGCAAATATGCTTCCTCCAAGTCGACGCAGAATCAGACAACTTGCTCGGTCAGTCTTCGTTGCAACAGGGAGAGTCTCTCATCGCAGTCTCTCAAACAATCATCTGTCAGCCGTCTTGTGGACATCAGCTAGTGACTTACATATTGTTATATCATTTCGGTCAGACGGTGAATTGAGAGACAACGTTGCATTCAGTGAACGCTGTAAAGAGGGTGATGAAATCATCAGGTGAACTAGTGTTTGTGCGCCTGCCATCTTCTTTAATAATGATAGGAAGGACCAACACTATCGAGAAAACTTGTGCACAATGATCTGAATCATTTGAGTCTGAAAGAAATGGTTTAGAATATTATATGTAGAAATATCAAATTAAAGATTATTTTTTCATATTTTCAAATCCATTGACAGCGCATCGTTCATCCTATCCGTCGCCTTGAGTCGTTTAGGAGAAAATTGTTTTCTCATTTCACTAAACCGCCATGTGAACTAAAATGGCACTAACGTTTGTTATTTTAATGGTACCAATGGGTTACTTAAAATGTCGCGTATGGAAACCGCTTGAACGCATCGCTCCATGCTGTACCGATTAAAAGTATAAAGATTTGGGTTATATACCTTTATATATCTTTGTCATGTGGAGAAACAATTCTGAAATATAGAAATATTCTATGATTTGACAAGTGCCGGTGACCCTCATGAAGGTATACATCTAGCGATAGAAAAGAGTAGTGTCTGATTACACATCTTAGATGGTCAAAATTGTAAAAATGATGAAAACATTTATCATATATCATTCTACATGTTCAAATTCTTTTTATTCTGTGTATATAATTCAATTTATTTTCACAATTGGTTTGATGTTAGAATGCTAAAGAATTAAAGCAAAGTCAACAATGACAAATTTTATTCATCAAAATTTCGCTTGGCGCAACATATTTTCCACAGGATATCGCAGGAAACCGTGTCACAGTCAACGACACTAGTTGAACGTCAACATAGTTAGCGATTGTCAACTTCTTCTAATTGGACCTTGCTGCCAAAAATCAACTCCGCCACACGCTGCAAAAAGTCGTTGGTCTAGCAGAATTCCAAGGTTTGTTTAAAAGTCCGGAGAGGAAATAGACCGACCGACTGAAGTTCACCAGAAAAGTTCCATGCTTGAGAACATTGAGAGGTGAAAAGAAAGAGGCATCGGAGAAAAAGAAGCACAAAAGAGGAATGGAAAACCGTTAATAAGAGGTATAGCCATCGAGCCGGAGTTGATAATATTGCAGGAAGATACACTATGTTAGGCTTGAATTATAATTATTGGCGCATAGACTTTTGGTCTTCATCAGTTGCAGAAATAATGTACATCTAATCACATTATTTACAATCTACAAATCTGCATCAAGGATTATCTACAATACCGAAAATTTCTCGCAACCTAGGTTTCCTTGAATGAGAATTGAAATATGAATGCATGCCAATGCTTATGTTGTCTTGTTTTTTTTTGGTTTTATCGTCTTTTTCAGTGTTTATATTCTAGCGCTTACTAGTTTTCAAATATACGCTATTACTTATTTATTGCACTTTCTGCATCCTCATCTTTTCAGTATTTCTGCTACTAGTCTCCTTAGTTTATTGGTTATTCAGTTATTCTTCTATATTCTGTAGGCCTTTTTTCATTTTCATCATCGCTATATTTTTCTCAGTCTTCAACTTAACCTTCCACCTTCTGCTGAGGGACACTTACGTGCTTCCCTTAATAATACATTAATATCTCTCCCTTTGACTTGAGGCTTAAGTCCCGAAGTTGAGAGTAATTTGATATCCCGCTTTGGACGTGAGAGAAAACCTTTGTTTTTCTCATGTGTCAATGCAAAGAGATGAACTGAAAAAATATTAAAACGATATTCATGACATTTAGACCTTTTGGTGGGAACAAAACATGGGGACGATATCACGATTTTCGTAACCATTATTTCAAAATCCGCTCAGGAAATTCATAAGTTTGTTGAAGTGGAAATTCTGCTGAATTTACGATTGTGGTATAAACAGGGAAGAAAATCTTCTGGAATTCCGGATTTTTTGACGACCATCGGGTTTTCATCTGAGATTCGTCAGAAAATGCAATAAAAAACAGGAGGTGTAAGGGGTAGGGTGTAGGGTATGTGGGGCCCCTAAGATGGAGTGACATCTTCATGAAGTAACACATGGTCCCATCTTGAGGCAAAACATCTTCATGATGCGTAGCATAAGAAGACCCCTCTGATCACTAGTCACTACATTTGATATTATTCCTTATTCCCCTCTGACGAGATGTAGGCCCCCTCTGACGATCAGTAGGCCCTCTCCGCCAGAAAATGCAATAAAAAAGGGAGAGAGCATGGTATGTGGGCCCCTAAGATGGAATGACATCTTCATGAAGCAACTCATGGTCCCTTCTGAAGACAAAGCATTTTCATGATGTGTTACATAAGACCCCACTGATTACAAGTCACTACAATAGATATTAGCCATAGGCCCCTGTAGCCAGCCACTCATGGGCCCTTCTTTTTACGATCAATGGGCCCGTTTAACCATCATGGGTCCCTCTGACGATGCATGGGCCTTTTTGGGGATTTTTGACTGCACTATGCTTTATTTATGTTGTATACCTGCTGCGTGATTTATGTTTCCTTGTTGCGTTTTTGGCTCTTTAGTAGTTTCCCTCCCCTACTAGCTCTCTCTTAGCCCCGAAAGTAGCTCTCTCTTGTATAGCCGATCGCCATAAAATTTCATAGCAAATTACTCTACTATTTACTATTTCCACTTAAATCAAGTTTTTTTTAATTGGAACGGCAGTTTCGAAACAACAGGACTACGTACAAATTAAAAATTGTGTTCGAAAAAGCTCATGACGATCGATTTATGTATACATTCTAGGACAATGATGTCTGGCTTGGAGTTAGTTAAAATTACATGCCGATTAGAGCTTGCTTGTAGAAATTCTGCATACTGGCACATTCAAAAATTTTCTAATTCTGAAACTACCATTCCAATTCAAATGAAATGGATTGTAGTGGATCAAAATTCGACTAGTTACACTCATACAGGTTTGTAGGTTTCGCATGCAGCGCTTTATAAAAAGTGATTCTTCAGGTTACACTCCAAAGAGGTGGACGTTTCGACTGCGCCGTTCATAAAAACATCGAAATTCTACTCGTTGCACTCACAAAAGGCTGGAGACCTCGCCTGTGGCGCCTTCTGAACATCAAAATTCTACTAGTGACACTCATAAAGGTATGTAGGTTTCGCCCGCAGCGCTGTACAAACATCAAAATTCTACTAGTTGCACTCATAAAGGTCTGTAGGTTTCGCCTGCGGCGGTTACAAAACATCGAAATTCTACTAGTTACACTCATAAAGGTCTGTAGGTTTCACATGCGGCGCTTTATGAACATCAAAATTCTACTAGTTACACTCATATAGGTATGTAGGTTTCGCATGCGGCGCTGTACAAACATCAAAATTCTACTAGTTGCACTCATAAAGGTCTGTAGGTTTCGCATGCGGCGGTTACAAAACATCAAAATTCTACTAGTTACACTCATAAAGGTATGTAGGTTTCGCATGCGGCGCTGTACAAATATCAAAATTCTACTAGTTGCACTCATAAAGGTCTGTAGGTTTCGCATGCGGCGGTTACAAAACATCAAAATTCTACTAGTTACACTCATAAAGGTCTGTAGGTTTCGCATGCGGCGGTTACAAAACATCAAAATTCTACTAGTTACACTCATAAAGGTCTGTAAGTTTCGCATGCGGCGCTTTATGAACATCAAAATTCTACTAGTTGCACTCCCAAAAGGTTGGAGGTTTTGTTTGCTGTACCTTTCGTCAATATGGTTGAGATCAAATTACCGGTAATTATTATCTGTGTTCTTGATGCATTAATTAATTATCAATGCCTTTTTAGTCGCAGCATAGGATGCATAATATGTAGGCGCATAAAGATTCGTAACTATTTAAAATTGACTTTTTTATTTCTTGTAATCATATCAAAACTGAAAGTTGGCCCCAGAAAAAGTAGCGTATGGGCCCCATAGAAGCGATCCTCCGGATTTTTTGTGACACCGCGTTCTCATCCCTGTATAAAACGGAATATGGAAATATCAGCACAGAATATAAAGAAGCATGCATGATGTTCATTCGCCATTATATTTCCTTTCCACACCTGCCGAAGGTTGAGTGCTCTTCCATTTAAAGAGTTTTCAATTAGTTATCAATTGAATCGCAGTTCGCAAAATTACTCGCAACCTTTCAATTGTTAAACGTTCACAGCGATTTCACTTTTTTAGTAAATTAAAATAGCTCCCTTTGAAGAATCATTTCACGAAATATACATGGCAACTATTAGTAACCTTTTTTTGGTGATTTTTGAGATATAGGCCTACTCGTATTGTGTGATGTGTTTTATTGTGATGCACTTTTACTGACGTATATTGAATGTACAGTACTTTCATTGTATTTCGAACTTTTGAATGTTATAGTGGTGCTGGCCGAAAACTTTAAACATGAAATTATTAACAGTAGCAGCTGCGTCAGCCAGTCTAGCTGTTCAGCCCGAGTTACTGGATTGCCTAAAAAATAATTGATTTTTACTTGAAAAATATATAGGGTATGTTTGTCTATGCCGAAGAAAATTAATTATCAACAAATGTTGTGAGACTGCAGTAGACTTCTGTAGTGGGTCTGTAGTCCGGTGGCGGCCGCGCCCGGTAATCGCCCGGAAATTTCGGAAATAGCCCGGGGGCCCAGGAATTTTGATCATTTTTCAGATTTGCCCGGGAATGATATCTTCACTCAAGCAAAAAAAAATAAAAAAATCATAATATGGAGCGAAAGTTTTGTCTGTTTCAACCACGAAGTCAGAAACAACGATTCTCAAAAATTTTAGCAACAATTTCATTCAAATTTAACCCATTAGTGCCGTTAATTTTTTCTCAAAACAGCAATTATCTTTGCTAGCATCTTCCCAGTGAAGTCTTTTTTTGCAGGCACTGCTGAATATCCAAACAGAATAAGAACTCCTAAAAACAATTTTAGTTCCTCCTTATCAAAATTTTCGATCAAGTCATTTTTAGAGCCTGAATAGCGAAAGGACTGTAGAGTTTCAGAAAGTAACCACGAGTGGTTGACGCATTTCGGATGAAAAAAGTATTCGAATCACAGGGCGCACGGTGATTCATGATTTTGAATACTTCCGCGAGGTCCATTACATGTCGACATTGGAGGGAGGGCAGATTTAAATTTCTTAGTCGTTCTCCGTATGGAATGGAAGTTAAGTCATGAATATTCCGAGTCAGGCGCCGTTGCACACTTTCGATCAGAGCAATGTCTATGTATAAGGATTGATTCCGAACTGGGACGGCATATTCTAGATGTGGGCGAACTAAAGAGGTGTAAAGCTTCACAAGTACGTTAGGGTCTCCATGAAAGTCTGACATGAAAGTTTCAAAAGGCGTTTCAAAATGCGATTTGCTTCAGCTTTACATGTTTGAAAATTGAGGTCTGAAATATCGGCTAAGTACAACTTCATAGATTTTTATGAATCAGATGATGAAAATGAAGCATTTTCAGGAAGCGAACTTTTCCATCGATACGAAATCATTTAGATTCCAGAAGTAGCTCACTGGCTGCAGGCCATTGAGGAAAAGTAGATGTTTATAATCTTAAGAACCACCGCTCACAAAAATCAAAAATTTTGAAAACTGAGTGCTGCGACAGAGTCAAATATCGTTCACGTCATAATTTGGTGGCAAAATTCTAACCGAAAGGCATGATAAAGGCAATTTAAAGCAAAAAATGTTTTTTTTTATTTTTTTTCCCTTACTGGGGGCTTGGACGGTCCTGACATAGTCAGACTTTGATCTGGAGCGTTGTGATCTTTTAGTCCGGATGCCCTTCCTGACGACTTTTCAGTGACACTTTCGGAGCTAGACCGATTGATCGCTAGGTCAAGCATTTAACCACTATGCCACGGAGACCGCGTACATTAGTGTTTTGAAAGTAGTTTAAAGCAGTGTCCGGATAATTTTTGAGCGGTGTAATTGGAATAAAATATCTGGTCATTATTTGAAAAATGGCGTGGAAATTCGATGAAATAGCCCGAGAATTTGAAGCTTGAAATCTGGCCGCCACCCTGTGTAGAGACTGAAGTCTTTCGCTGTTACACCTGAACTCTGCTACATTCTTGTGACTTAAGTTGAATTGAAATCGTTTTATACATTTTCGTAACCGTTTCATTTTACATCTATTGCAGAAGATTTGTTATGAGCGAAAAATGTATGTCGATGGTGAAGGCATCCTTTCCAGATCTAGACAATGAGACTGAAGATTATATTCAAAGTGAGTATAAAATAAATTGACGAATGCAGTCTTTGATAATTAAGACCTACACTCTTCTAAAAAGATCTCTTGTTTTCTATGAAAATTCCTCCTGTTTCTTTGGCAAGGAAGCCTACCAACCGAGGAATAGGAAGCGAAGCATCTTTTAGTTTGAATTCATTAAGGGTTTATCGTAAATTCATGCAAAGAAGTAACAGATTCAGGTGATCGTTATGAAGATACCATGGAGGAGAACGACTCCGCGGGATCCGAACATTTGGTGATGGAAATGGTCATTCTTGTATTTCGTGCAAATATGGAATAAAAAATATGGGGGTAGGGGTACCCGAAAAAAAATTAGGTGTCAATAAAATAACTTTGTTGCATGTTAACCGAAGGTCAGGCATTTTTTGTCGTTTACTGATTTATTGTTTGCTTTCTGTGTGTTTATAGTTTTTAGAGAATCAAATTATGATAGCGTTTATAACGCGACTCATAAATAATGGAGATAATGACTGCAACAATTTATAACAATGCCGTATTTAATGAGATGTATTTTTCAACAGATCACAAGGATGGACCGATGTGACAGAATGTGTCTTTTTCATTGTTAGTGTAACAAATTCACATAATAATTATGAGATTAATGAATTTTAATAACAGTAATTTTTTTGTATAATTCATAATAGTGAACTTTACAAGATTTGATGCATTTATCAATTGCTAGATTACTTTTAAATCCTCAATGTCTAAAAGTAGGACGAATCCATAAACAGTGTAATCCTCGTTTCCTGAAGGAAAGCATGTACGCGTCTTTAATTTGTCACAGAAGCCAGGCAAATAGAAAGTTTGTGTTCATCACATGCTTTTATTATTTTTGTAGTTTTCAATCACTTAACTATTAGAATGCATATTTTGGTAGTTATTCTTTTCTTGTTTATTTGATAATGCTGTCCCCAGAAAGAATTTATTCATTCCCAGAAATATGCATGTAGCATACGGTGACATTTGATAAATTTTTTTTGCTAACTTCGGAATTATCGTTAAAAAGAATTTTTGCTATTTGGGCAATATAGTGAAATATAATTATTGGTTGTGCACAAGGGCTTTGATTGTTTACCGCAACTCCGCAACTCTCATTGACAGTTTATCGTCTTGTCAACAAAAAAATGCATCTTTCTGTAGTTGCAATTACACATTTGCGTTTGTGAATTAGCTAGACAAATCTGACTTTGTTCATTTATAGTGACAAGTGTGTTGAATATAATCTTAAATGAGTCAATTATTTTTAAAAAGTTGCGACATTGTGGTAGTCGATCAAAACTGGTGCGATGTCCCGATATATGCAATAAGAGTAGTTAATGATTCACCACGAAAGCAGTAGGCCCACAGAGTTGGAATCGGCTGTCTCTGTTACTCTAGGAGATGACGTGTTTCTATCTCAGCCATTTTATGCAATGGTAGAAAGATGTGGAAAGAGTCGTCTCCCTTTGGCTTACGTGATTGGCCAAGCGCGCGCACTGCGTGAGGAGAGTCATATTAGGTAGCACACGAGCTGTCGTTGTCAGATTGAAAACTGAACATCTGCCAAGTGAACATTACAATCTTTGACTCAATGTTTCTTCGTGATAAATTCGTCAAATGGAAATATTATTCACATTATTCGACCCCTCGTGATCTAAATTTACTGACTGTACGTTCAATGCGGTGTCAATGATTTAGTTCGTCAGAATTCAGGCCTGAATTTGCATTACGTTCAATGGAAAATTGATCTCTCTGCCCCTCGGGACTAGTTCTTGGCGTGACTTTCAGTATCAAAAAATGTCATCTCTAGACCAAACAACGCAAACAAAACAATTTGTCCCTGTGAGTAGGCCTAATGGTGGCACCTACAACTTTTATACTGAGGTTGTCCTCATATTTAAACTTACTTCTGTGCTGTGAGATAGGATCTTTTCATCTACGTCTTGATTTCAGATATTCTAGAAGACACAGAGCAATTTGAAGATGCTTCGGAGCTGTATGAGGTTCTGGGAGCCATCTTGTCCGGAGTGGATACTTCAAGAAATGAAGACGATATCGAAACATTGTGTCAGTCCATGTTCTCACTTCTCCATAAGTAAGCAAGCCACGAGTGAATCATGTTTGTATTTGTAGAAATTTTGTTTCAATAACCGACCACAAAAGTAACGTGGATCTTAGTTCGTCGAGTTTTGTTTCGGTCATGGAGTTTCTTAGAGAACTTATCATTAGTGTTACTTTTGACTTCAAATTCATTGATGAAGCACTTTTTAATAACTTAATTAGCCGACTTCATGGACGATAGTTCAAGATATATTTGCTAATGATATTCGAGTGACACAAGATCGGGGGAAGGAACTACTCCCATTTACTTCCACTTCTAATTTTCTTCGAGCCACACTGTATGTACGTGCAGTATAGTTTATACATTTTCATGGGTTTCTTAAGACATAAGTTCAAACTTGTATCGTTGTGACAAGCCAACAAGCACTATTAATCATGGATATCATAAGTAATCAAAAGTAAAAATACTATAAAGTCTATTGCCATACACATTCATAAATATGAACTCATTATTTCTTTGAGAAATTGACAGTGATGGTGTGCATTTTCAGAAACGTCCAAAATGGTACGGTGGTCGAAGAGAAACGACTGTTAGACGCACCTGTTCGTCTTGGACAATTGGGTGGTGTCGATACGAGTGGAGACGATGTAGCTAGTATTTGGATGACGAAACGCGACAATACCTCCGTGAGTGCTTTCAATTTACTATTTTAGCTTCGTTAATCAATAACGTACATCACAAGATTGCATGTCTACTGGTAGTGTTAGAAATATGTAGCTATCGAGCGACTCTTGCTAACAATCTGTTTATTTTAATGTCTTTCCTTTTTGCTCTTACTTCATATGTGTTTTATAGCTTCCTTTACCTTCTCCAGACATCATTCATGATAATAACTGGTGACGATCCTTCTTGTCTATTGAAATAGTATTCTGCAATAACTATTTTCTTTCTACAGATAGTGGATCAAAAGAAGCTCGAAAAGGCAGAAGCGAAAATTAAAGAAAAGCAAGAAAAGAGAGCCTTAAAAGAAAACAGTTCTTCAAACTCACTGAAGTAAGTATGAGAAATAAGCCATAGATCAGAAAAGTAGGAAAATCTGTCTATCGGCTGACCCACATGCTCAATGTCAGTTGACGACAGGCAATTGCGGAGTTACTTATTGTGTTATTTCATGTGTGTAGGAAGATTTTTTTAAAAAAAGAGGAAACTATTTTTGGTAGTTTAATAATAAGAATTACAAATTCAAGGTCAGGTAGCAGTAGAAATGCACCTGGTATGCAATTTCACTTCGATTTTAAATCGAAGTCAGTGCCAAATATTTACAATTTTGAATGTAATGCCGGGTGCCAGCATTGACAGAATACTGAAATATTTGTGCTTATCATGAAATTGATATTTTTCAACACACAGAAAATTGCAGAAGAATCTAGATCAGATATAAATAGTTAATTGCGCACTGCAGATTAAATCCAAAATAACGAAAGATGCCGTAGAGATTGCATGATCAAATACGTTTATTGTCATACATGTTTCAATACGTGAAACGTACCATCGTCAGTGAACAGCAACAGTGATACATGCGCAAAGACTTAAATACATCCAAGAGTTCATTCAAAATGAGCGCTAACAGGCATAACAAATAACAAAGAAAAACAATTTCAAAATAATAACAACTGAAATGACTCGGTTTGGGTATTCATGAGTTTCTTTTGTTGTTTTTTGTATGATTTAAGCAATAAAGCTTCTCCAATACGAGTGTAATTAGTATGTAATAAAATAGAGAACGACTTTTCATTTGGGAAGTGCTCATGAAGAGAAATTTCAGAGGCTGGTCTGCCATTAATGTGTTCTTTGATCCTGGTATAGAGATGGCGACGAGTTTCCCCGATGTAGCACTCTTGACAATGCTCACAACTGGATCTATAAATTAAGGAGGAATGCTCGTTAAAAGGGATAGGATCTTTATAGCGGCATAAATGTTGTGATTTGTACGTATTGTAAGCTATCTTTAAACGACTATTTTTTAAAAAGGAATTTATTCTATGAATCTTCATCGATATTTCTTTATGACTTTCGGGGAGATACGGTAGCTTCCAATAGATAGAAACTTTGGTATCATCAGGTTTAGGGCTATAAGTATCACACTTATTGAAAACGTATTCAATGAAAGAAGAACTGTATCCATTCTTAAGAAAAATAGCTTTAACAATTTTCTTGTTTTGAAGACAAATATCAGGATCGGTCGTTAATTTTTGCGATCTAGTGTATAATGCTTTAATAGCATTTATCTTATATTTATCAGGAGAATAGGCGAGCTGGTGAGTATAGACAAATTTGTTAGTCTCTTTAAGAAGCCATTTACTTTTCAAAACACCATCTTCGATATAAACAGTCATGTCAAGAAAATTAAGAGTATTGTTATTGGGGTATTCCATAGTGAACTTAATATCACCATGCCTAGAATTGAGAGAGACGAAAAAAGTTTTAGCTGACTGTTCATTTTCGAAAATGGCAAAGATATCATCAACGTAACGGATATACATTATTGGTAATTCTAAATCTTTTTCAATCATGTGTAAGCAAAATTCAGCCATAGTTGGGGCTAGGGATGATCCCATGCTTAAACCTTTAACTTGAACGTAGTTTTTATCATTGAAGATAAAGGGCACTTGAGTGCAAGCGATTTCAAGTAATTCCTTCAAAGTATCTTTAGACACTGGAAAATTTTTCGAAAGGAATAATAGTAGTTATATAGTCAATAGTTTCTTTAACAGGGATATTAGAAAATAACTGAATGGCATCAAAACTGGTAAGGAAGACGTTATCATTATCAATATTAATCAATTGATAATGATAACGTCTTCCTTACCAGTTTATTGCAATCTTCGGTTTTTGCATCATTCATTTGCAGATCAATGGAGGATGGTTTTGCGTCAGTAAGTCAGCAAGTCAATCGACATGGTAGCACCGCCAGTTTCGATCCTGAAAAGGGGCGAGGCCGCGACATCAGAATCGATAACTTTGATTTGGCGTTCGGAAACAAGTAAGTTTGTTCAACTTTCTGATGAATTCCCTATGAAGAGGTCAAGTGGATTGCTCATGTTAACTGTAGTCGATTGTTTGAAAAAAATGGATCCTCTCTCATTGTAATCATTTTCCAAGGGAACAGCTGTTCGTTTTGAGATCTTTTCTATTTCACGATACCTTTCGATCGTTCTACATAATCATCGTCAGGAAGGTGACCAGAATCAACAGACCACCAGACATAAGAAGTATCAAACAACACACAAAGGATAAAATAACTCTGAAGTCACAAAATAAATGAAAGAGTATGCTACTGTACAGAGATAATAAGTAAGACATTTAAACCAGAAAATTACAGGAGAGAGTCAAAACTTTCACGAATCGCACAAATGATACTTCGTCTTGTCTGCGACTGAAGACAATGAGACCACAGTAGGGATCGCAATTTTCCGTTTTTTCTTGGTTGAATTGCGATCCCTGGACCGCAGTGACTCCTTCACGATTCGCCTCCACTGCAATGCTGTGCCACTTCCGATCGGGTCACATATCCATATTGCGAATTGAACGCTAATGCTCTTTCAATCTTTCTTCCAAGTTGCGTTGTGTCTCTCCCAATACATCCAATTGCATCCTTCCTCCGAACGGCATCTTGTGGAACGAACCGTTGATACCAGTTTCATGAAACGCTAACCGGCTCAGCTTCCCGAAGGATAGAAGCTATCTGCTCGGACACCCCCTCTACAATTCACATGCGGCATTCGGTGCATTCAAATGATTATCAATGGCAGTTTTCATGAGTAATCTACTTGAAATTGATTATAATCAGAGGTGTGCACTCTCCGGCAAAGTTTTTGTGCTCCTCGCTCCTGAGTGCACATGCGCACCTCTGTTGATAATTGTTTTCTGAATTTTTAGTTCACTTTCACTCATTTCAGTCCCAACATATCTCAGAGCAATTAAAGATTGATTTAGCTGTCCATTTTTTGATTACCCCAGTCAAAGACTGTCTATATAGTATGAGTAATGCTATTAATATATTTAGACGTCCTTGCCCCAGTTCACCCTCTAACAGAATTTATTTTGAATTTTCAATATGTAGAGTACTTGTCGAGGACGGCTCTCTTACTTTCGCGTATGGTCGCCGGTATGGTCTGGTTGGAAGGAACGGTCTTGGAAAAACAACTCTTCTCAAAGCAATGGCGCGACGCGATTTGCGTCTGCCTAATCATATCTCTATCCTTCACGTAGAGCAGGAGGTGGAGGGAGATTCCACACTCGCCGTTGATTCCGTCCTGGAATGTGACACTGTCCGCACAGATCTCCTTAAGAAGGAGAAAGAACTCCAAGTAAGATTTTGTTTTGCTGCTGTTATTTATGCCTAAAAACTCAAGCTTTTTTCAAAGATATTCAAAAATTTGAAAGCAGGAACTCCATCGACAATTTGACATTAATTATAATGGATTTGTGACCCGAAATGATTGACCAAAAACTGAAAATTTGAGGAAAAGTTGACTCAGAGGACTTTTGGATTTCACGTTCAATCGGACGCGGGCACCCATCAGAATTCTTGATTTGATCACCACTGCGTAATATTTCTTAATACAGTCGAGCCTCGTTAATCGCAACCTCGCTAATCGTAATTCCATTCAGGGAACGGTTTTTCTCTATTGAAATCACCTCCTAATCGCAATTTTTTCGTCCCATCACCTCGTTAATCGCAATCGAGTATACTGTAAGTATATAGGAATCGTAGACCTCAACTCGTTGAAAAGGATTCGCATCAACGCTGCTTCGAGTCTGACATCTTTCATTGATCGTTTTTTTCATTTCCCCTGCCGATGACTTCTACGTGAAGCGTGCTTAATTTTTCTTGGAAATCGCACCGTCACCGTCTTCACCAATGTTCTATAGATAGAGGAAACTTTCACTGTAGCAGTGAGTAAAAGCTAATGACGTTTACTGTATTGTCTTGGATGCAGCGAATGAACACACGATAAAGGATTCATACTTCTCGAATTTCATTCGATGTCCTGATAAACTGACATTGCAGTGTACCTTCCGTCCGTCCGTTTGTCATGCCAAAGAATCGTGTAGATCTTACACTCAAACAAAAGGCCCAGCTCCTGAAGGAACTCGAATCAGACGGATCAAGCCAGAAAGCCATCGCTGACAAGTTCGGGGTCTCCGCTACATGTCTTTGTCGTCTTGTGAAACAGAAGGCTGTAATTCAGCAGCAAATTGACAATGGAAAATCAAGCGGTCGAAAGAGGACGAGAGGAGGAGGTGACGAAGACATAGACGAAGCTCTTCATTTGGGTGAAGCAGAAATGTGCTCAAGGTGCTCACTTATCCGGACCAGAAATTCAAGCAAAAGCTAAACGCATCACGTCGGTCAAAGGCAACGACAGCTTCCAAGCTTCATCTGGTTAACTGTGGCGTTGTAGTCCGGGAGCTAGCGTGAAGTTGTGCACGGAGGGAGGTAGTACATGAAACTTTCACATAGCATAGTACACCTATAACCTACTGCAAAACTTCGCGTCTGCCGGATCAGATCATTTGCTTTTCAGAAATAGAGAGGATAACACAATCCTATGTATTTCCAGTGGTATAATTGTGACATTTAAGGTGTTGACTCCATTTTTTCGAATTTTTGCTCATAAAAGTTACACAAATTGGTATTTTGTTGAACTGGTTATTATAGAAATCATCTACAGATCATGATCTTTCAAATGAGTTATCATTCAGTGACAGAGGATGAAGTAAAGTGTACAAACAGGCACTTTTCGTTAAAGTATATCAACAATTTTCCTGAAATTTCTATGTTAAAATTTGCAGTTACACCAACGAAAAGTGTCTGTTTGTACACTTTACTTCATCGTCTGTCACTGAATGATAACTCATTTGAAAGATCATGATCTGTAGATGATTTCTATAATAACCAGTTCAACAAAATACCAATTTGTGTAACTTTTATGAGCAAAAATTCGAAAAAATGGAGTCAACACCTTAAATGTCACAATTTTACCACTGGAAATACATAGGATTGTGTTATTCTCTCTATTTCTGAAAAGCAAAAGATCTGATCCGGCAGACGCGAAGTTTTGCAGTAGGTTAGAGGTGTACTATGCTATGTGAAAGTTTTATGTACTACCTCGTTCCCTGCACAACTTCACGCTAGCTCTCGGACTATTTTTAAGAAGAAGATGGTTTAACATCAAGTTGAAGAGGCAGCAAGACGAAAAACAAGACGCTGATAACGACGCGGCAAACGACTTGATTCGTGAAACTCTCCCAAAGATCAGTGAATTTAAAGACGATGACATCTTTAATGCCGACGAAACTGGCCTTTATTACAGGGCGGTCAGTGATAAAGAACATTGTTTGGCTAACACAGAGCTCAGTGGAGGGAAGACAGCGAAAGAAAGGATAACAGCACCGCTCTGTGCTAATATGTCTGGAAACGAAAGACGACCTCTACTCGTGCTCGGAAAGAGTCGTCGACCTCGCTGCTTCCCCAAGGATGTGTCGAAGCTTCCGTGTCACTACGAACACTCAACAAAGGCTTGGATGACTTGCGCAATCTTTACATCGTGGATGAAGAAATGGGACAGGAAATTACAATTGACAGGCAGACGTGTTTGCCTTCTCGTGGACAACTGTTCGGCACATGTTTCAACTGACCTGACGAACATCAGTCTGCATTTCTTGCCATCAAATGTGACGAGTTTGATCCAGCCGATGGACCAAGGTGTCATCCGAAATTGGAAGGGACACTATAGATTGGCACTGAACGACCGTATCGTCATGGAACTTGATGTCGATGAAAGCCATCGCGCTCAAACCGTTGCCAGGAGCATAAGCTTACTTGATGCTGTCTACATCGCGAACAAATCCTGGAAGCAAGTGAAGCAACAGACGATTCAGAATTGCTTCAAGAAAGCAGGCTTCCGGCGAGAGGAACCAGTCAACAACGAGTGCGAAATTGACAGTTTAGCGGGTGATGCCTTACATGACGTTGCAATCCCAAGAAATATGACACCAGACGAGTTCGTTGACTTCGTATCGTTCGATGATGACGTTGTCATTGCCGGTGAATTTGACGACGAAGATCTCCTACATGAAGCTCAACAAAAGAAATGTCGCCTCGACGAGCATTCCAAAGACGAAAGCGATGAAGACGACGACGTCCAAATGGGACTGATGAACAATAAAGAACGGATGCAATTCGTATGGCTCTTCCGAAGGGATCGATTTCGGAAAACCTATCAGCTTCCAACAAGTGAGCGAACAGTAAAAGAAAGTGCAATCAAAGGACTAAAACAACAAACAATTGACTGTTTCTGTTGATGTTTCTGTTGATGTTTTTGTTGAAGTTTTGGACATGTTAAGCCGTCAATAAAGGTACATACTAACAATACTTATCGCGTCATTTTATACAATACTTGCGTTATTATCTTTAACTAACCTTACATTACACTGTTTGTACTGTTTACTCGTATATTTGACTGCGACACATAGACATGCTACATATAGACGGTATTCATATATTATAATTACACGAAATAATTGGAACCTCGGTAATGACAATCCCTCGTTAATCGCAATTCGCGACCGTCTCCCGATGCATTGCAATTAACGAGGTTCGACTGTTATCAAGAAATCTGGGCATTATGCAGTAGCAGTCAATCAGTTACCGATGTATTAGATACATCAAAAGTTACTACTCTCTAAGTTCTACAGTAGATGATATGTCCGGTTAAATGGAAAAGAGAAATAAAATATCGTGCTTTGCAGAATATCGATTTTTTGTAGGTTCCATCGAAAAGCAAACATTCGGAAAGTGACCAAGACCCATTATTTCAATCAACCACTACGTACATTAAGGTTTAGGATGTTTTCATGACATTTTTGTACTGAATTGACTCTTAAATCCTTTCGTGCACCATAGGCCCAAATATCAGCCGGTACCAAAGAAGATCTGAGTGGAAAGCTGTCTGAAGTATATCTGCAATTATCATCAATCGAAGCCGACAAAGCTCCTGCCAAGGCATCCGTCATTCTCCATGGTTTAGGATTCACTCCTGACATGCAGAAGCAGCAGACACGAGAGTTCTCGGGAGGTTGGAGAATGAGATTGGCTCTAGCCAGAGCACTATTCGCTCAACCTGATCTTTTGCTTTTGGACGAACCGACGAACATGTTGGATATGAAGGCAATCATCTGGTTGGAGGATTATTTGCAGGTGAGAAAATGAAGTGTTACCAATAAATAAAGGCTCAGAGTTTGATGGTCACTTTAAAATCTTCAGTGATTTACTAAAAAAAACGATGATTGTCTGGAAAATCAGATGCTACAATCTCCTCTAAAATTGAAGTTTTCATTTGCGAAATTCTCGCTTTTGTATTGCAATACTAGCATGACGCAGGGTTTGCACTTTTCCGGAAGCATCTGGTATTCAGGATTTTTAGAGAAATTATTCTTGTGTAAATATTTCAAGTTTATGCATTTAAGTCTCCGGTTTTTGCGATTTTCCGGATTTTTTGTTAAATTTAGTTGTGTTCCGCGTTGTGATATCAGCTTATATTCCACATCCACATCATCGCCAAGCAAGTTGACACAGTAGAATTATATCATTCATGTTGGAGTTGCAGCTTGCCATCCAAGAAAAATCGGCGTCAAGACCTTCTTAACATCATCAACAGAGAAATGAGCCGGAAGGATTAAAATCAAAAGAAGAAGCTAAATTAAAACTTTGAGGAGGATGCGACGGACTTTTCCCATGGCAGCGCCGGAGTCACAACCTAGCTTGCTTTGTCGTGTGAAGGACCGCATTACCGTGGAGCAGAACTTCACCCTCCTACAATCGGTCAGCTCTTCGAAGGGATGGCTTCAGAAATGACATTCAGAGTACATGGCTCTTTCTACTGTTTGTTCGTGGGGATTGAAATCGATCAAGGGCAGCTCTCAGGGGGTCGACCTTGCACTGTATTCCAGCTCTCTCATTGAAATTAATGTGTCGGTAATTTCGCGGCTTGTGACTTGCGGCTTATTAGGCCTGCTTGTTTCGCGTATCTCCTGTCTTAGGGTGTCTTCGATTATATGAACGCAGTTCACGGATCAGTCTCATGATTGAGCACCGTACTCATGAGAATCATTCATTGACAAGTTTTGAGAATAGCTTGCCCCTGCAGGCTTTTCCTCATCAATCTTGTGCTTTGGAATGGCATCAAAAATATTATATGATATTATATAATATATTATAGATATTATATCCGCTGAAAATATACAGCTAAGAAAATGGACTTAAGCCAACCTCGGACCGGCCTCGATAATCAGGCCAGCAGTGTTCTGAAAATGTGTCGTTGTGTATGCGGGCAAAACCTTCTTCTACAGGCTTGTCTATCATCGTCTGAATCAGTGGTTCCCAACCATTTTTTACATGGTGGCACACCGGTGTTAAGTTTTCTACTCATAAAGCTTTTTGCAAAAAAATAATAAAAAAAAGAAAGAACATCTTATGAAAGATCCACAGTGTCTCATCTATGCTAAATAATCAGCGTAAGATGGGAGCACAACTCACGTTACGACGACAGTTCACAAAAGTTGAAAATGTTATTTGATTTCGAATGCGGATTAACAGCTCATAACATTTATTGTTTCACTCACTGCCAATTCGTTGAGAATAGAAGAAAAGAAACAGCTGGGTGTGAATCGACTGTTGTCAATCAGTAAGAATATAGTCAGTCAATCGCCCGCGAAGGGCATCTCAACTGTCATAACGAAAAGAAATCAAACAAAATGAAGTCAAATGTCTATTATCTCCTTCCGGTACACCAGTAATCTTCCCGCGGCAAAGTAGTTAGGAACCACTATTCTAAATGAAATGACTGCTGGCCTTTATTGAATACATAATCCTCCTCCGAAATGCTGCTTTTCCGTCATTTTGTATCCCATTCCTAATGTCAATCATGATCTGCAACTGGCTGATTTTTATCTCTCAACTTCAGAATTGGCCAACGACTCTCCTGGTAGTATCTCACGACCAAGAATTCCTCAATTCAGTTGCCACGGATATTATATTGCTTCGTTCGCGGAAATTGGATCCTTACCGTGGAAATTTCGATGATTTTGTTAAAGCGAAGGATGAAAAACTTAAGAACCAGCAGAAAGAATACGAAGCTCAGCAGCAACTTCGTCAACATACACAGGTGACAAGACATGGCAACATTTCTGAAGCATGAAATCTTCAATTCCTTTTCATTTTACAGGTTTTCATTGACCGATTTCGATATAACGCAAATCGTGCCGCATTGGTACAGAGTAAGATAAAGATGTTGGAGAAACTGCCGAAGTTGGAACCCGTTGAGAAGGATTCAGATGTAGTCATTCGTTTCCCGAAATGTGAAAATCTTTCTCCTCCCATTCTGCAGCTGAATGAAGTCGACTTCTCCTACGATGGCAAACGAATGGTGTTGAAAGGAATCAATGTTGGTGCAGCCATGGACTCAAGAATCTGCATGGTAAATATTGAATGACATGTATTCAAAGATTTTCAGAATTTTCTCAATTTCATCATGAAATATATTCCAATTGCCGGCTACCATATATGCTCTACTCAGCATTCCAATAACCAGACCCCGGTGCCACGCTCTTGGACAGTTTGCTTCAAAATTTAATAGCACATTTGTGAACGTTTCTTTTCTAAAGATGCTAAGTTTCCAAATTATTCGTAATATTTATTTTAACATCCAAGAATGCTATACTATTGCCTCCAATATCTACAGTAAATTTTAAATTTTTGTGTTGTCTATTTAAAAATTGGTGAAACCGTTCTACTTTCTTTATATCATCAAAAACGCAAATGCAATCATCTACATATCTTGCGTAATAAAGTGGACTGCATTCTTCATTCATCCAATTTTGTTCCATATGTGACAAAAATAAATTTGCGAGTGTAGGAGCAAGGGGGGAACCCATACTTACACCATCTATCTGCTTAAACATTTGGTCATTAAATAAAAATTGACTACTCGTGGCAAACAGGCACAGTTTTTTTAGAACGGTTTCACCAATTTTTAAATAGACAACACAAAAATTTAAAATTTACAGGTATGAGAATCTTCCGGGTTTTCCGGGTTTTTGGTGCTGAAAAGACCATTCTCGTAATTCACCTAAATATGCAATAAAAAAGTATACCCCCTCCGAAAGTTAGATTATTAAAAAAACGTCCATTTTTTCGCCCTAGCCAACTATTTTTCTTACATTAGATTATGCCAAATATCAATAAAAAGGTCACAAAAATTTCAAGACCAGACCCCCTTCGCAAACTTGCTCGCTCGTTCCGGGTTTTTTATTTGCCCTCAATCTCATGCCTGAATTTACTGTAGATATTGGAGGCAATAGTATAGCATTCTTGGATGTTAAAATAAATATTACGAATAATTTGGAAACTAGCATCTTTAGAAAAGAAACGTTCACAAATGTGCTATTAAATTTTGAAGCAAACTGTCCAAGAGCGTGGCACCGGGGTCTGGTTATTGGAATGCTGAGTAGAGCATATATGGTAGCCAGCAATTGGAATATATTTCATGATGAAATTGAGAAAATTCTGAAAATCTTTGAATGCAATAGTTATACTAAGAACTTCGTTCTTAAAATTGAATGACATGTACCAAGTGCAGCCAGTATTCCAATCCTGATTCCGGTCAAAGTTGATCAGGATCCCGATAAATCTAATTAATTGTATGAAGCACATCATATTTGATTTACAGTTGCTGCGATGAATATACATGTATTTTATGAAATTAAAAATGTGGATATAACATAAAATAAAAATAATAGGATAATGCTCACAATGGCATCAAGTTCGCGTCGATTACTTGTCAACAAATTAACCAATGACAGTTTGCGGCATGGCGTTGATAATGCACCAGTGCTTGCTTCCAGGGAAATATGTGATTAGCATGTATAATGTGAATAATTCTGTCTTATTGCATTGGAGAATTGTGACAATATATATCTATTCGATTACAGTCTAAAAATATCAATTAAACACCAAAAAAAAACATAACATATTTTGTTGAAAAGGTGGCATAGTTATCATCAAACGCCGTAAATTTGGTCAGACGCTCGATAACTAAAGGTGAGAATGACTGCAACAACGTAAATTTTTTGTCAAATCGTGAATAACAGTTATTGGGCCTACAGGTTTTGGACTTCAAGACTGACATCTCAGCTTTGTTTAATGAAATAGTGATTTCAATAATGACATTGAATTTCATTACTGACATTGTGACCTCAAATAAAGGAAAGTGGAATTCAAGAGGAAATGCAGTACAGCATTTGTCCAAGATATCACAATGTTATGATTGAAAGTCTCTTTGACTGTGATGATTCCACTTTGTCGATAACTTCTGCGCTATGTCTTTTATGTTCTTACATGATTCTCTGACTGTCCTTATTGAAATCCAAAATCTGTACTTAATGAAAATTAGGCAGAAAAACATTTTTAAAAAAATATCACTAGATTTATGATATCTATAAATGAAATACTCGTATATTCGGGCATTCTGCTGAATTTTCATCGATTAGCGTTAATATAATCACATCGAAACCATTGTATCAATTGACTGATGATGATATAGTTGATGGATTTAGTCGGCAGGTTCATAATGTGAAAAAACAAAAAATGTTGGTAGTCTCTCCCCAAAAATTAGTCCAGTGTACGAGAATGTTATTGAAATTTGAAAAACGCCATTGAAATTTATATTTGCCATTGTTTAAGCGGCTGGTACGGCAATCGTCTGGCGCATAAACGTGTTTTTAAAGTTTCTTTAACATACTCGTACACTGGAATAACTTTTGGAGAGACATCACCGACATTTTTTTATTTTTTCACAGATTATGATATTTGAGAACGACATAGATTATGTCTTAGTTTCTAATATTATTCATTTCCATATTATTTCATCAGCATTTTCAATAATTTTCGTCATACTTTTTCATGATCTTGTTCACCAGTTATATCCAGAATTCCAGAGCATACAGTATCATGATACTACTGTATTTATTTTTGTAAGCAGTAAACAATAAAGAAAAATTTTAAAATGGCGAATCAATATCTACAGTCCTGTTGTTTGTGTTAGAACAATATGCAGATACAAGTTCATTAAGATGCTATATTGATTTTCTCTAGGTTGGCGACAACGGAGCTGGTAAAAGTACTCTGCTGAAGCTTCTAATTGGAGAACTGACCCCTGTTGAGGGTATTCGCCATGCACACAGGTCTCTACGGATCGGTTATTTTTCTCAGCACCACGTGGATCAATTGGATCTCGGCATGACGAGCCTGGAGTTCATGGCCAACAAGTTTCCTGGTCAGACCTCCGAGAATTATCGTGCCCAGCTCGGCTCATTCGGTGTGTCCGGCGACTTGGCATTGAAACCCATTCGCAGCTTGTCTGGAGGACAGAAGTCACGTGTTGCATTTTCTGTGATGTGCGCTGCCAAGTGAGTCATTGATCGTGTCATTTTGCGAGACATTTGGGTCAAGCGATGAGAAATTATAATTTACCATAACAATTAACGAAATTGTTTAGTGGTCTCCGTGGCACAGTGGTTAAGTGTTTGGCCAAGCGATCTTTCGGTCCAGAGCTCGAGCCCCGAAAGTGTCATTGAAGCCTTCAGGAAGGGCATCCGGACTAAAAGTACCACAACGCTCCAGATTAAAGTCTGATTGAGTCAGCACCACAGAATTAGATATTTTGTTTATCTGCTTCGGTTTGCTAGAAGTGTGATTAATACGAAATCGCCGGCACATAGAGGAACCTATTAATTGGGCAAAAAGGAATTCCTAATACCTTACAGAGATAGGAAAAAAAGTCGTGCGTCGCTTGCGGATTAATGTGAGTTCCAGCAAAGTGCTTCGATTGCCACAATTTCTTCAGATTCGAAGAATTGAGATCATTGCGCACAAGCTTTCTCCATAATGTTGACCCTTCCGATCATTATTAAAAAAATTGCAGGCGTACAAAAATTAGTACACTTGGGGTCGATTGCACCATCGTGGAATAAGTCTTATTCCTGGAATAACACATGGAATAACTTACTTGCATTGCACCAACGAGGAATTAGCCTTATTCCGAGATTAAAGTTAATCTCTGAATAAATTTATTCTTAGAATAATAATTTTCATTGCACCAATGGAGAATAGGGAATGCGTGAGACAAACTCGCTGATTTAATCCGTTGTTTTTATTCCTGTGCAACAGCCGGTTTAAAAGGTAGACGAGGGCTTTGTTTGTTGAAAAGATAACAACTGGCATTGCACACTTCAAATGATATCGCAATATTTGAAGAGGCAGGGTCTCAACGATTTTCTTATCGACGACGAAGGGCCGTATACCGAAAAGACTGGATCCGTTCGGTGCTTACAGCGATGCTGAATTGTTCTCTAAAGAAGGGGTAAACCGCATTTTGAGCCTTATCGAAGTTCAATTGCGGCCATCATCCAGAAGAAACAGACCTGTTACTGCCATCCATCAACTACTTATCACGTTGCGATTTTATGCAACCGGATCCTACCAGAAAACTGACGGCGATCTTTTCGGCGTGCATGAATCGACTGTAAAACGGATCGTACACAAAGTGAGCAAAGCAATCGCCTCTTTGTCTCGTTCAAAAATTATGTTCCCGGCAGCAGTCGATCAAGGCAGAATAAAAGCATCGTTTTATGAAATTGCAAATTTTCCCGGAGTTGTTGGCTTGATCGATGGCATGCACATACCAATTCAAAAACCAAATCGTCATCATGCCGAACTGTACCGGAATAGGAAATCTTATTTCTCTATTAACGTTCAAGTCCTGATGGGGCCAGATTTCCGAATTCATGACATAGTATGTAAATGGTATGGCAGCGCCGACGATTCTCGTATTTTCGAGTGCTCTACCTTGTATATGAAGTTAGAAAACATGACGAACTCTTGGATACTTGGGATTCTGGCTATCCATGCAAACCCTTTCTTTTGACGCCATTCCTTCGTCCTGCTAACCCTCGGACCGTTTTCAACCGATCTCACAAGAAGACTCGAAACCTCATCGAAAGAGGGTTCGGAGTGTGGAAGCGAAGGTTTTCTATCTTACGATATGGACTGAGAATGAAAGTGGAAAGATGCCCAATTGTCATTGTGGCTTGTGCTGTTTTGCACAACATTGGGATTGAATTGAACGAGGATTTTTTGCCTGACGCTGTTGAAGATCAAATTGATGACCCATTAATTATCAATGTTCAACGATACTCTTGGAAACTCTGTGCGACGGCGTATTGTTCGTGATTTTTTCGCAAGTCAATCATGATGGTCTATCATGGCGCATCAGTTGCAATTGCTGATTTTGAAATTAATAGACGAATTAATTAATTGGAAGCATTTGGTTTTTGTTATTTGTCTCCGTAAAAATTAAGAGAAATTTTAACATAGCATTTTAATTCGGTTTCAAAAAACAAACTTTCATTCTTTAACAATCATATCAATTTATTGAGATAGTACTGTTCTTATCAACTTCAACACCTTCATCTTTGCCTTGTGTCTCTATTGTTGCCATGCGCAGGATTTCTCTTTGGAAGGGCGTCATTTCTTCTTCATCCTTTTTCTTCTTTTCGGCTCACGCTCAGCTGATGATGGACCCGCCTCTGCAAGCATCAATGTCGGCAATATCAGCAGCCTGCTTGCCTGTGGCATGAACTGCATCATCATCACTGTCTTCGTCGAGCATGGCGAGGTAACTGAAATGAAAGAATTGAAAGCAATTATTAAACTTGTTCACCTTTTGAAAATTAAAGAAAGAGGGCCTACTTTGTCGGTTGCGACATACCATCCGAGTCAAACGGGCTTCCCACCGACGGAGTGACTTGCTCCTTCGGAAGGATACCGACAACCCTCTCACTAACAGGTGAAAGTGTCAAGGGATACCGCCTCCAGTCCTCCGAGTTTCTCTTTTGCATTGTGCGTCCTTCTTGGCGTCGATCTTCAAGCGCTTCCACAATAATTTCAAGTTCTTCGCATCTCTTGAAGTTCCACTGCGAGCCTTGAATTCGCTTTTAATTTTCTTCCATTCTTTCTCCTTCTTCTTAACACAGGAAGCGTCAGTTTTCTTGGACTCCACTATCTCTCCTCGTTTGCCGGAGAGCAGGTCGAGAAAAATCTCAATTTCCGCTGTCGTGAAGTTGGGGCTCCTCTTGCGTCCACTCATTTCCGCTTGTCTCTTTCGAAAGAAAGTGGAATCATTGACCTATTATTCACGCACTGAAAACCGTTAGTTATCATGGCAACGTTTGACAAATGACGCAGTCAATGACGTCATTGGCGCGTGTTTTTTCAAGGGCGGCATAACTCACTGGAATAGTTAAACCTGCAATCAGCTCCGTTGGTGCAATGACAGTTAGCTCCACGGAATAACTAGTCTGAGATTAGGATTTATTCCTGGAATAACTATTCCACGATGGTGCAATCGACTGTTGATGTTTTTACCATCGTCTTCTCTCCATTCCTTCTATATAGTGCATACACTGAATCGAATGTTAGCCAGACGATTTGTGTTTTGATGTGTGCGAAGCAGGCTTGCCACTTGGTCTGTATTTACAGACTGGTCTGTAAAGTCTGTATTTGGTCTGTATTTCCTTATGAAGTCTGTAATAGTCTGCATTTATACTTTGCATTTGGAAAATATAACTGGCGTAAATCATTGACTTCCAATGTCCGAGACTTCTCTCTCTCTTTCTTGAACATCTGATATTGTTCGCAGATGTCATCTCATTCATACCAGTGAATTTAGCGAGAAGTTCTTGAGATCTTTTCAGCGACTGTGCGATGCATTGAACATGAACAGAATTATCATGACGAATTATCATTTATTCGAGTTCAAATGAAGGATACAGTATCATTAGAGAAATTGTTTGCCGAGGGTAAACTAAATGACAGTCCGCACATTTCCCATGTCGTTGAGGTACTTCTTTTGTCGCTTCCTCATAACATGGTTGTAGAATCTGGATTCTCCAAAATGAAGACCGTTGAATCGATTTATCAGTCCAGAATGGATGCGGCAACATACGATGCTCGACGCATTATCTGCTCGCATTTTGACAGGACAAATTTCGAAACATTTCAAGCCTCTCAAAACCTCATGAAAATGATATTCCAGGCTTCCGCTCAATACAAACTGCTTCAGAAAAAGAAGTCAACCATAGAACTTCCACAACCGCTGTCACCGTCCAAAGAACGCGTAACTGGCGTTTACAAGCGCAGGACCACTCAAACGGTTGACGAAGAACTGGGCAATATAAGCGAGGAGTTGGCTTCAGCTGAGCAAGTGGTTGAAGAGATTCGTGCTAAAAAACTGCGCCTACAATCAGAGCGAGAGTCCAAAATGTCACATCTCGATTCAGATAGTCAAAAAGTAATCGATTCTATGTTTTCTAAGTGAACGATAAGTCCAATGTTAAGTCATGATATCATACGAAGAACTCGTTTTTATCTGTCAATATACTTGTATTTGTTGCAATATCAAAGCTTTCTATTTTCTCAGTCAGCATTGCATGTACATTTCGTTGTTGTTTATGAACAATGAAATCAGAGTCTGTACTCTGGCTACAGTTGAACAGCTTGATAGGCTCATGTGTCCCACAAATATCTCAATCTTAAGTTATTCCATTTCACATGACACTTGGCACCATTTTTTATATTACTAAGATGACCCATCACCAAGTCTGTATTTTTGTCTTTGCGAAGTGGCAAGCCTGGTGCGAAGTGATATCACAGCACGCACGCATCTCTCACTGGCTCTGGTGTCCTCTGCTGACAGCTTATTGTTTGCCATTTCCAATAGCAAGCGATACACGAATATATACACGAGAAGGAGTAAGTTGTCTAATTCTGTGATGTGCCATTTCGATATTAAGGTTAGATACGGCTCTTCCTTTCTAGGAAACCGAAGCGCGCGCAGATGAATCTAATTCTGTGGTCAGCACCGTCCAAGACTCCCAGTAAGGAGGAGTAGTGACCTTAAATCATCAGTAATTCATAGTCTTAATGGTACCAAAATACGCTTGTATCATCAGTGACGTATTCAAACCATCGAATATACAAGAATAGCTCAATATTTAGCTTAAACGTCACTATTCCTCCACGGATAGCTTGAACGGTGCTGACATGGTCAGATCCTAGATCCAGAGCGGTTTGTCCTTCGTGCAGACTTCTAGTCATGTCTTCGGGGCCTCGACCGCACGACCATGTCATTGTTAAACTAGGCACTTAACCACTGTACCGCTGAGACCACACTATGGAAAGGTTATTGAGTTAGTTTTTAGACTAACTAACTAATTTTAGTTAGTTATAATAGTTTTAGACCATCATGGCGGACGTCCGGTGCTGGCGGAAAAAAATATTTTGGTGTGCGGCCGGAAGCTAGACACAGCAAGAAGTCATCGGACTTCAAAAAAATACTGACGCGAATACTGAACAGCCATTCTTTCACTCAACATTAAATAAAGTTGGTTTATCATCGCAAAATATATCATGAATTCTATCATTCAATGTATGCTTTTGATTCTTTAATCAGATATTTTATTCAAAAAATCTATTGATATTTTTGTTAACGACAAATCGAACTGGGCCACATTTCAGTCCTCCGCAAGATCTCGAAGGAGAATTTTTACTGCAATCCATGGACGGGCCTCCTTGGTCTTGCAACCTTACGCCCCAATCAGAGAGCAAAGTATTTAACCGACAGTGATAATGTTAAGAACATATTCATAAAGACGAGTGACGATTAGTAACAGACTACATGTATAATTGCATGATCACATGCACATTTGAGCTGTAAATAACGTGTAATAACATTGAAATATCAACATTTAGACATAATATTCTAAAATATGATTAGAAAAGTACAAAATACCTGGATTTTCACACAAGTGGATCTGGAAAAACTTGCAATTTTGTCGTCGAAAAGCCGCAGACACCCTGCACATTAGCTGGGTCTACCTTTCATGCTGTTAAATGCAGTCTACCAGGATTGCAGGGAGGTAGGCCTCCTTCGCATGCAGCTATCAGATTATTTTGCCATCTAATTAAGTGTCGTTATTTCAAGAATAGCTAATTTAAATGGCTAATGATTATTAGCATTTTCAGCAAATATACCCATCTGGTAGTTTATGTTGAAATCTACGGTACTTGTTGAAAATGTAATTCATTAATTTCAAACCTTTTTCTTCTACAGCCCTAACTTTCTAATCCTTGACGAACCTACCAATCACTTGGATATGGAGACAATCGAGGCAATGGGACGAGCCATCAAAACCTTCGGTGGTGGAGTTGTTTTGGTATCCCACGACGAACGATTAATCAAACTGATCTGTGGAGAATTCTGGCATTGTTCTCATGGTAATGTGCGTGTTATTGAAGGTGGAATTCAGGAATACCGAGCCATTGTTCAACGCGAATTAGCAGCAGCCGGAATTAAATAGAATCCCCTACAACGCAGCGCTTGGTGTCATTATTTGATGTTCAAGGTATCAAAAATATTTCAGAGCAGATTCGACCGAAATGACTTGCATCAACTGCCATTTTGTCAGACATAAAACAAAAGCTGGAAGTCAATAAACTGATCGAGATACAGCAATTCAATTTGACCGATTTGATTGAGTCTCTGAACGAAGTCATCCTTTGTGCGATCACTAAAAAGCCTGCGCTGAAACCAGAATTTTCAGTCATAGCCTGACGATTCCTTTCTTCAGTTGCAGCATCTGAGTTGTGCATTTGTTATCTAAGCTAGTCCGAATCTGGTATGAATTTGGTTTTGATTCATGCGTTTGTCCTGTCGTATGCTTATTATTGAAACGTAAAAGTAACAACTGCAGGTTTCTACTTTGTGGTGTATCATGATCACTTTAATGAGTGAATAATGATACAGAAGTGTGTTTGAACATCTAGGTGTGACAGTGCCATAAACATCATGATTGTCAGGCCACCGCAAAGCACTCTTAGTCGGCACTTTCCGTATAATATATGATACTACTCATTTTTAATGTTATGAGTAGATAGAAGCTTCTTGAATTTTATAAACATTTGACATTCATCTTGGATGTATATCCTAATATTCCTTCAAGAGAGAATGAAATGCTACCTGTTTGTTTCAGTTGACAAATGACAGTGATCAAGAGAACATATTTTTGAGATTTATTAAAACTGTTGCTGATGTGAAATGCTATTGTTTAGTGGTTGAATCCTCAGTTTTTCTTGTCCATCTCATTTTGAGATCACATTGGTATGATTTTGTCCTCCCGGTTTTAGTTTGCTCTTGGAGGCTAGTGTGTTTGTGTCTTGGAACGATTCTGTCTCTTCGACGAGATCTCAGTATTACACGAAATATTCTGCCTCAATAATTCAGAAGAGCATTAATTTAGGCATTTAAGAATGCTTGTATTGGAATGCCGAGATTTTAAGTGTTAAGAATTTGTGCAAGATCGAAGTAAGCGCAAAGTACTGTGAATAAAATATGCATGTTTGCCATAATCTATCAGGGCTTTAAAGATATCATAATTATGATATATGATATTATAATAATGATATCAATATCATGATTGTATGTCTTGAGGAGTGTACACATCTTTGTACGACTTTCGATGCCGCTGAATTAATGTTTGTCTTTAGTACAAGTCTTTCTGGATCAAATTGACTTTTCTATCTGTTGTCATTTGGGCATGTACGTCCGATGGTCGGATTTACTGACGGGTGGGTGGCGAAAATTATGTATGCCATCAGTGTGCAGTGTAGGTGAGTAGACAGTTCCGATGACAATGATCAAACCTTAAAACTTGAACTAAGCGGTTGACCTCGAAAAGTTGTGAATTTTCTGTCTTCTCAGCAGGAGAACATGTTGCTCATGAAAAATTTCGACTTATTTTATGGTGTGTGAGTATGTAAACATGAGTGCATTAAATTACTTCCGATCTTCTAACTTTGCGATCCGGATCGTAAAAGATCGGATGCAAATGCCTGAAGGTCGTGAACAATAAGCTTTCAGTGTATTTTTAGGGCCCATATTGCTGAGAGTATTCTTGCGGAATTCGGTTCCGCTTTTTAGCCATGCCCAACCGTTTTATATTTCTATCATAACAGGAGTTAAAGATTTTATATTACTTGAAAATTGACTAATTTCTCTATCTGTTCAGGAACACGTGGATGACAAGCCAGAAAAACATTTGATACTCATCGTTTCCACCTTCCACTTGAAATTCTATAAACCGACAGATGAAGAAGTCATCATTTTTGTCGATCAATTCAATTTCTCTTATCAATTACAGGGCGACCGGGGAAATGGCCACCTCTTCTAGAAACCGGGAATTCAGCCAAAATAGCCGGGGAATTTTGATCTAACACATATTTCGGTATTGAGTTATGGGAAATCATTTTACCTATATCACTCTACCTTATTAATATCTTTAAAATCATAATTGTTTCAAATAGGTATCACTACAAATCCTGAATAGAATTAGATTTTTTATTTTTTGTCTTGGAAGTAAACGGGTGTCACTTGAAGCTGGGACATTCCCATAACGACGTCTAAATGTTTCATAATTTTAATAAACTTATAGTTAATAAGACTTAAGGTTTGTCCTTAAGAGGACAGGTGGTGCGTTCCCACCGGCAGACATTAAACGTTCAAGGCGTGTCAAACTTTTGACTATCCTAGGACTACATTTTAGAGCCAAACTTGACGAGATCGGTGTGGAGGACCTTCCCACTAGTCCATTTTTCAATCAGCGCTTCTAAAGCGGGGCTGGACCTTACCCCTAATGGTCCTTTGACTTGTGATCCTCGACAAATGCATGAATGCATGAAGGTCTTTAAGCACAAAGACTTGACGGATCTGATTGCGTGCCGGGCGGACCTTCCCGGGGGTCCATAACATAGCGCTATACGGGCTGGACTTCACCCTTAAGTGTACGAGATCGTACAAGGCCGCTTAACAAGTGATCTCCTTGGTCAAAGTTTCAGGCTCGATTGATTAGGAACTTATATATAAATAGACACTTAGTAATCACCATGTCAACCCTATGGAGACCAGTAACGGACACAGTCCATTCATCACACTAAGGCAGTAAGCGATAAAAAAAAACAACGTTAAAACAAATAAAACAATAGCCAGTCGTCAGCAGGTACCCGCCTGGTCGCGTTTCGGCCCCTCTACCTGAACGCTCAAGCCCAGGCGGACGGGGTACCTTAACCTTAATCATGTAACAACTGCAGGGGTTAAGATGAAGTTGAACATCATTGATGGCTGACTTGCCTGTAAATAAATAGTTTTTGCTTTTGACAGGTGCAATTGATATCCAAATCTAGCCTAATCCTACACTATCAAAAATAAATTCCAATATGAATGTTCATTTCATATTCTAAAACGCAATGCAGACTGCGGTTTACCTTTTTAATGCATAGCCTACTATACAACACATCAATTGACCTGATGCATTACGAACAAATACCAACCGCAATGCAAATGAAACAAGACATAGAACAGAGTACAGTACAAGATCGATACAGAAAATAATCACTTATGTTGCAATATATTCAGGATCTTCAAGCCATGCTCGAAAAGACAATTGTTGTGAAGACATACATTCGAGAATTTGTACTGAGATTGAATTACACTGCACCAACAAAGAGGATGACACAAAAATTCCAATGTCAATCGTTAATCTTTTGAAGGGACAGAGAAGGCAAAGACATCCTCTGAAGTGACGAAGACAACGGAAGAAAATTTGCAAAGAGTTATACCTGAATCGTTACTGACAATCCTCTACATGTGGATCCTAGTAACTTCAGTGCAATCATAGCAAGCAGAATTTCATCTGCAGAACGGAATAGTGAGCTTCATCTTCAACCTATTGCCGACTGTCTTCTTAATATTCCACCTTCTTTAGTCGAAGCGGGTAGAGCGCATTCCACTGCTAGCATTTTTTAAGACAGTTTCACACGACAGAGACAACAAGACAGAACACTGGATGTGTTTCATTGGCTCAAACATTCATCACAGCGAAAATCATTGTACAGTGCATCTTCGATTATCCGGACGTAATTTCAGAATCCGTTCGATTCTCCGTGATTCCATCAAAACATGTACATGTACATTTCTCGCCACTGTAGTTGTCGATTGTGACTGCACGTATTTTTAACATTCCGCACTCGTATGCATAGATTTGGTTTCTTCAAGATTTGTTTTATGAAAATAAGCTTTATGATATTCATTTTATAGCAGGTAATGCCGGTTTTATTACTGCTCAAATACCGAAACCCGGTATTATAACCCCTAATAACGAGTGTACAACTTGATTCGCATGTACATGGAAATATGTTTTTATGAAAGATGGATCAGCTAACCACATTTCAGGTGCCATTCGATCAAATTCAATCGTGGCTGATAAACCAGGAAATCCAACTTCCGGATGGCTGGTTAGAGGCATGCATCGACTTCATACAAGAGGAACACGATGAATCAGAATGGAGACGATGGGATGTGGTGCAATGGAGAAAGAACGTTTTTAATCAATGGTTGCACGCCGATTTGAGAGAGCTTGAATCTTCTTCGTTTCCCCGTGAACTTCTGTCTCAGGCCAAGTTTACCTTCAGAGGAAATGCAATTGTTCAAGTAAGCTGGAGAGAGGATTGAAAGTTTAGTTTTGGGAGTAATGATTGTGCTATTGATAGCAGATGTAACATGTACAATGACACATAATAATGCAAGACCACGTCGTGATGTTTCGTGATGTTGAATTGTATTCATGGGAACCATTTCTGCAATATGTTGTGTACTCTAACATTCCATGTTTTCTAGCATGGCTTCGCACCGTCGACATGGTAGGGATGGATAAAAAATGAATTATAATAAAACAAGTAAAACCAGTTTTATTCCCTGGGTACACAGTGCAACTATTATAGTTGAGATTCGCCAGTGACTTTCGACTGTCACAAACGAACAGGAATTTCGCTTACAAAAACAACATTAAATCAAAACCATGATGAATTAAATTGTGTATTGAATATGCAGACTATTTCAAGTGACCGCCCGTAAAGTATCTTCATTTTTTAATATCTCATCCCCCTGTCTATATGTTCTTGTAACTGCTTCATTTGATTCAACAATGGTCGTTTATTATGCGTTGTAATGGAAGCGACATAGACAGCTGTAAAGACAGTCGTAGCAAATACTCAGACTGACTGACCTTGCACACAAGATACAGAGGAAATACAATATAGAGAGAGGGATACAATAATTGATAATTATAATACTACTATAATCATGAAATAATTCTGGTAACCCACGTAAAGTGCAAAAATTTTCATACGATATAGTGACTGAGTAAGAATATATTACTGAAACGTAAGAAAAATAAGTAAAAATGAAATAGAAAGTAAAGAATAGGTATATAATGAAAATCAAAGAAAAAAGGAATGATGGATGAGAAAGTATTTCCGTGGTGTAACCGCGCGCTTGTCTGCTGCTGTCTTTCCGTTGTTCACAGGCCTGCTATGATACCGGTTTTCGTAAAGACATCTCATCTCCATGACTGTAATCCAGTGTTTCTGAACATTCTCAATGTCCTATGGCCCAAATTGTTTAATCAAAGTTACTTCTGCAGGACATGCTTTAAAAACAAAAAGATGGGAATAAATCAAATAAGCTTAATATGGTCATAAATCGAATACTTGAAGTATTTTGTAACACTTGCACCGGAAAATTAAGATACCTCGCAACCCTTTAGACGTTTTCTATACAGCACCTATGATAAACTCAAAAATTACTAAAACCGCTGGCTTGTATGGCTTTGCGCCTTAGGTAGAGCAGTGATGAAGGAGTTACTTATACAGGAGTAGGATCATCGAATTCGATATACTCTGAAGTACCTCTTATCAAAAGCAATTCCTTTATCTTCAGCTGATGTATGCGGTCGACGTATCTACTCCTATATACAGCCAGTTGCGTCTCCTGGAGGGAACGGTCAATGAAAACGCTGAAGTGAACACGGAGGTGGACCCAGACACATCACGTTATCCTTCTGCGGCACGCGGAACCCGAACTCTGATGCTTCAATTATCAGACGGATGCTCTGACGTGCGCGCTATTCTTCGACGTCCGATGCGGAGCCTAGAGACGACGCCTGGCGCCAAACTGCGCCTGAAGGGCCCCATCCTTGCCCGTCGTGGCGTTCTTCTGCTCAATCCTGATCACATTCAGTTTCTTGGTGGTGAAGTAGATGCTTTGACCGAACAGTTTTCTGCCACAGCAGTATTGAAAGAACGATTGGAGAGAAGCACAGGAAGGACTATTATGCGGATGGTGAGCAATTTCATACTTGATGATATGCGTTTATTGAAGCAATAAAAATCAAGTAAATACATTGTGAGATACATCAGTTTGAAGAGGAAAAGTTTAAGTGATGCACATGTAAAGTGTGGTTTTCAGTTACACATGAATGAATAGGAAATTAAGACTCAGGTGTCACTTAGCATACATTCGATTGTACATAGAGCTACAAAAGGGGATAAACGAATTACTTCGTCGTTGTGTGCTAGACGGTGGCGTGGCATGATGACATGACGCGAGAAACGATGAAAGTTCGGAAACAAATCGTGTAGTATATTGTCACTGTTGCTTAGATCCATGAAAACCTTCATGGCTCGATGGTTCCGTCGAATATGTAAAGGAGTGAATTCACCGCATTCACATGATGGACCACACATTATCCGGTACGCCCTTTCGTGTACCTTTTCGAGTCGCCTGTTGTCCTGGGAACCCAGACCGACAAATAAAGGGAGTTGTACTCCAATACATTCCGGATAAATGTGTTGTATACCAAAATCAGTTGTTCCTTAGATAGATACTCTCGGAGTCGACGAATGACCTATAAACGGCTGCTAGCTATCTTCACTATCTGAATAATAATGCTTCAGTCCATTTCAGGGTTGATTGCATTGTGACACCAAAGGATTTTTCATCTCTTCGCAGAAACACAAGTTGGTTTGAAAGAGGAACATCCACTTTACTCTTAGGAATAACCATGACACTCGTCTTCGTCTCATTAATGCGTAGTCCATTATGAGTGCACCATTGTCTCGTATTCTCGATTTCAGATCGTGTGGATTCTTCCACATAAAACGGATCAGTAAATGCTAGAACAAAGAGAATGTCATCAGCATATTTGATATGCGAGTACTGGAGAGATGGCGACAATTAACTGATATGAATTGCGAAAAGATAAGGGGAAAGAGATTACCCTTGCGGAACACCTGATGATACATCCACTATACCGCTCATAAACTGACGACGAAGGACGACTTGACGATTTCTTAGAAATCCAAAAATCTGACTTATGACAATTTGACTTTTTTGAAAGACAGTGATAAAATAATGTCATTCAGCTGGTCAGCATATTTTACATTACGATGTCACTTATTTTGAGGATGCTCATGGAAGTGCTAGTCTCATGCAAGCGCACGGCAGAATACCTAAAGAGAATGACAACTAATAAGTCAATGAAAAGATATCAACACCCTTGAATCCGAGCGAAGTCCGCGGTGGAACTGAGCTCGGACTATTGTCATTCTCTTTAGATATTCTGTATACTGTGACAGATCTTTGTTGTCAAGTTCAAGGTAATCTTTGATACGTGAATGCCTTCAACGGTTGATAGCAACCAAGAGAACGCGTTTAGGAAATTCTGCAATAATTTCTTTACCTGCTTATTATTAATTAATGGCGAGGTAATTTTCCAAAAGCCAGTTTTCTTTAAACAAAAATAAGACGCAAATCGCGTGCGTTTTAGGCATCTCATGAGATTGGGAGCGGTGCCATTAGCACCGCGTTGATCTCTTTCAATCGGTCACTTATTTGGGCGACGTGCTTCGCAATGCTGTCCGAAATGGACAAAATGTTGCTTGTCGAAATGGCAGCAACAGTTGCCACTAGCCATTAATGGCTTAAGATAATACTTCGTTATACGTCATTTCACAACCGCTTTATAAAATTCTGTTCATGGTAGACACTGAAGTGGTTGATTTCAAATAGCCTGGCAACCGATAAATTCATCACTTTTTTCATTGACTTTACATTCTCTTTAGATATTCAATATGCATGTTCGACAGACCTTTGTTGTCAATCTATTTTTGTACCGTTGACTTTGCCTGGTGCAGAAGGTGCGAGCTCGTCTCCACCGCAGACTTCGTTTCGATTACTGTGTCAGGCTCTGTGAAGTGTTGGAGTCTTTTATTGACTTAGTAGTCATCAGTATGATGGTTTAACTCCCCATGCTGGGGCTTGGACGGTGCTGACACAGTCAGACTTAGATATGAAGCGTTGTGATCTTTTAGTTCGGAAGCCATCCTGACGACTTCCAATGACACTTTTGGGGCTCAACCTGTGGATCGAATGATTGTTGTGCCAAGCACATAACCACTGTGCCACGCCTGACGGAGACCACTTAATACTTGTTATTCTCTTTAGATATAGTCAGCCTATTAAGGCTCGTTAGTCTTGGGAAGGATTGAAGTAGAGACTTTGGAGCAAGACATGCAGGCTTGTTCCTTCACCATGAGGTCACGCTCGTTTGGGGAATGCTTGAGTGGAAAATACGTATACAACATGCAGTCGAGACTTTGGGAAAACTTCATGGGAAAAGATCCTTGTGTAGTGGACTTCTTCATGCAAAGCTTCATATAATTATTTCATGGTACAATTATCGATAACTACTTCTGTCGCCCGATCACATTTCAGTATTGTACATTTTCAGAGCAATCAAGAGTCGTTCTCGGCAAATCAAGGGCAATCTACAATGGATCGGAATCAACCAGCAACTTCTAATGCTCTGAACAGACAGTCTGAAGCTCCTAGACGAACAAGCTCTGACACTGAATATGAACAAACAAGGCCAACCAATCCAAGTACTCACATTAGACTATCCGATGCGCCTCGACGATCTTCTGCCAGTTCTGATGCCGACTTCGGACATACACGACTACCTGCTACATCCAATCTTCGTGATAGATCATCAGATATGCCCAGACGACTTTCAACGAAGTCTGATCCTGATTTCAGTCATCCCAGATCATCCGACCCTTCATCATATCTGGATGATAAACCGAAGGTACGCAAGTATCCAGCTGTTTTTCCTCACTGTTCGATCTGTCGTCAAATTCAGTATTTAACTCAGCTTCAACCTGCATGTCACTTCTAAATCACTTAGCGGCTATTGGGAAAGTTAATCAACAACTATTATGTCTTTATTTTAAGGAATTGATGCATGTATGTAGCAGTGATGTCGATTCGCGGAAGCCTATAGCCATCAAGTCACAGTGTCGATAGTTCACTCTCATAGGTACATGGAGGCCTCACACTGGCCGAGCCCTGAAAGGTGCTGACTTTTCGATCAAGATGATACTCGATTGATTGGGTATTGATACTCGATGATATTAATCGAGTCATTCCGTAGTCAGTGCACACACTTTCCTTATTAGGATATAAATTGAAACATATTTCGATCAACAGGTGCTTAACATTTAATAATGATAATAACGAAGACTATGTTCAGCATATTGTCAGTTACACATCGAAATGGGCATAATGCATGTTATCACTCACTCACTCATCCCGTTTTACGGCCGTTTTCCCCGCTTGCGCGGGGGTTGGCCGGTCACTCCAGTCGACAGCTGCTTTCTCCCCCCCTTTTTTTTATCTCCTCTCTTCCTCATTCCTTTATTCCTTTCCCCTTCTCTTCTTCCTTTTTCCCCTTCTCCCCTCTATCCTCCCTCCCCGTTTCATCTCTTTTTTCTCCATATCCTGTCCCCTTTTTTCTCTCTCTCATGCTCCTCTTCCTTCCTTCTCTTCGCTCTATTATTATTTCTCCCCCTTTTTCCATTCCTCAGCTCTTCCCTCTCCCCCTCTTTTTTCTCTTTCATTGTTTCTCTTTCCTCGCTTTAGTCCCTCTTCTTTCCCCTTTCTTTTCCTTTCCCTCCATCTCTCTTCTATTCCCTTCTTCCCATCTTCTTCCTCACTCTTTCCTCTCGCATTCCTTCCTCTCTTCTTTCATTTTCCCCTCTTCTTCTTTCATTTCATCTGTTTTTCCTATCATCCTCTATCTTCTCCCCCTCTTCCTTCACATCTTCTTTTCCTTTTCCTCTCCTTTCATTGTCTTCATCCCCTCTGCGTTTTCCTCTCTCCCCCTTTCGTCGGCTTCTTCCCCCCTTCCCCTTCTCCCCGGCTTTCCATTCTCTCTCATCTCTTTTATTTCTCCCCTCCCTTCGTCTCTTCGTTTTCCGTATTTTCCTTCTTTTTCCTTCTATTCTCATCCACTCCTGCCTTCTTATCCTCCTTTCTTTTCTCACTCTCACTCCTCTTCTTCTCTCCCCCCTCTCTTCTTTCCCTTCCTTTCTCCATTCTTCCTCCTTCTCTCCTTTCTTTTCTCTCTATTTCCCTTCCTCACCCATTTCATTCTTCCCGTCTTCCCTCCCTTTCCGTCTCTTCTTCCTCCTCCAGTTCTTCCCTCTTCCTTCCACTTCTATCTAGTTTCGTCACCTGTCCCCCCTGTCTCCTACCTTTCTCTCTATCTTTTCTATATTATCTCTCCTTCCCCATTCCCTCTCTCCTCCTTTTCCGCTTTTTTTCTGTTCCATCTCATCCCTCCCATTTACTTCCTTTACCCTCTTCTTTCTTCTTTTCTTCTTCTCATTCTCCTTCGTCCGTTCTTCTATCCCCGCTTTCGTTTTCTTTCTTTCTTCCCGCCAATCGTTTCATTTCTTTTCCCCCTCTCTTTTGTTCCTCTACTGGCCATTTTCTTCTCCCTTATTCCTCTCTCTTCTTTCCTTAACATTGTCTCTCATTTTTCTTCCTTATTTTTCTCTCTTCTACTCTCCCTCTTCTTTTCCACATCTCATCTTCTTTCTTTTTCTTCCCGTCTCTCTCCCCCTTCCCTTTCGCTTTTCTTTCAATACCTCTCTTCACTTCCTCCTACTCTTTCTACTTCATATTTCCTATTTTTCCCCCATTCTTCTTTCCATTGTTTTCCATTGTCATCTTCCACTTTTCTCCTTCGGTTTATCAAAGCACGTTTCTTTCTGCCCTTTCCCCACTCCCCCAGCTATTTCTGATTCATTTCCTATCTCCCTTCTTTTTCTTCCCCTCTTTCATTTATCCCTCCTCTGCTTCACCCTCCCTTCCTCTTTCCCAGTCTCGCGTTATCAGTTCTTCTTCCCGCTTTCCCTCCTTCTCTTCTTTCCCTTCTTCATTCTTTCGTTCTCTTTTGCTTCCATTTTCCTCCTTCACCCGATTCCCTCCAATTTCTCTTCATTCTCCCTCCCTCCCCCGCCGCTCCTTTCTTATCTCCCTCTTCTCTCTCCTTTCTCTCTCCTCTTCTCCCTGTCCCTTCTTCCCTCCTTCCCCCCCTTCTTATTTTCCTTCTCTCCCTGCTCTCTCCTCTCATCTTTCTCTCCATCCCTCCTCTTTTTTCTGTTCCCATCCTTCCATCTTTCTCCCGACTTCCCTTCCCTTCCTGCTTCTTCCGTTCTCCTTTCCCCCTTTTTATTCCTATTCTCATTCCCCCTCCTCCTAGTTTCCCTTTTTTTTCCTTCCCTTCCTTTATCTTTCCTATATTCCTTTTTTTTTTCCCTTCTCTCCTTCGTCTCATCTATCCTTTTCCTGTTGTCAATTTCCTTCTTCTCCGTTCCTCGTTCCTCTCTTCCCTCGCTTATTTCTTTCCCCCTTCACATTCATCTTCGTTAATTTCTCGGTCCCTCTCCCCATTCTCCCCTCCCTTCTATTCCTCTTCCCCCTTTTATCTCCTGGCTTTTCCGCTCGTTCTCCTCTTCTTCCATTTTCTCAGTGTATGTCCTTTTCTCGTCGTTCCTCCCCTAGTCCTAATTTCTCTTTCCCCCACCTTTCCAATTCCTCGGTTCTTCCTGTCCTCCGTTCCCTGCTGCTTTTCGTTCTATCTCTCCCGTCCCCCTCCTCTCTCGTTTTCTCTTTTTTCTATCTGTTTCTCTCTCCTTGGTTTCCCTTCCACATTCCTTCTTCTTCCATTCTTCCTTCTCCCTCCCTTTTTTTTTCCGTTTCTGCATCTCCCTCGTTCATGTTTTCATTCTCCTCTTCGGCTTTGTGTCTCGTTTTCTTCCGTTCTCTTCCCTCTGTTTCTCGTCTCTTTCCCTTCCTTCAATTCTTATTTCTCTCTTCTCAGCTGCTTTTCTTTCTCTTTATTCTCTTTTTCGTTCTGTCCGTCTCTGTTTTTCTCCTTTCTTCTGTCCTCTCCTTTCGTATGTCTTTCCCGTTCGTCCTCCGTTTTCCTTCTATCCATTTCAGCTTTCCCTTTTCCTTCCATTCGTCTTCTCATCTTTTTCCTCTTCTTGTTCTTTTTCGATCATTCTCTCGCTTTCCTCCTTCTTCCGTCAATCATCTGCTTTCCTTCAATTTTTTCCTTCTCTCTCTCCTCGTCTTTGTCAATGTGTTCTCCCTCTTCCTACTCACTCCCTCCTCCCTTTTCTCTTTCTTCTGGTCTGTCTTCGCCCTCCCCTTCTACTTTGTTCCTTCCGCCCTCTTATCCGGTCTTCCCTTGATTCCGTTTGTCTTTGTTCTCCCTCCTCCCCCCTAATTCCTTTCTCCTGTTCTCTCGTTCCCTTCGTTTCTTTCATTCTCTGCTTTTCCTTTCCCCCCCTCTTCTCCCTCTCAATCTCATTCTCTCCTCCATCCTTTCTTCCTTCTGTTGTCTCCTGTCCCCCCTTCTCTCTCTTCTTTCCCCATGTCCACTTCTCTAATTCATTTCCCCCTGTCCTTCTTTTTCTCCGTTCAATCCAGTCTTCTCTCTCGTCATTCATTCTTCCTTATCTCTTCCTTTCTCTTTCACCTTCGTCGCCTTTTTCATTTTCCTATGTCCCTTTTCTCTCCTTAATTCTTCTAGCCTTGATTTTCTTTCCCAGTCATTTCCTTTTCCGTCATCTCTTCACGTTTTCCCTCTCCCTTCATGGGTCGTCCCTATTGTCCTCTCTTCTTCTCTTCATCATTCCCCTCATTCCCTTGTTTTCTTCGTTTTCTCGCGTTTTCTCCCTCTTTTTTTATGTGTCGGTCCTTTTTTTCATTTTCCTCTTCCGCTTCAATTCCTCTTCCATTCTTCCTCCCTCTCTTCCCTCTCACCACCGTATCTCTCCTGCCTTCTCTGTTCTCGCTTTTCGGCTTGATTTTCTTCTTTCCCAGCGTTCCTTCATTGGTTCTCTTTCGTTCCTTTCTGCTTCTTCCTGCTGTGATCTCTTTCATTTTTTTCTCCACCTCTTATCTTGTTCTATGTCTGTCGTCTGTTCTGGTTTTCGTTTTCCGTTTCTCTATCAGTTTTTTCCTCGTCCTCGTCTTTCCTCTCCTCTCCTCGCTTCTCCCCGCTTTGCCCTTATCTTCATCGGCTTTTTCTCCTTTCCTCCCTTCCACTCCCCCTCTTTCTTCTCTTCCCCTTCTACTGTCCATCTTCCTTTTTATCCGCTCTCTCTTTATCTTTCCCCTCCTCCTTTCTTTTTTCTTGTTCTCCTTTGCTTTTCGCCCTCTCCTCTGTCTTCCAGTTCCTCCTTCTGATTTCTTCGTTTCCTGTCTTCCTTCTCTTCCTATCTTTTTGCGTTACATTATTTCTCTCCTTAGTCCCTTTGTCCTTTTTCGTCTTCCTCCCTCTCCCCTCCTTCCATTTTCCTCCTTTGTCTTCTTTTTCTCCCCCGGCTTCTCTCCCCCTTACTTCCGTTTCCCGCGCTCTCCATCCCCCCATTTTTTCTTTTTTTCTCTTGTCCAGTTTTTTCCTTCTTCCTTCTTCCCTTTCTTCATGTGCCTGTATCTGTCCATTCTCTCATGTCTTCTTCCTTCGCCTTTGCTTTCCCATTCCTGTTCTCGAGCTGGCTTTTTTATTCTCTTCTTCTTTCCCCCTTATCTTCCTCTTTCCTCCCTTCTTATTCCTTTTCTCCTTCTTCAGCAGCCGTTCTTTTCTCCTTCTCGCGATCCTCCTCGGTCCCTCTTTGTCCTTCGTTCCCGTTTCCTTTCCTCCTTTCCTCCCGGGTTTTTCCTTCCTTTTGTTTTCTTTGTTTTTCTCCCTCTTCTTTTTCTGCTTCCCTCCCATTTTGCTGCCTCTCTTTTTTCCCTTCTCGGTCCTTGTTCTTTTTTCGTCTGCCCCCTCTTCCGGTTTCTCTTCACCTCCGGTTCCCCCCTTGTTTTCTTCGTCTTCCCATTTCACCTTTCTTCCCGTTCATCGTTTCCCATCCTCCTTCTTTCCTTCCCTCATTCATCCTTATTTTGTGTCTCCTCGCCTTCTTGTTGTTATTATCTTTAATGTTTCCTGTCCGCTTTTCGTGTCATCTCCTCTTAATCTCCCTTTCCTTTATTGTCTTCTCCGTTTCTCCACCCCGGTTTCGTTCCGTCTGTCCCATTCCCATTCTTTTTTTTTTTTATACCCTTTTGTCCTACTTTAGTTGTATGTTCGTTTTCGGTTTTAGTTCTCTCGTTCGTTTCTCCGTTCGTTGATTTTGCTCTTTTTCCCTATTCTTCTCTTTCTCCCCTCTTTTTTTTTCCCTTCCCCCCGCCTTCCCTCCCTAATCGTTTTCTTCCTCTCCAACAACTCGATCTTTGGCATCCGCCCGCGTCAATCCAACTTCTCGCATTTCCTTCCTCCTCGACTTTGGCTCCATGTGGTTCTTAGGCCTTCCTCTCTCACTTCTCCCAGGAACTTCGATCTCCGATGGCACTTCTTCACACCAATCAGGGCATCATCTTTCCGTGAAAACATGTCCCATCCATCTTAGTCGATCTCTTCGTACCACTTCTCGTCCAAACCGGAAACTCAGACCCAATCCGTCTCAACTGCGTCATGCACTCGTGCTCGGGCTTCATGGCTAGCTCCACACATCCATCGCACCATCTTCCGTTCAGTCGCGCTCTAGTCTCACCATCGCTCTTCACTGTCATTCCCCACGTTTTCACGTGCCTAAACCATCACACTTCGAACACAGGCACATAAGATCTTTCCTTTCACACCATGCGGTATGTCCCTCTTTCCGCAACAGACCCAGCAGCGCTCTGAATTTTGCGCACGCACAGCCGGGTCCTTGCATCGAGGCAGTTTTGCAACCTCCGTTTCCATCGATGACGAAAAAGCCTCCGAGATAGCAAACGATCTCTCTGTCGATGCTGGCTCCATCTGACAACTTCAGTTCTGGTTGGTGGGTGGCGTTTCCTCCACCCTGTGCTTCGCATTTGGCTACATCGAATGATGTTGCGCATGCTGATAGTCTCGAAGGGGGAACGTGCCAACCCAGAGCATCGGCCCGTGATTCCAGCCTTCACACTCAGTGCACTTGATCGTGTTCGTGCCTACCCTTGTCCACAAATCGGCACATGGCCATTGTTGCCCTCGGACTATCTTTCGCTTTCTTCGTGTGCCACTGCTGCTGCCTGATGCCAGCATTTTGGTCTTTGCAATGTTAACATATCAATCCCTTGGGACTCTAAGATTCTTTCCACCGCATACTTTCTTCTCTTAGAACCCATCAATGCTTTTTAGCCACCCAAACCAAATCATCCGCGTATAGCATCTTCCCAGGTAGACCTTCTCTTGTATTCGAGCTTGTCGAAGACTTCCATTACGGCTACACAACAATAAAGGACTCAGCACAGAAACCTTGAGGCACCCCACGATCCAACATCGAATTCTTCGCTAATCCTTGCTTCGTTTTCACGTACTGTTCTCGAGCTCGACTCTCAACATTGACATCACCGCGCATTTACAAGACACCTATCGACTGCCGCAGCTTCCTCAGAGCCCAACTAACCCCCTCTCTCGCACACCACGATCGAAAGCCTTTTTGAGATCTACGTATGCATAAAACAAGTTCTTTCTTTCTTGTCTGGTAATATACTTTGCCTGCAGCTGTCGAACCACGAAGATAGAACTGTCCGTACCCTTGGCCAGGCATGAAACCCAGTTGCATGCTAGTCGAAGTTTCACCCCTTTCCTCTCAGTGTCGGTCCAATAGTCAATACAATATAAGAAAATAAAGTGTACAGAAGGACTAAACACACAATAAGAGAACACGATAGGATAAAAGGTTATGAGACAAGTAAGAAAAATAACGACAAAAGCTAAACCTCCGATCAAGCAGCCTTGTCATTCCATTTTCCAGCAAATTGATCGCTCGATATTACCCACATTCAAGGTGGATCACCTTTCCCTTTTGAAAATAGGTATTATATGGCTCGGGTCCAGGTCGATTGGATTCTTTCCCGACTCGCGACAAGGTGCAGATGTCCGTCATCATTCTTAGCCCCTTTCGTGCAGCGCGCGTAACGATCTCAACTGACAACCCCCGTCGGCCACTGCTTCTCACTTTCATTTCTTCGATCGCCTTTCAACCTCCCACTTCTGTGATATACACCATTGGGCCTTCGACCAATCAGCAGGTCACCATCCCATCCCAGACAGTCGCTCGGTCAGCAAACTCTCCATGTACAAGCGTCCACCTCTTCAACACCATAGCATATCTACGACAGACATTTTCCACCTTCGTCTTTTCAGACAGTTCACTCCAGTGACATCGCCCCTGCTCTCTTCACCAACTGGCTTGGCAATCCTGAATACCGGTCGTTGTCCGTCGGTTTGTAGCAGGCTGTTCTGTGAAGTTTGCTTCTCTCTTGATATTGGGCGCGCGCCACGTATCTTTTTGGCTCTCCTTCTTTGCAGCCACGTACGCAAGATGCATTGATTCTTCATCAGTCGTGCCATTTCGCCTGACACCAAGCTTGAACTTCGCGCTGCCTTGTCGTGATCATTCTCTTCAACGTCCACCACCAGGTCTCGCCTATGTCCTTTTGGGGTGGGTGCTCTTGTCCATCTCACACACCGGTCGCCCCGCTTTCAACAGGTTCCGCGCGCCTTCTGCCATGCAGTGTCCGGTGTCTATACAGTCCTTAGGTGTCCATATTTCACGCAATTTTCGAACTTTCTTCTTACATATTCATCTATCCTTTAATTTCCAGGATCTTCCCATCTTAGGTTGAAAGCCTCCATGCTTCTTCTTTCTCGCTCCTTCCATCGGTTAGATCGACACATATAGCGGCGAGTTGTGCACTGCTTCCTCCCAAGGAAGAGCTTCGTCGTCTTTCAGGAACTTTCTGGTACCCCTGCTTCGGGTATCAGCAGTAAAGCCACTGAGTAGATGTACCACCCGAGGAGAGTAGGTCTTCAGCTTCTCATTGGACTTTTCGAAGTAGGTATTGGCAAACGATCATTTTCCATAGATCCAGCGCATTCTAGATTCTTTCGCCTTTCACGCATTTTCTCTCTCCAAATCCATGCCCGGCCGTGCACACCTTCATACCCAGACGCTGGCTTGTCCTACGTGCCCATTCAGATCACCACCAAAAACTATCTTCTCTGGTTCTATTGCAATCCAATCAACACATCTGCACGCTGCCCCAGATCTCATCTTTTCCTTCAGTTACTTCTACCGGACTTGTGGCGCATAGCCAGAGATCACATTAACCAAGCACTTTCCGATCAACCCTGCGGTACCAAACATACGTCTTTTCACTGTAGCTTCAAACGCAACACTTTGTCACAAGCTCTTCAATAGGAATCACCACCCCGTGGCTGTCCATCAGCCCGTCCTTGCCAAAAGAATTATAATTGCAAGATCGCCCTTCAGCTAAGCCTCGCACGTGCACCCCTCCACGCGTTTCCTGCACACAACAGACATCATCTTCCGTCTCGACAGCGTTTTCACAACGACTTTCTGCAGACCTTCCAACATGCTTTTCAACATTTCCACGAACCAGAAACGTACAAAACCGGGGCTTTGGATTCCGGACCTCAGGCGTGCAGCCATCATTTTTTGGGAGTAAACCTGCCGTCACATCGCCCGGGTCCCTCATCTTGAGTTTAACGAGGAAGAGAAGAGGACCCCCACAGGGTTCTTCGAGGCTGTACCCCTCGCCCATTGCCTTTGCAACTGTCCTGGGACAAGATTTGAATGAAGCCCGTTTAACGGGCCGGATCCCTTCCTGACGCACCCCAACCGTGTAAGATATTCTACACACCCCTTGTCGATGCAGAACCAGAAGCAGTACAAACTTGCCGGTGGATGCCACCTAGACGCAGAGGTTTGACTGACCAGGTCGCCGCCAGTTTACTGGACAGTCGCTTCCCTGGATTTTGGGGGTGGATCGGGGAGGGGGGGGGGTCGGGGGGGGGGAGGCGGGGGGGGGGGGGGGGGGTTCAAGCTAGTGAGAAAATGATGTGAGTGGCTCTTTGATCTTCGGTCGCCGGTTGTCTCGCCCTTGGTTATTAGACCAAGGCTCTTCTGGGCTTAAACCGGGCCCGACTCGGTGGGTTGTTGGTTACTATCGAAGTAATCCCAGGGTCGAGACCTGCAACCGATAGCATCCAGGGGCACGACCTACAAGCACGCACCAAGCATAGTCCGAAAGGGGTCGACACCTGGACCGTAAGACACGTGGGACGTGACATCTCAGCCCCCCTACACTCACTCACAATCAGTCCCCGTTTTACGGCCGTTTTCTCCCCGCTTGCGCGGGGTTGGGGCCGTCACGTCCAGTCGACAGCTGCTTTCTATCTCCTACGGAACTCGATCAGTGATCGGCATCCGCCCGCGCGTCAATCCAACTTCTCGCATTCCTTATCCTACGGCTACTTGGCTCCATGTTGTTCTTGGTCCTTCCTCTCTCTCTTCACTCCCAGGAACATTCGCATCTGTCCTGTGCACTTGTATTGTGTTTTGTTGCTATTTTGTTATTTACGCAGATTATATGTTTTTAGTTTTATTTGTTACGAAATTTTGGAGTTAACTCTCTCATTCCTGATTGGGTGTACTTGTATGCTTTTTGAGTGTATTGTTTTATTTGGGTTTTATTGTCTGTTTTATTTTATTTGTAGTTCTTTTTTCATATACGAGTGTATTTATTATTTGTTTGTCTTGCTGCCTATGTTGTTTTTGGCTGGGGGTTTTTTCTTTTTGAGTGAGGGGCGGTTCTTTTGTCGCTTGTTTTTCATGTGTTTCGTTATTCTGGTTGAGTTTTTTAGGTCTGTATTTTTGTCTTATTATTTTTTTCTTCTGGGATTGTAATGTGTGGTATGTTTTTTAATTCTTTTACGAGTTGTTTGTTGGTGATGGTGTTTGGTTTTGTTGGTGATTGTATTTTGGTTTGTTTGGGTTGTCATTGCGTTTTTTGTGTTAAATTTTTACCGTGAATGCTTTTGTTTTTGTTGCAGTTTTTCTATTTTTTGGGCACTGAGTAGAGGTGTGTAGGGAAGAGGAGAGCACGTTGGTGTGTGGTTTCTGTACACGTACAGACGGATTTCTTAGGTTTGCATGCTGCGATTGCCTGTTTGTATTTATTTTATGTTATTGTGGTGTGTGCAAATGTGTGTTAATTTATTTGCTCTCATTGTATTAGTAGAATCCAGTTTATATAGTGCCGGATATCATTCAACTTTGCTTGCAATTCGTCTGATTGTGTTTTTTTGATGTTGTTGGTTTGGTGGTGTCCTGGTTATTTTTTCTTGGTTAAATGTCTTTGCTTTTCATTTTGGTTTTCTGTTGTGGTTGGGTTGTTCCTTTTTTGGTAGATTTAGAGGCTTTTTTGCTTTTTTTGTTTTTGTCCTTTTTTTTTAATATTGATTTTTTGCTTGGTCTTTTCGTATAGTCTTCTCATTTTACACATTTAGTGTGTGGTTTTTTGATTGATTTTTTTTTCTTTCTTTGGCTACTTGTTTGTTACTTTTGATCATTTTTTACGGATTTATTTATTCGGATTTTTGTTATATTTGTAGCTTTTTTTAGGTCATTTTTCGGGCTGTTTATTTATGTGGGTGGTCTATTTTATTTGCTTATTTTTGGTTTTTTTTTTTTTTGCATTTTTTCCTATTTATTTTTTTTTTTATTTTGTTTTAAAGGTGCTATAATATTTTATTGACTTTTTTTTTGTTGACACTTTCTATATTGTACATGGAATCGTTGTTTTGTTTTGAGGTTTTGTGCAGGGGATTGTTTTTTTTTTATATGTGTGTGTTTCACCTGATTAGTTACTAGTTTTGGTGATTTTTTAGGTTGATATAATTATGTTTTGATTTTTCCGGCACATTTCCCCTCCTGTTGTTTGTTTTTCCTGTTTTTTGTTTTTAGTTTTTTCTCTGTTTTGTTATGGGTTTGGGGCTCTTTATTTTTATTAATTTTTCAGTTTTTTTATTTTTTTGCGTGGATTGCTTTTTACACTGGGATCATTATTTTGTTGGCGTCTGGGTTTTTGTGTAACGGTTTTTTTTTTGGTATTATTTTGTGGGTTGTATGCCTGGTTCCACTGCGAGTTTGCTGCTAGATTTTTTATGTTGTATGGACGCTATTTTTATATTTTGTTGTTTTTTTCATATTTTGTGTTGTTTGGGTGTATAATTGGATTGCTAGGCGGATTTGGGTTTGAATATTTCGATTTTTGGTGGGTTTCCCATTTTGTATATCTTTGGCGAGTAATTTTTTGTTTGTTTCCTTTTTTTGTTGTTAGATGTTGGGGTTATTGGGAATTTTGTTTTTCCTTTTTGTCATGTGCTTCTTCTGTGACTTATGAATATCGTTCTTTTATATTTTTATTATTTTGGTATGTTTGGTTTCTGTTGTGTATTTTGCTTTCCTGTCCTTGTTTTGGTATATGGTATGTTTTGTGTATGGTTTGTTTTTGAGGTTTATTTGTTGTTTGTTGTAATTTTTTGTTGTCTTTTTTTATAGTTGTGGTATTTGTTTTTTGGGTTTTAGGGTCTGTGTTATTTTTTTGACTGTCATCCTTTTGCTTCGGTGCAGTTTTTTTTCCCTTACACTTATATGGGTTCTACTGTTACTTTTTGCCTATTGTGTTTTTCCTTGTTATGCTTTTGCTGTGTATGTTTGTTTTGTTCATCATTTTTATCTTCGTCACTTGTTTTACTTGACATTATTTTTTGTGTATTGTTTTGCGTCTTTGGTCTTAGTGTTTTTTTGCTTGTATTTGAGCGCACCGCGTTAGACATTCATAGTCTTTAATTGTAGGACATAGCGGTCCTACCTATGGAGTTACAGTTTTTTTCACTTGGTTGTTGATTATGGCTTCATCCGTTTGATTGATTTTCACTTATATGTGGGTTTGGTTTTCATGGTTGTCTTGGCTTCGTTCTTGTCTGTTTGTTTGTTTGGGTTTTATGTGGGGGAGTGTGGAGGAGGGGGGTGTGGGGAGATACTTTGGACATGATCCATTTCTTTGCACTGTTCTTGTTTATTTGTTTTTTTCACCTTGTTGTTTATGTGGTGGTTTACTTTTATTGTTTTAGTCTTTGTATTTTTTGGGGTGGGGGGGGAAGCCGCGGGTGGTTTCACACGCACTTATTTTGGTACACTTGAATGTGTTGGTTGTTTTGTGTTTTTTTTGTTTGTGGGGGGCTACTTTGTAGTTTGGTTGTTTCTGGTGTATTTTTTTTTTGTTTTTGTGTTTTTTTATTATTGTTTTTCCGTCCCACTTATTTGTTTATATTTATTTTTGTAGTTTACATATGAAGTTTATTTTTCTTTGTCTTTTTTTTAATTTGTCTAGTGTTGGTTTGTTTTTTTGTGATACCTCATGATCTTATTTCTTATTTTGATTATGGTGGACTGGTCTATGCTTGGGTTTCTCTTTCTTTGGTTCTCTTTGGGGTTTGTTGAGTCCGAGGAAGGGGGGTTGGGGGGGGACAGGGGGGGGTGGGGTGGGGGGGGAGGGGGGGGGGGGGGGGGGTGGGGGGGGGGGGGGTGGGGGGGGGGGGGGGGGGGGGGGGGGGGGGGGGGGGGGGGGGTGGTGGGAGGGGGGGAGGGTGTGGGAGGGTTGGGGGGGGGGGTGTGGGGTGGGGGGTGTTCCTTTTTGTTGTTCTTTGTTGGGTCTGTTTGTGGCCTTATGTTAATGGGTCTTTTTTTTTTGTTTTATGATTGTTGTTTTTTTTATTTCTTTGTTTGAATGTTGATCGTTGTTAGTTATGTATCTTGGTTCACACTTAATGGTTAATGGTGATTGTTATTTTTGTTGTTGTTTAGAGTTTTGTTTGGTTTGTTGGTTATTTGTTATGTGTTTTTTATTTGTGTGAATCTGATATTGTTGCTCGTCCTTTTATAATTTGTTTTTTGATGTGGTTTTTTTGTTTTTGATTTTGATTTATGTCTTTTTCCACAGTATAGTTTTTTTGGTGATTCACTTTGTCGAATTTTGAGGTGGTTTTGGTGCTCTTTATTTTTTATTTCTCTGATCTTCGGTATTTTTGTTATCTTTGTTTATTGTTATTTTGGTTGGTTTGATGGATTTTGTTTTCTTTTTTTAGCTTTATGTTTATTGTGTGATGTTGTTTTGTGATTGTTATGCCCTTGTTGTTTTTTTTATTGGGAGTTGGGGCTTTTTTTTTTTTGTGGGCAATTTTGTTTGTTGTGTTTGTGTTGATTTTTTTTATTTCTGGGTTTTTCTATGTTGTTGTTTGATTTTGCCGCGGATGGAAGTACGTATAACCGTGCACAATGTTTTATTTATTGTTTGTTTTTTTCTTAGTTATTTTGCATCGTGTGTTTTTTTTTGTTGCTGTTTATTTTTGTTATGTATTGTTGCTCGTTGTTTTTGTTTTATTATGTTGGTAGTTTTGCTCTTTGTGTTATTCTCCGTCAAATTTTTTTTATTTTTGTGTTATGTGGACTTATTCCACACTCTTATATTTTAATATAATCTCTGAGTTTATTGTGCTGTTTATTTCTTTTTTTTTGTTTGTTTCTGTTATTTTTTTTTTAGTTGGATTATTTTTTGTTTTTTTGGGTTGAATTATTTATGTTTTTGTTTGTTTCTTTTATTAGTATTGTTTTGATAGTTTTTCTTGGTTAATATTTGTTTGTGATGTTTGTTTCGTTGATTTAATTTGTTTTTTTCATGATTTTTGCTTTTGTTATTTAGTGGTGTGTCTTTGTTAAATTTTATGGTTATTTGTTTATTGTGTTGGTATTTTTGTTTTTTTTCCGTGTAGTTTTGTTTCTTTTTATTCTTGTTATGTTTGTTGGTGTATCTTTATTTGTTTTGCTTTATGTGTGATGTTTGTTTCGTTTTTTTAATTTTTTTTTTTTAATTTTTTTTTTTTAGTATCGTTTCTTGTTTTTTTGTTTATTTGAGATTGGCTGGTGTTTTTTTTAGTTTTTTAATTTTTTCGTTTTCTTTATTATTTATTTTTTTTTTTTTTTCTTTATTTAGTTTTAATATTCGTTGTCATTTTTCTCCAATGTTTGTTAGTTGTTTGATTCTTATTTTTTGGTTTAGGGTTTTATATGACCTTGTCGTGGTGTTGTTTATTTTGCTGTGTGTTATTTCGATGTTGTATGCTTTTTAGTGAAACGGTTCTTTACCTTTTTTTATTTTGTTTTTCTGATTCAAGGCTATGGAGTTTTTTTTTTTGTTATTTTTTTTACCCACCCGCCCCTTTTTTGTTTATGCACTATTAGATTCCGATTTTTTTTATTGTGTTGTTGTCTGCCTTTGTATTTTTTTTGCTTTGTTAATTTGGCGTTGCTTACTTATTGTTTTGTTATCATTTGATGTCTCTTTATTTTGTATATACACTTGAGCTTGTGCTTTTGCTTGGTGGTTGTATAGCGTTGTTTTTTTTCTTATAATTGTATTGTTCTTTTTCTGCTTTTTGTAAGATTGAGTAATGTAGGTGTTCTAATGCTTGTTTGCAATTGTTTGGTATTTTGTTGTTCAGTTCTAATTTTGTCTCGAGCAGACCTGAATCAGCATCACATCTTTCCGTAAAAAACATGTCCCATCCAATCGTAGTCGATCTCTTCGTACCACCTTTCACTCGTCCGAATACCAGACCAATTCGTCTCAACAGCTCAATCACTATCGGTGCTCGTCTCTCATGCTGCTCCACACATCCTTGCACCATCTTCCGTTCTGGGTCGCGCTCTAGTCCTCAACCATCTGTCTCTTTTCTGTCATTTCCTCCACCGTTTCACTTGCCATAAACCATCACACTCGAACTCAGGCAGCATAGATCTTTCCTTTCACCACGCAGCGGTTTGTCCTCTTTTCCCATCCAGCCCAGGCGATCTCTGAATTTGCGCCACGCACCAGCGGGTCCTTGCAATCGATGCTGTGTTTGCACCTCCGTTTCGCAAATCGTGACATCTCCGGAGATAGCATAAACGATCTTATACTTCATGTCGATGCTGGCGCTCCCATCTACAACTTCAGTGCTGGTTGTTGGTTTGCGTTGCCTCCCACCTGTCTACTTCTGCATTTGCTACATCGAATGTTGCAGCATGGCTGAGAGCTCCGATGTGGGAACGGGCAACCCAGAGCATCGGCCGTGAATCCGCCTCTCACACTCAGTGCACTTGATCGAGTCGTGCCTACGCCTTTTTCCCGACATCGCGACATGGCCGGCGTATTATATTTAGTCCTGGATCTTTCTCGTGCCACAGCTTCTGCCTGATGCCAACATTTTTGTATTCGAGCAATGGTTAACTTTCAATCCTTTGACTCTATGCATTCTTTCCACCAGGCATACTTTCTCACTTAAAACCATCATGCTTTTAAGCCGACCAAAAACCCTTATCACATCCGCGTATAGCAATCCCATGGGAGACCATTCTCGGAATTCGCTTGTCAAGGTACTTCCATTACGTCTACAAACAGAAAGGACTCAGCACATGAACCCTTGGATACACGCCCACTCCAACATCGAATTTCATTCGCTAACTCCGTGCTTCGTTTTCCACAACTTGTTCTCGCTCTCATCAATACATTTGACATCACCGCATTTACAAGTCCACTCCACACGAACTGCCTCCTTCCGGCATGAGCCCAGCTCACCACCTCTTCACTCGTGCACAAAGTGCTGAAGACGACGAAAGCCTTTTTGAGACTACGAAGGCTTAAAACAGTTCATTCTTCTTGTCCATATTACTTTTCCTGCAAGCGTCGAACCACGAAGAGAGCAGTCAGACGTACCCTTGACAGGCATATCCCATTTGCATGCTGTCGATGTTCACCCTTTCCTCAGTTTTCGTTCAATAACCCGCTCACGTCAGGCACCTTCATATCCATGTGTTCACAGCCAACTTGAATCGCTCGATATGTCCCACATTCCTGTGGATCACCCTTTGCCGCTTTGTAAAAGTATTATAGTGCATCAGAGGTCCAGGTCGTTTGGGATTCTTCCCGAGCTCGCGACAGAAGGTTCAGATGTCAGTCAGCATTCTTACTTCCTTTCTTTCCAGCGGCGCGTAACAATTCTCACTGACAACCCCCGTCGAGCCATGCCTGCTTTCCTCACTTTCATTTCTTACGATTCGTCACCTTCTCGACCTCCACTTTCTGGATATACTCCATTGGGCAGTCGTACACATTCATCAGTCACCTTCCCATCCCAGACAGTCTCCTCGTTCAGCAAACTCTCCATGTACATCTTCCACCTCTTCATCACCATAGTCAGGATCTAACGACGAACATTTCCACCGTCGTCTTTCAGACTGTTCACTCCAGTGACATCTGCGCTCTCATTCAACCAACTGCCTTATGCAATCTCTGAATTACCTGTCCGTTGGTCATTCGTTTGTATGCAGCTGTTCAGTGATGTTGCTTCTCTCACATGATATGTTGTGCGCGCGCCCGGCTCTTTTTTGCTTGCCGTCTTTGCAGCCACGTTACGCAAGATGCATTGATTCTTCATCAGTCGTTGTGCCTTTCGCCTGATACCAAGCCTTGAACTTCGTGCATCTCTTGTCGTTTAATTATCGTCTCTCAACTTACCAACTCCAGTCACCCATGTATTTGGTGCTCTGATTCCCATGCCACACGAGGGGACGAACCTGGTCCCCGCTTTCAACAGGGTTTAGTCGCGCACCTTCTGCCATGCATGTTCTGTGTCGATACAGTCCCATGTGTCCCATATTCACGGCTGTATTCGAACTTTCTTCTACTTCCATCATCCTTTAATTTCCATATCTTTCATCTTAGTTGAAATCCTCCATGAGCTTCTTCTTCACCGCTCCTTCCAGCGTAGATCGAGCGACATATAAGGCGATGGTTGTTGTGCCAGTGACAGCTCCTTCCCCAGGAAAGGCCTTCGCGTCTTTCAGGAACATTGTCTGTCCTCTTGACTTCGTATCTGCAGGTAATCCACTGTAGTAGGGTATGTAGCCAGCCCTAAGAGTTATGTCTTCAGCTTCTCATTGTACTGTTTCGAAGATGATATTGCATACGATCATGTTCCATAGACTCAGCGCATTCTAGGATTCTTCGCCTTCTACTCATTGTCTCCTCCTCCAAATCCATGCCCGCCGTGCAGCACCATTCATACCCATCGCAGGACTTTTCAACGTGCCCATTCAGGATCAACCGGACCAAAAACTATCATCTCTGTTCTATTCAATCCTCTGTCAACAAATCTTGCAGCTCCTGTCCCAGAACTCTCAGCCTTGTTCTGTCTGTACTTGCTACCGATTGTGGCGCAGACCAGAGATCACATTAACCGAAAGCACTTCCGATCACCACTTTACCAACATAAGGTCGGTTTTCCACTGTAGCGTTTGCAACCAGCCAACAGACTTTGTCCACCAAGCGTCGTTGAGATAGAGTAGAAGCACTACACCCGTGGCTGCTGTCCCTTCATGCCCGTCCTTGCCAAAGTATTTATTCTTTGCAAGATTCGCACCTTCAGCAGCCTCGCACTGCTCCCCTCCAACGCGTTCCTGCTCACAACTGTCATAATCTTCCGTCTCAGTCAGCGTTTCAACACGACTTCTGCAGACCTTCCAGACATGCTTTCAACATTCCACAATCCAACGAACCAAAACGTACAACCCTGCTTTGTTCCCGGACCTCAGGCGTGACAGGCCACTGTTCACATTTTTTGGGTTATACCCGCCTCTCACATCGCCCGGGTCCCTCATCTCTGTGAGTTAGTTCGAGAAGAGAAGAGGACCCACTCACCAGGGTACTTTCGGGCGTACCGGCAAGCACAGGCTTTTGCTTCTGTCCATATTGAAGATTTGATGAAGCCCGGTTTGTCGGCACGGATGCCCTGGCCTGACGCCAACCATTGTAAGGAATATTCTACACATCGTTGCATGTATCCATGAGCAGTACCAAACTTGGCCCGGTGGATGCAAACCAGACGCAGAGTTTGACTGTCCAGTGTCGGCCGCCAGTTACTGGACAGGATCGCTTCCTGATTGTTGGGGTGTGAGTCGGGGGTTCAAGCAGTAGAAAATGATGTGCCAGTGGCTCTGTGTTCGTTTCGTGCGCCCTTTGGTCTTGCAACCTTGGTTATGTTAGACATAGCTCATTCTGGGCTTAAACCGGCCGCGACTCGACGAGGGTTGTTTGGTTACTATCGGAAGTCAATCCAGGGGGCGAGACCTGCAGACCGATGAGCATCCAGGGGCACGACCTACAACGCCACCTAGAGCAGCGTAGGTCACGTTTGCGTGGTCGTTCACTGGGACCTTAAGTACGAAAGAGACGTGTCAAACCCGGCCCCCTATCACTCACTCCACTCATCCCGTTTAACGGCCGTTTTACCCGCTTGCGCGGGGGTTGGCCGTCCACTCAGTCGACAGCTGCTTTCTCCAACGACTCGATCTTTGGCAAGTCCGCCCGCGACAATCCAACTTCTCGCATGTCCTTCTCCATCGACTTGGCCCATGTTGTTCTTGGCCTTCTCTCTCTCTTCTCCAGGAACTTCGATCTCCATGCACTCTTCACCCAATCAGCATCAACTTCCGTTAAACATGTCCCATCCAACGTAGTCGATCCTTCGTACCACTTCCTCTCACCGAAACCAGACCCTTCGTCTCAACAGCTCATCACTCGTGCTCGTCTCTCAGGCTTGCTCCACACATCCATCGCACCATCTTCGTTCAGTCACGCTCTAGTCTCACCATCTGCTCTCTGTCATTCCCCACGTTTCACTTCCAACACCACACACTTCCGAACACAGGCAGCATAATTCCTTTTCCTTTCACACGCACGCGTATGTCCCTCTTTCCCAACAGACCCAGCAGCTCTCTGAATTTGCGCCCACGCACAGCGGGTCCTGCAATCTATGCAGTGTTTCACCTCCGTTTCCATCGATGACATCTCCGAGATAGCAAAACGATCTTACTCCCTGTCGATGCTGGCTCCATCTGACAACTTCAGTTTCTGGTTGTTGGTTGGCGTTTCCTCCCCCCTGTGCTTCGCATTTGCTACATCGGAATGTTGCGCATGCTGATAGCTCCAAGGGGAACTGCAACCCAGAGCATCGGCTGTGAATCCAGCCTTCACGTCTCATGCACTTGATCGAGTTTCGTGCTACGCCTTTTTCCACAAATCGCCATGGCCATTTCCTGATCTTTCTTCTGTGCCACAGCTTCTGCCTGATGCCATCATTTTGGTCTTTGCAATGATTAACTTTCCAATCCCTTTGCTCTAAGCATTCTTCCACCGCATAACTTTCTCTCTTAAACCCATCAATGCTTTTAGCCACCAAAACCCAAATCATCCGCGTATAGATCTCCCATTGTAGACCGTTCTCTGACTGCGCTGTCAAGAATCCATTACGGCTACAAACAATAAAGGACTCAGCACAGAACCTTGATGCACGCCCACTCCAACATCTAATCTTCGCTAACTCCGTGCTTCGGTTTTCACAACTGTTCTCGCTCTCTCATACATTGTACATCACCGCATTTACAAGACACTCCTCGACTGCCAGCTTCTCAGAGCCCATCTAACCACCTCTCTCGCACACGATCGAAAGCCTTTTTGAAATCTACGAAGGCATAAAAACATTTCTTTCTTCTTGTCCATATACTTTTTCCTGCAGCTGACGAACCACGAAGAAGCATCCAGTCCGTACCCTTGCCAGGCCATGAAACCCATTTGCATGCTTGTCGATTATCACACCTTTCTCTCAGTTTTCGTTCAATACCCGCTCAAGCACCTTCATTCCATTTCCAGCAACTTGATCGTCGAAATGACCCACATTCAAGTGATCCACCTTTCCCTTTGTAAATAGGTATTTAGTTGCACAGGGTCCAGTCGTTTGGGATTCATCCCGAGCTCGCGACAAGGTTACAGATTCCGTCATCATCTTACTCCTTTCCTTCAGCGGCGCGTACATCTCACTGACAACCCCCGTCGGACCAGCTGCTTTCCTCACTTTCAATTCTTCGATCGCCTTCTCAACCTCCACTTCTGTGATAACTCATTGGCCTTCGACCAGATCAGCATCACCAATCCCACCCCGACATTCTCTCGTTCACAAACTCTTCCATGTACAGCTTCCACCTTCATCACCATAGCAGATCTACGACAACAATTTCCACCTTCGTCTTTCAGACAGTTCACTCCAGTGACATCTCTGCTCTCTTTCACCAACTGCTTTGCAATCTGAATACCAGTCGTTGTCCTTCGGTTGTATGCAGTTGTTTCTGTGATGTTTGCTTCTCTCTTGATATTGTGGCGCGCGCCACGGATCTTTATTTGCTTCTTCTTTGCAGCCAACCGTACGCAAGATGCTATTGATTCTTCATCAGTCGTGCCTTTCGCCTGACACAAGCCTTGAACTTCGCTCTCTTGTCGTTATCTTCTCTTCAACTTCCACCACCAGGTCTCCCAATGTCTTTTGGGTGCTCCTGTCCATCCACACACCTGGTCCCCCGCTTTCAACAGGTTTCTCGCGCCTTCGCCATGCAGTGTCTGTGTCGATACAGTCCCATGTGTCCATATTCACCGCATTATTCGAACTTTCTTCTTACTTCATCATCCTTTAATTTCCATTTCTTCATCTTATGGTGAAATCCTCCATGCTTCTTCTTCACCGCTCCTTCCATCGTTAGATCGACACATTATAAGGCGAGGTTGTGCCACTGCTTCCTCCCCAGGAAAGGCCTTCGCGTCTTTGAGAACTTTCTGTCCCTGCTTCGTATCGCCAGTAATCCACTGTAGTAGATGAAACCACCCGAAGAGTAGGTCTTCCAGCTTCTCATTGACTTTTCGAAGTGAGTATTGCAACGATCATTTCCATAGACTCACGCATTCTAGGGATTCTTTCGCCTCACCATTTCTCTCTCCAAATCCATGCCCGCCTGCACACCTCATACCCTCGCAGGCTTTCCAACGTGCCCATTCATATCACCACCAAAAAAGATCACTCTGGTTCTATTCAATCCAATCAACACATCTTGCACTCTGTCCCAGAACTCATCCTTTTCATCAGTACTTCTACCGACTTGTGGCGCATAGCCAGAGGATCAACATGCAACCAAGCACTTTCCGATCACCAGCTATTACCACCATAAGTCTTTCACTGTAGCGTTCAACAGCCAACGACTTGTCAACAAGCTATTCAGATAGGAGAACACCAACCCCGTGCTGTCCATCAGCCCGTCCTTGCCAAAAGAATTTATCTTGCAAGATAGCCCCTTCAGCACCTCGCACTTGCACCCCTCCAACGCGTTTCCTGCAAACAACAGACATCAATCTTCCGTCTCGTCACGTTTTCAACGACTTCTGCAGACCTTCCAGACATGCTTTTCAACATTCCACGAACCAAAACGTACACAAACCGGGATTTGTTCCGGACCTCAGGCGTGCAGCCATCATTTTTTGGGAGTACAACCCGCCGTCCCATCGCCCGGGTCCCTCATCTTGAGTTTAACCGTGAAAGAAGAGACCCCCACAGGTACTTCGGGCTTGTACCCCGCCCAAATGCTTTGCAACTGTCATATTGAAGATTGAAGGAAGCCCTGTTTTACGGCCGGATCCCTTCCTGACGCCAAACCTTGTAAGGATATTCTACACCTCGATGCAGAACCATGAAGCAGATTTTTTTAAAACAAAAAACTGCCGTGGATGCCACCAGACGCAGAGGTTTGACTGAACCAGGTCCCGCCAGTTACTGGACAGTCGCTTCCTGGATTTGTTGGGGGTGAGACGGGGTTCAAAGCTAGTGAAAAATGATGTCGTGCTCTTTGATCTCGCCCGTTGGTCTTCACCTTGGTTATTTAGACCAAGGCTCTTCTGGTCTTAAACCGGCCCGACACGTTGGTTGTTTTGGTTACTATCGGAGTAATCCTCCAGGGGCGAGACATGCAACACGATAGCATCCAGGGCACTACCTACAGCGCCACCAAGCAGTAGTCCGAAAGGGGCCGACACCTGACCTTAAGACACGTGGACGTGACAACCCAGCCCCCTAATCACTTCCCTCACTCATACCCGATTTAACGGCTCGTTTTTCCTCCGCTTGCGCGGGGTTGGCCGGTCCACCCATTCCGACTCAGCTGCTTTCCTTCCGAAACGAACTCGATCCTTTGGCGAACCGCCCAAGCGTCATCCACAACTTTCCTCGCAATGGTCCTTCTCCCACGACTTGGCTCCATGTTGTTCCTTGGCCTTCCTCTCTCATCTTCTCCCAGGAACTATCGATCTCCATGAGCACTTCTTTCACCCAATCAGCATCATCTTTCCGTAAAACATGTCCCCCCCCCCCCCCCCACCCCCCCCCCGCCCCCATCCATCTAGTCCGATCTCTTGCGTACCACTTCTCTCACCGACAACGCAGACACCATTCGTCTCAACAGATCATCACTCGGTCTCGGTTCTCCTCAGAGCTCTCGACTACCACACATCCAATCGCACAATCTTACCGTTCAGAGTCCGCCTCTAGACACACCATCTGCTCTTCTTGTCATTCCCCCTCGGTTTCACTTCCATAAACCATCACACTTCGAACACAGGCCGCATCGATCTTTCCTTTTCACACGCAGCGGTTATGTCCCTCTTTCCCAACAGACCTCATACCCAGCAGGCTCCATAATTTGCGCCAACGCACAGACCGGGTCCATGTGCAATCGAGATGCAGCTGTTGCAACCTCCGTTTTTGCCATCGATGACATCTCCGAGAATAGACAAAACGATCTTACTCTGCCGATGCTAAGGCCCCATCTGACAACTTCATTTCTGGAAGTTGGTTGCGTTTCCACCACCTGTGCTTCGAGCATTGCTACATCCGGAATGTTGCAGCAATGCTGAAAGCTCCGAAGGGAACGTGCCAACCCAGAGCATCGGCCTGAAACCACCTTCACACTCATGCACTTGATCGAGTTCGAGCCTACGCCTTTTCCCCACAAATCGCACATGGCCATTTCCTGATCTTTCTTCTGGTGCCACCGCTTCTGCCTGATCCATCATTTTGGTCTTGCAATGTTAACTTTCAATCCCTTTGACCTCTAAGCATTCTTCCACCGGCATACTTTCTCTCTTAAACCATCAATGCTTTTAGCCACCCAAACCAATCACCGCGTATAGCATCTCCCATGTAGACCTTCTCTGACTTCGCTTGTCAAGACTTCCATTACGCTAACAAACACGAAAGGACTCAGCCACAGAACCTTGATCACGCCCTCCAACATCGAATTCTTCGCTAAACCTCCGTGCTCGTTTTCCACAACTGTTCTCGCTCTCATCATACATTTGATACATCTACCGCATTTACAAACAACTCCTCGACTGCCAGCATTCCTCAGAGCCATCTAACCACCTCTCTCGGACAGAACTATCGAAATCTTTTTGAGATCTACGAAGGCATAAAAAACAGTTCTTTCTTCTTGTCCATATACTTTATCTGCAGCTTCGAACCACGAAGATAGCATCATTCGTACCCTTGCCAGGCCAAGAAACCCATTTGCATGCTTGTCGATGTTCACCCCTTTCTCTCAGTTTTTCGTTCCAATACCCGCGCAAGCACCTTCAACTCCATGTTCCAGCACTTGATCGCTCGATATGCCCACATTCAAGTGGATCACCTTCCCCTTTTGTAAATAGGTATTATAGTGCTCAGTTCCAGTCGTTTGGGATCTTCACGAGCTCGCGACAAAGGTTACAGATGTCCGTCATCATTCTTACTCCTTTCTTTCGCAGCGGCGCGTAACATCTCACTGACAAACCCCCGTCGGACCAGCTGCTTTCCTCACTTCATTCTTCGATCGCGCTTCTCCAACCTCCACTTCTGTGCTATACTCCAATTGGGCCTTCGACCAGATCACAGTCACCATCCCATTCAACCAGACATTTCTCCTCGTCAGCAAACTCTCCATGTACAAGCTTCCACCTCTTCATCACCATAGCAGCAGGATCTAACGACAACATTTTCCACCTTCGTCTTTCAGACAGTTCACTCCATTGACATCTCTGCTCTCTTTCACCAACTGCTGCAATCCTGAATACCAATTCTAGTACATTGTCCTTCGTTGTATGCAGCTGTTCTGTGAAGTGCTTATCTCTTGATATTGTGCGCGCGCACGGATCTTTTTTGCTTCCTTCTTTGCAGCACGTACGCAAGATGCATTGATTCTTCATCAGTCCCGTGCCTTACGCCTGACACGAAGCCTTGATACTTCGCTCTCATTGTCGTATATCTTCTCTTCAACATTCCACCAACCAGCTCTCCCCTATGTCTTTTGGTGCTCTTGAGTCCATCCACACACCTGGTCCCCCGCTTTCAACAGGCGTTTCTATCTCTCGCGCCTCTGCCATGCAGTTCTTTCGAAACAGTATCCCAATAGTTCTCCATTCATTCACCGCATTATTCGAATTTCTCTTACTTCATCATCCTTAATTATCCATATCTACATCTTAGGTTTAAATCCTCCATGGCTTTCTTCTTCACCGCTCTTCCATCGTTAGAATCGACACATATAAGGCGCTGTTGTGCCACTGCTTCCTCCCCAGGCAAGCCTTCGCGTCTTTTCATAGAACTTTCTGTCCCCTGCTTCGTACAGCAGTAATCCACTGTAGTAGATTGTACCAACCCGAAGAGTAGTCTTCAGCTTCTCATTGGACTTTTCGAAGTGAAGTATTCAAACGATCATTCCATAGACTCAGCGCATTCTAGGATCTTTTTCGCCTTCACCAATTTCTCTCTCCAATCCATGCCCGCCGTGCACACCTTCATACCCATCGCAGGCTTTTCCAACGTGCCCATTCAGTATCACCACCAAAAACAATCATCACTGTTCAATTCAATCCAATCAACACATCTTGCACTCTGTCCCAGAACTCATCCTTTTCTTCAGTACTTCTACCGACTTGTGGCGCATAGCCATAGATCACATAACCAACACTTTTCCGATCACCAGCTTACCACCAAAAGTCCATTCACTGTAGCGTTCAACAGCAACTGACTTTTGTCACAAGCTGCTTCAGAAAGGAGAACACCAACCCCGTGCTGTCCATCCAGCCCGTCCTTGCCAAAAGACTTTATACTTGCCGGCTCGCCCCTTCAGCAGCCTCCAAACTTGCACCCCTCCAACGCGTTTCCCTGCACACCAACAGACATCAATCTTCCGTCATCGTCAGCGTTTCAACGGACTTCTGCAGACCTTCCAGACATGCTTTTTCAACATTCCACGAACTAAACGTACAAACCGGGCTTTGTCCGGAACCTTCAGGCGTGCAGCCATATTTATGGGAGTAAACCCGCCGTCACATCGCGCCGGGTCCCTCATCTTGAGTTTTAACGAGAGAGAAGAGGACCCCCACAGTGTACATCGGCTGTACCCCGCCCATCAGCTTATTGCAACTGTCCATATTGAAGATTTGAATGAAGCCCCGTTTTACAGGCCGGACCCTTCCTGACGCAACCTTGTAAGGATATTCTACACCTCGATGCAGAACCATGAAGCAGTACAAACTTGCCGGAGGAATGCCACCAGACCAGAGGTTTGAACTGACCAGTCGCCTGCAGTTACTGACAGTCGCTTCCTGTATTTGTTGTGGGGTGAGTCGAGGGGTTCAAGCTAGAGAGCAAAATATGTGCGTGCTCTTTGATCTTCGTCGCCGTTGGTCTTCACCTTGGTTATTTAGACCAAGGCTCTTCTCTGGTCTTAAACCGCCCCGACCTCGTGGGTTGTTTGTTACTATCGGAGTAATCCCAGGGGGCGAGAACCCTGCAACCGATAGCAATCCAGGGCACACCGACAAGCGCCACACCCAAGCAGTCAGCTCTCGAATCCGCGTATAGGTCCCGACCACCTGGACCTTAAGGACACGTGGACGTGACAACCCAGCCCCCTATCAATTAAAGTGTATTTGTTGATGACTCGCATACGAGGAAAGAGTTATGCCTAACGGTTTGATAATTGCGTATAACGATCTACCAGGCATTCAATAATTTAAATAGTATTATTTCCTACAAATACATAAAACTGTTGTAGCGTTTTGTTCTTATGTTGAGTACTTGCATCACTGCACTCAGATCAACCATACCATTGTACCATGTCCCAAGCTTAGCCATTATGAATTAGCTACAAGTCATCATGACATCTTACCTTCTGAATCTTTCATGTTAGAGAGAATTCGTTACAGAACAGTGAAATCTGATCTACCTGCATCATTTCGAGCCTTCCCCCTAATACCCCCCCCCTAGCGCGCAAAATGACGATGTTTGAATGAAACTCATACCATGTATAATCAAAATGAGTTTAAAACATAGGAATGTAAGAAACCACGCAGCAATTTTTCCAACTAAACTATAGAAAGTCAAAAGTGCTGAATGTCCTCGACAAAATCTACCGCTCGCAAACATTTTATAAGAAAACGACCTCAGAGTGACTGGTCGAATAAAAGTAAACTACACAGTACCAATATGCTCAATCGAAGCGACATGACATATAATCTGTGTATGTAAATCTAATGAGTCTATGCGCCGAACAAGGCAACTTTCTTCTCATCATAATGTACAGCGGAATAAATCTCTTTGCGTGCTACGTATCCACCGCACACTAACTGCGCGTTTGAGACGCCATCGCCCGGTCCGATCACGCAGTTGAACTCGGAGCTACTCCAGACACTTACGGAAGACAATCTGCTGAATGCGTGCCCATGAACATTTACCACCCGTCTGCCGAAGTACGAGTCACACCTAATCGCCGCGCCCCAGCCCCGTTTATTAGAAGGGTTATAAAGTTGCGACTACTTCAAATGACAAATTCACCACCCTACACGAAAATTTTATACTACCCTCTGGTATAGTTGACAAATCTCAGATCTATAACATAGCAAAACATGTAGTCTTCCAAATTGTCTTCACAATAGCCAGCGAATAATAAAACAGACATTAAGCAGTATATATGCAGACAATACGCGTGCTAATTTTCTGCTTGCGCACCTCATCAAGACCCAAATTTCTGCGTGTTTGCTGGGACACTCTGGCACTGAAACACGTCAAACATATCTTTGTTGCAGTGTAACTCCAAGCATTGTAAGAAGAAAGTACTCTCTTACAGATTTCAGTGCGAGAAATTGATAGTCGGCAGTCAAGGAACGGTTCTCATCCTCAAACCTCCAGCAGCTCCAATGGCCCCTGTCACTCGAACACTTACAAACTTCCTATAGCTTCCAAAGATCCGCCAATGAAATTTGAAACGAAGGTATGAATTACGATGGAAATCCGATCATGTTGATTGTTTCAAAACTTAGCAAGGCCTACTAAGATTAGGTGTAGAATTTTACATTGATAAAATGCGTTTAAAAACAACCTTACTCGCCAGATCCCACCCCTTGTGATTTTTCCTGTTCCTTAAGCTGATAGGTGTCGTCAAAGGAACCCGATTTTCGGACGAGGGAGCCATCAAGAAGGTCGTGACGACAGAGCTGCGCCATATCCCGGAAGAAACCTTCCATCAGTGCGTAGATGCATGTCGCCGATGGATGGAGAAGTGCGTCAGACTCTCGGGGGACTACTTTGAAGGGGACAACATATAATTTCTGTATTGTTTGTTAAATAAATTATTTGTGACCGCAGTCCTGGAACTTTTCTGACACACCTCGCATACTTTTATTCATATAATAAAGAATGCAACTTGTTTTTTGAAGCAAGAGTGTTTTTGTTGACGTGTTCAACAATTGTCAGTGTATTCAGGCATCGCAGTTAAATGATGTCCAGAGTCAGAAGACTTTGGAGTCCCTGATAAAGCTCAAAAATATCATAACTTGATGTCTATGAATTGCTGAGTTCATTAATGTCTTTAACTATTTATGGATGCGTGATACTCTTGAGCGAATATCATCCACGTGTCAATGAAATGAACCACCGCCTTTCTGAAGCATCTATAAGATTTGATTTCCCGCTGAATTATCGACATTTGCGAGATCGCTCTCGCTAATCACTCCTTTAATCTCCCATAATCGGTCCTGAAATCACTTTATGAGACCCCTCTCGGCAGGTGACCACGTAATTGCTACACGACCACACATGCAATCAACGATGCTCATGTGTGCGATGCTGATGGCAAATCTTTGCTTCAGTGAATTCTTAGATTTTCGCATTTCTTCCCCTGAAAATGAATTCAACTGAAATTTGTGTATTGAAACTTACAGTGAAGTATTTTCCTCTCGATTACAGAAAGAAGTAAAGGAAGAATGGGAGAGTTTCTCCAACTATCCTTCAGTCGCGGCTGTTCCCCCTAATCCTCACATTGAGGTGAAAATGGACTCCACTATCAGCAGCAAGGCCATCAAACGTGAACAGCTCCTCAAGGAGATATTTGATAATGATGATCAGGAAGATTTCCCTCCTCCCCCTCCTCCCGCTTCATCCAGTCGACTCCAGGATGACGAATTTGATGATGACGAGTGCTTTAGCGAGGCGTTAGCCATCATCGACTCAGAGAATTCCCATACTTCAACAAAGCGACGTTCCAATTCTGTGTCTTCTCTTCAGCCTGTTTCTAGTCGACGTAAAATAGACGATGCACAACCATTTACTTACATCTTGGATATCTATACGCGCCTGACAGAGTCTGATTTCCCTGGAAGAGCGAGATACACTGTCAAAGGCTTTGTGGTTTCTCTTGTCGGTCGTTTGGAATATCACGAGGGCAAGATGTGGTCACTGATGGTTAGATTAGGCGATGGAACAGCGAATGTTGATTGTATGATGAGTGATGAACTCTTAGCAGGGCCGAAATTGATCGGGAAAACTGCTAGTGAATGTGCTGAGCTAAGGACCAGAGCGAGAGAAAGGGATAGGGTAGAAGGGGATTCGGAAAAGGCAAAAACGGAATTGCTGAAATACTTGCGGAAATTGCAAATGAACGTTGCGAGGTTGAATGGTTTATTTGATGTCGAATTGGATCTCAGTTGGAATCAGCCGATGATTGTTGACTATAGAGAAGTGGATAACGAAACTGTTATGGCTTTGCGATCAAGAATTTCTCAACTCTGACAGCGTGTTTTGGATTTTGTGGAGTTTTTGTACAAAACTGCGCAGCTTTGCATTTTCGGAATGTGGGAATATTTGTTTTATGCATTTCTTTTTTGTGATGTTTCATTTTCTATATGAAGTGTTTACAAGATCTTGTTTGTAAAGTGTTCGACAATTTTATGATATTTTCAATATATTTTCATCCAACCTGAGTATCTTATTTTCCTCTGATTAAATTGATGAATAGATCGTTTTACCTAAACATGCTAAGTGGTCGTTTTACCGGAACATATTTGCAAAAGTCAATTTTATCGTATTTTTTCATGTTTCCAACCATTGAAGCCATATAACCATGTAATAACCATTGATGGCATCATTACTTATTAGTTCTGCGACATTTGATTTATAGAAAAATGTGCAGAACTTTGCAGAGCGGCAGAAGAGAACGTTTGGAGGTTAAGAAGTTGATCAGGAACAAGGAGCGCAATTATCCGTTTTTAACGAAATTAGCTTAATACTAATATTTCAAATTTACAGCATTCTAAGCCTCAGGTTTTTCCGGTTTCTTGGTGAGATCTATAAGGGGTTCTTGAGTAAAAAGTGTCTAGTAGTACCCCGCAATGTATTACAAGCAGGCTTATAACAAGTCCGCGTTCAGATGAAGTAGGTGACTGATACATCAGTCATACATGGCTTCAATTATCCATGCTAAGTAAACTCATGCGGTTAAAATCAATGAAAATAATTTGAAGTTTTAGTTCGTGGGTGAGCGGGATGCAAAATGCACCCCACGACTCTTTATTTAACGCATGGCTGTGTCTAAAATAAACACATTAAATAAAGTCATGACTTTTCTTAACTTATAACGCCCCTATAAACATCAGCTTTCATCCATGTCAAGAAATGGGATTTCCAAAGTTAAGCTAGTAGGGCCGGGTGCATTTTACATCCCAATGTACCGAAACATCAGCTAATTCATTTTTTAGCCAAAAAAAGTATGACTCTATAAACCAAAAGAATGTAAATCATCGCTCTTATGGAAATTTTTGTAGTTGCTAACATGCAGATAATATGATTTGGCTCTGTTAGTAGGCTACCTAAGTAGTCTCAAGCTTAGGTACATATGTGGTCTACATGTCTTCTTCCTCTACGTGTGGCTTATAAACGAGCTAGAACAATTCATAGAATTTCGTCGCTGATCCTAGCGGATGAACATCATCATGTGAGCATTATATATAGTTCATATTGAAGAAAAAATTAGAGAGCTGAGAACTTCAATAAATAGGTAACAATAGCAGCTTCAAGAAGGCACATTCAAACCAAACCATTTGACCATGCGTATGTAGGCCTATTGGAAAGATGACTAGACAGCGACATATTTAGGTGAATCACCTAAAATGAATTTTTTACCTAAATTCCGGATATTTTGTAAGAAACACACTATCACCTAAATATTGTCATTGCGACAAAAACGTGCTATTTGATTAACTCATCTACATATACTCACATTGGAAAACATTGAGAAAATCGTTGTAACGAATTACTTTTAAAATCGGAATAATGAAGACATTGATGAGTGATCATGGGCAGTGCCACTTATAGAGGTTTTTGCGTTTAATAGAGGCAATTGTGCATTGAGTGGCATAATGCGAAACTTACGGCTTTAATCACAAATTAATGAAATCGGTTCATTTGTTAACGACAAATACTATTAAACACTCCGTCAATTTCAAATTTAACGACTTATTCACTAAACAGTAGCATTTGTCAGTTATAACGGCGGTTCATCTAAATACTACGTCATTTTGCAAAACTCAATATATCCAAGACAGTTTTTATTCAAATTATGCATGTCATTATGCATGGTCATTATGTCCTGCATCTGAATGCATGCGGTGAAGATGCGTCTTGTTCGCCGATGGGCAGCACTACAAGCAGCTGAGTGATTTCCACCAAATTTTGCTCAGCAAGCTGAGTAAGAGTTGCCAGTTGCTCTTGATATGGCTGGCGAAGTAACTGTTCCCTCACCTCCTCCAAATTGTGTCGTAGACCCGCCTTCCAAATGCTGAAACAATTTTCTGCTGCGTTTAGGAAAGGTGAATAGGGTGGTAGATAATGTAAATCAGCGAATTGGAATGTTGATCGCTGACGTCCGTGGCACGGCGATGACAGGGTGCATTGTCAAGGAGAAGGACAGCCTCTTCATTGGGAAGGAATTGGCCGTTGATAAGGTCCGCCAAAAAGTCGTTAAAAGCATCCGCTGTCGTTCCTCCTTCACGGATAGTGTGATGTATAGTGTTCGTTGGCTGGACACTCCCAGAATGAGGGTAAAATTTGGGCATTGTCTAGCTCCGACGATGCGCTGTGCGCGATGTCCTCTTGCAGATCGTCCTCGAGATCGACTCGTCCATAAGTTAAAACCTGATTCACCAATGTAGATAATGCGAAGGATCTGCTGGTGTGAGCCATTCCGCGTGGGCTCGACGAGCAAGTTTGACATCCATTCTGTTACGATCTGCAGGTGGTGACTCCAGCATCTTCATTGTGATGAGGCTACCTCTTAGCACGCGATGGACTGTGGACTCACTGAGACGAGGATTGTCTGGTAATTGGAGTCGAAGCTCTTCGCTGAGTTGTCGCAACGTGTAATTAGGGTGTTGTTCGACAGTTCCAACAAGGCAATCAATCATCTCTTGAGTTGCAAGCTGTCGTCATCCACCCCCTCTTTTCCGTACCATTACCTCACCATCTTCCAGATAGCGACGTATGATTGACCAGGCTGTCCCTCGCGGAATGTTAAGCGCCGCACCTCTCTTATTCTTCTTCGTATCATTCTCCTTCGTCTCATTTTTCCAACTGTGCGCGCTCACAGCGCCGGCTGTCCTTAAATACTGCATCATGTCGTAACGCTTTGACATTGCCATTCAGTTTTGCAAGCGCCAGTAAAGCAATGGGCCTACGTCGTAATAAAGTACAAAAGGACGGAATGTTTTGTTTGTGCCGTTAGTCTCTATTGTTATGCCGTTAATCATTGCATATTGACGATATTCTATGCAAAATCACGTAATCAATTGAGGAAACGCCGTTATTTCCTACAAAAACCTGTAGAGTTTATATTGCATTTGAAATACGAGTAATTTTGATCTGTTTGACACATACACAATTGTACAATTGAATTGTCAATATACCTTTTGAAACATACGTAGTTGCTGATGTTTCATCTGTGCAGTTGTTGTAGCTTGAATAGATTCGTTCCGAATCGCCATTAAATCTAGGCTTTATACTTGTCATTATCTTTTCTATTCTTTTTTTTGAACTTATACGTAGATTATTGTCGCGGTATTTGTTTACAAATTGGTTACCGAAAAAGCACGATTCATGGAAATAAACAAAAACTACCATGCATTGCTCTCAATGAATTTAGATATTTTGATGGATTTTTGATTCACCTAAATAAACAACCTAAATTTGTGAAATTATTCACCTATTAAAAACCTAAAATGACAAAAATATTCACCTAAGATGTCGCTGTCTAATGATGACTCTTTGGAGCAGTTCATTACTCCATACAGTCGATTATTTACACAAGCGTAGAAAATTTTGCAGTGTTCGTGAACGTGGATCATTGAATGTTAGGAAGCCACTGGTGATTTGCATGACTGTTTATGTGAACTTTCAATTTTTCTGTCTTCATTTCCCATTAAGATCCGCTTGTGTGACCGCGTGTGTTACATTTTCACATCTTTTTCAAGCGCAGCTCCGGGCATTCTTCAAGCAGCGCATGGAGATCACTAGGTGACATATGCCACGCTCAATTCACGCGTAAACTACGCGCAATTACACATGACCCTAAACATCCGTGGCTATGTCCTGCATCTGAATGCATGCGGTGAAGATGCGTCTTGTTCGCCGATGGGCAGCACTACAAGCAGCTGAGTGATTTCCACCAAATTTTGCTCAGCAAGCTGAGTAAGAGTTGCCAGTTGCTCTTGATATGGCTGGCGAAGTAACTGTTCCCTCACCTCCTCCAAATTGTGTCGTAGACCCGCCTTCCAAATGCTGAAACAATTTTCTGCTGCGTTTAGGAAAGGTGAATAGGGTGGTAGATAATGTAAATCAGCGAATTGGAATGTTGATCGCTGACGTCCGTGGCACGGCGATGACAGGGTGCATTGTCAAGGAGAAGGACAGCCTCTTCATTGGGAAGGAATTGGCCGTTGATAAGGTCCGCCAAAAAGTCGTTAAATGCATCCGCTGTCGTTCCTCCTTCACGGATAGTGTGATGTATAGTGTTCGTTGGCTGGACACTCCCAGAATGAGGGTAAAATTTGGGCATTGTCTAGCTCCGACGATGCGCTGTGCGCGATGTCCTCTTGCAGATCGTCCTCGAGATCGACTCGTCCATAAGTTAAAACCTGATTCACCAATGTAGATAATGCGAGGATCTGCTGGTGTGAGCCATTCCGCGTGGGCTCGACGAGCAAGTTTGACATCCATTCTGTTACGATCTGCAGGTGGTGACTCCAGCATCTTCATTGTGATGAGGCTACCTCTTAGCACGCGATGGACTGTGGACTCACTGAGACGAGGATTGTCTGGTAATTGGAGTCGAAGCTCTTCGCTGAGTTGTCGCAACGTGTAATTAGGGTGTTGTTCGACAGTTCCAACAAGGCAATCAATCATCTATTGAGTTGCAAGCTGTCGTCATCCACCCCCTCTTTTCCGTACCATTACCTCACCATCTTCCAGATAGCGACGTATGATTGACCAGGCTGTCCCTCGCGGAATGTTAAGCGCCGCACCTCTCTTATTCTTCTTCGTATCATTCTCCTTCGTCTCATTTTTCCAACTGTGCGCGCTCACAGCGCCGGCTGTCCTTAAATACTGCATCATGTCGTAACGCTTTGACATTGCCATTCAGTTTTGCAAGCGCCAGTAAAGCAATGGGCCTACGTCGTAATAAAGTACAAAAGGACGGAATGTTTTGTTTGTGCCGTTAGTCTCTATTGTTATGCCGTTAATCATTGCATATTGACGATATTCTATGCAAAATCACGTAATCAATTGAGGAAACGCCGTTATTTCCTACAAAAACCTGTAGAGTTTATATTGCATTTGAAATACGAGTAATTTTGATCTGTTTGACACATACACAATTGTACAATTGAATTGTCAATATACCTTTTGAAACATACGTAGTTGCTGATGTTTCATCTGTGCAGTTGTTGTAGCTTGAATAGATTCGTTCCGAATCGCCATTAAATCTAGGCTTTATACTTGTCATTATCTTTTCTATTCTTTTTTTGAACTTATACGTAGATTATTGTCGCGGTATTTGTTTACAAATTGGTTACCGAAAAAGCACGATTCATGGAAATAAACAAAAACTACCATGCATTGCTCTCAATGAATTTAGATATTTTGATGGATTTTTGATTCACCTAAATAAACAACCTAAATTTGTGAAATTATTCACCTATTAAAAACCTAAAATGACAAAAATATTCACCTAAGATGTCGCTGTCTAATGATGACTCTTTGGAGCAGTTCATTACTCCATACAGTCGATTATTTACACAAGCGTAGAAAATTTTGCAGTGTTCGTGAACGTGGATCATTGAATGTTAGGAAGCCACTGGTGATTTGCATGACTGTTTATGTGAACTTTCAATTTTTCTGTCTTCATTTCCCATTAAGATCCGCTTGTGTGACCGCGTGTGTTACATTTTCACATCTTTTTCAAGCGCAGCTCCGGGCATTCTTCAAGCAGCGCATGGAGATCACTAGGTGACATATGCCACGCTCAATTCACGCGTAAACTACGCGCAATTACACATGACCCTAAACATCCGTGGCTATGTCCCTGTGGGAACGCATCTTGCTAATATCAACAGATTATCTGGCGAGGTAGCGAATTTGTGGATAATTTTTTTAAAGGTTCATTTTCGTGTAAAAACTATCTGCGCATGTGAAAATGGTCATCATTTATACAAAAACATGTGTAAAATCAAAAAACGACAGGTGGCAAAAAAGTTGAAAATTTTAATTAGTTGGTAGATATTTGTTTACTAATGCGAGCTGATTTTTCGCCAACCGGCGAAATCGTGGATATTGTAGCAACTAATTAGTGGTAAGTAGTAATGTTCGCATATTACCTTCACATGAAAATATATTGTATACTCAGTCTGATCTGATAAAAAGGGATCTTTTCTTAATTCACGAAGGCTTGAACTAAAAAAAAGTATTTTTCTTCCATAAATGTCGCAGTAAATACTATGATATTATTCAAATATTTGTCATTGCTGTAAATTATTGAATGTCAAGAGATGTTATGAAAATTGATATATGCGGATTCTCTATATTCTTATCATTATCAAAGAATGATAATCTGCACTTATTTCTTAGATAGATTAGCCATATGTGGGGGATAGTGAGGAGGTGAGGGAGAGAATAGAGCCTCGGCTGTAGAGGCGGATTACTAAAGAAAATAAGAGAGAAAGTCAAAAGTAAAAGGTAACATATAGAGCGCGAATTGTCGCCGGCGAACTTCGCCAGCGAATATCCCGCAAATATGACTGAACTTTAGCATGATATTCTGCAGCTGACATTCGCCAGTTTTTCGCAAGATTCGTTCCCACAGGGGTGTGACATTACTTCAACATCTGTCGGCAGTCCTGTTATATAGACAATTTGCGTCTCATGTGTCTGCATGTATCAGAGGCGATAAACAATGTGATAGGACCTCAATTTCATGCTCAGGGAAGACAGAACATGATTAGCGGCTCATCCGTGGTTCAAGCGGCAACGCCAACAACCGTAGACGACGCGCAAACTATAAACGCTTGCCCGCGCGTATTCATAAACATTCCCTATGCTTTAACAACATCAGATCAAGTGATTTCTGACTCTTAGTGCAGCGCGTATGTACGCGCGTAGAAGAATAGGATGCCTTTAATCACGGATGTTTGGGGTGTTCCGTAATAACGCGTGGCATGTCACCTTATAGCGATGGCACCGTTAGAAGTGCTTTGAATTTTTACCATTCTCCCGTTACTTCGCATCGCGTTGACCCAAAAACTGCTGGAAGAAAAATTCGTTCGAACGATCGGCTTAAATCGGTTTAAATTTCAATTTTAGGAGATTGTAGACTGATGAGCCTTCTCGGACATTTTGTTAAAACCGAAGATCCAGTATAATAATGAAAACGTTTAATTCAATCATAAGTTAACGGACAATCGTGTGTGATTTGTCTATGAAGTGGTACATATAGAAGTACTAAAGAATGGCATCATCGTCATACAGGTACAATCTGTCAATGTACAATCTTTGTTGCCGAAAATTGACGATGTTCGAATAACTGCATGTACTTTAAAACCTGATCTCTTTATGTTTACTGAAACCTGGCTTTGTGATACTATATCAAGCTCTCTCGTCGACATTCCTGGTTATACAGCTATTAGAGACGATCGTTTATCTGCTCATCGAGGTGGAGGTGCGGCAATATTTGTTCGTAATTACTTGTCTTTTAAAACATTTCTGCCCGCCTCAAAGATTGATCATGTGAATACTGTATGGGCTATTTTGACTGACTTGAATTTAATAGTTTTATGTACTTATATACCCCCTAATATTGCGTGCTCATCAAAAGATGACATCAACAATTTCATTGTTGAAAATTTTGATTCATTATGTGACATTTATCCTAATTACAATATTGTCATTGCTGGCGATTTCAACCGCTTTCGATGTGATTTCTCTGTTGACCTCAGTGTAAAGAATATGGTTCAATCTCCTACACGCAAAGACGCAACTCTTGATCTGATTTTTATGAGCGACGATATTTCCTCTCAATATTGTGTCAATGTGACTGCTCCTATCGGTAATTCTGATCATTGTAGCATCACAGCTCGACCTAGAAATGAATCTTCATGTTATCATGTTCGGAAAAAGGTTTATGATTTACGTGAATCAAACTTGGCGATCCTTGTTTCTCGGTTTAGAGGAATAAACTGGCGCGATTTCTACCTTGCCCACATGGCCTGTGAAGATAAATGCAATATGTTTCAAGATTTATTGAATGACATAGTGAAGGAGTGTATTCCTCAGTACATCGTATACTTCACTGAAAGGGATAAAGCATGGATCACCCCTTTGTTGAAGCTGTATATTCAACGTCGTTGGAACGCATATCGAGAACGAAACTTCGCATCATACAACTATTGGAAGCTTAAAGTTCAAGAAGAGATTAAAGTCGCAAAGTTGAAAAGGAGCCATAATGCAGAGGAAAACTCGAAGAAAATGTGGCAGGTTGTTGGTAGTATCCGTGGCACTAAATCCGTTGACCCTTTGTTACGTCTATGCACTCAACATGGAGGCTCTTCTTCTACCGTAGAACTCATCAATAAGACATTATATGAATTCTTCGTTCCCAGTAGTGTTCCTGTAATAGATGAGGACGATGACTTGTGGTCAATGGATATATCCTCATACGACGTTGAGAAGCGACTCATGAAAATTACAACCAAGAAGGCTGCAGGCAGTGATGGCATTCCTACAGTGGTTTACAAAGCTGCTGCACCATTCATCTCAGGGCCTCTGTATCACATATTCAACATCTGCGTACGTGAACGTATTTTTCCAACAAGATGGAAATTTAGCCACATTGCCCCAATACCAAAATCAGGGAAATTCGATATGAGCAATATTCGTCCGATATCATTCTTGCCGCTTCCAGGTAAGCTGCTTGAGTATTTTGTCCTGAGTGGAACAGTAAAGAGTAATCTCATCAATTCTTTTGGCAATAATCAATTTGGTGGAAGACCAGGCTCATCAACTACTGCCGCACTAATCAAACTCATGGATGATGCAACGCTACTTCTAGACCGAGATGATATTGGTGGTTTGCATATTATTTCATATGATTTCAAAAAAGCGTTTGACAAATTGAGACATGACATCATTATCCAGAAATTGTCAGAGACCAACGTTCCTCGAGGTTTTCTACATCTTACTTACAGCTACTTGGAAGATCGTAAACAAGCCGTAAGGATTGGAGATAACATCAGCACAACCACGAACATTCTGTCAGGTGTACCTCAAGGATCTCTTATTGGCTCTTACTTGTATTGTGTGGTCGCAGCATCTCGAACACCTGTTCATCACTCAACCCGGATGATCAAGTATATTGATGACGTGACTTTATGCATCCCGATTTTTAAAACTCAAGTTTGTTCCAATGTATCTGAAGAACATGCGAACATAAGCAGCTGGTCACTGGCAAACGGACTCTCTCTGAACTATGACAAATGCAAGTCCCTCTTCATTCGTAAAGTGCCTTATAGTTGTTTGCCTACACTATTGAATAATGTCAATGATGTCGATGAACTGCGTATTTTGAGAGTTATACTCAACAGCCAATTGAGATGGGACAGCCACATTTCCAAGCAGATTAGGACCGCAAGTCAGCGTATGTATGGGTTGAGAATTCTGAAGCCTGGTACCACCTTCTTCCCTCGCATCTATCTACCATTCTCTCATCCGAAGTTTGTTCGAATATGCATCGAGTGTCTTTATTCAATTGCCTGCCCATCTCGAATCTCGTTTGAATCGTTTTCAAAACCGAATCCATAAAATGGTATGTTCGCTGCCGAAAGACTTTCGAGCTACAGATTGCCCTTGCGGCAAATTTCCACCACTCAAGCGTCGACGTGAAGAAGCTGCTGTCAAACTCTTCCATCTCTCTTCGAAGAAAGAGAATCATATTCTCCACGGCATTATGCCAGACATCTCATGTCGATCCGGTCGTTATCTTCAGCCCTACAGTGCAACATCTAGACGTTTTAATTCGTTTGTACCTTATACATGTGCATTATTTGAAGGCATTCTTGTTCAGTAGAACTTTGCTTTCTTATTTCTATTTTTTGATATTTTATTGAAGTATACCCAAGTACTATATGCCTATAGGACTAAGTACTCTTTCATACTATACTCGTACATGTAATATATCAATCGTACATTGTTTCCAAAGTGTATTCATCAAGTGTTTTGTCAATGATTTTCATTCTCAATATAAATCATCTACTTCTAATACAGGTGCGATCAATCTAAAAGTGTTTTGTCTACTTTCTCTGTGAATGATTGAAGTACAGTTTGCTGCAATGATTCTTGAGATAAGAATAAAGTGGGCGACAATTTTCTGCCGAATAGTGCGTGGTCTGCAGAGGTTTTTATGAAATTTTAATGTGCCAAACGTGCAAATTGCAGGATTTCCAAAGCGGACTTCCATTAGAAGGAAACATTATTTTCTCAGTCATTCTTATTATAGCATTTGTATCAAGTATATAATACTGTGCCGCACTAATTCACCCTTTCTACGAGAACAGAAAATTTAAAATTCAAAATCTGTGTTCGAAGCAGATTCAATTATCTTTCACATTGTCTATATACTGTCTATCTTTGTCAATACACAAGGAAAAGTAAAAAAGCAGAAGTAATCGGTAAATGACATTTAATCAAGAATCATTTGAAAAACTGAAACATTGCCGAACGAGTCAAAAAGATAGGTCATTAATTTGGCAAACGTGCAAAAAAAGAATGAAGTAAAACACGAATTACGTGAGTCTCGATCAAACAAAGTATCTGTAAAAATGACTTGAATAAAAATAGTTTGAATCTCTTTATTATTCAATATGACAACGCAAATCAATAAACAATTATTGATAACAATTATCAATAACAATTATAAGTTAATATACCGGTACTGAATGCTTTTTTCACAAGGATAATTCACCATTTCAATGTCTTTAAAATTGACAAATGAATTTTAATCTCCACACATGAAACTGTTCCATGATACATTTACAAAAAAATAAAAAGTATATTCGGAGTTACAAATGGAAAAGGCCAATGCTGTTGATGTCATTTTAGTACTCCCAATATTCCGCTTTCTCAAGCCGCGTCAGGGGAGAGAAGGAAGTACCTTTTTATCTACCTTCTTCTTGGCTTTTCGATTTAAAAAGATAGTAGTTGATAGTGCTGCTCAAGCGGAACTGCACAATATTTGGAATGAATGAAGTCTGAACAATAGAACGTCTATAAATCACAGGACGGATTGTAAAATGATCGAATGACTTCATCATTCACAAGCCAAACAGGGCTGAAGATATATCTACAGTTGACTAGCAGCTTCTGCTTCAGCACAAGCGTGACAAATTATAACAAAATAGTTGATTGGAGAAAACAAATTTTGCAGTCAATCATCAAAAGTCAAAATTATTTTCCATGTATCTCAAATTAACTCACAGGAGTTTCTATGCTTCTTAGGCATGGTCTCTCAAATAAGTGTGTATAGTAGAAGTTGGAGTAGGAACTGATCACTGATGTAGCAATCGGTGTATGACTGAAGGACGTCTAATACAGACTTGGAATGGTACAGCAGCACGTTGATGATCTATCTAATGGCCAAACTTAGCCTAATATCGAATTGAATTCAAATTTGAACCACAAGTGGCTTTCCTTTCGCAGTCTAAATCAAATAACTACGATGTATTAAGTTGATGTTGGGAAACCAAGTAGATTAGATGGTAATAATTCTTTTTTTATTATTAGAAAGGATTATTAAAAAAGAATTATTACCATCTAATCTACTTGGTTTCCCAACATCAACTTAATGAAAATGATTAACCAAGGTCTTTTCAAATACGATGTAACTTTCGGCCGGACAGAGAAATTGAGCTAAATGTGGATATTCAAAGACATTTTGCTTGTTGCGATGAATATCAATATAAAAAATGCTGTATGATAATGTAATTATTTTGAACCAATGTTAGCTAGCAGACAAATTTGAAATCTCATGAGAAGCCAACCTGAAAACACAGTAAGAATTTTGAAAATGAGGTGCAGATCACAGGAGTTCTAAAATTGGTTTGCTTCACTTCATTATTTGATTGGAAAGTACTCTGATCAGTTTGAAGTCTAACTCTCAAGCGAATTTGATGCTTGGTTTAGAAATTAGTCCGTCTTACATTTTCATGCAGATCTTCATCACTCGATTTCTGTATTAAACATCCTTCCGTTTTAAATTATTCTGCAATTTCAATAGGGCTTGTAGTGTCAGTAACTGCTACTTAGAAGTAGTCTACACAGCTTTGCAAAACTACATTAAAGCAAGAAAAGTTCTTCTAAGAAACAAACATGAAAAAGTGTTCCTGAAGGTCAAATATTTGCAGTGGAAAATACAAAACAGAGCTTTTATTACAAAGTACAGCTTGAAAACGGGGTTATTAAACATTGCGAAGGCATTGAAAGGGACAATAACAATCAAGTGATCATCTGAATGACAAAGTGAGAAGTTCTTGTTCGTTACTTATGATGTTCCGGTAGTCGGTGGATACGCAGGATTGCTGGCAATCGGTGGATAAGGGTTCTGTGCATTTGAGAAGCCATAACCAGGAGGAGGCGGTGCAAAGCCGTAAGCCGGTGGGTCAGCCACAATGTTCGAGTACGGCGGAGGCTCATTCATCTTTTCAAATGGCTGTTGAGTAGGATAGGCAGTAGGATAGGTAGTAGGGTAGGCAGTAACACTGATTTGAGATTGAACCGGATACGCTGTTGTAAAGGCTGCAAAGAGCGAATTTTTGTCTCAGTCATAAGATTCTTCGAGCGCGTTTACACGTGCAACTTGATTGTTCGCTTTTTACTGACTCTCAGAGGTCAATGAGCTGATGAGATCGATGCATTTCTTTTTATCACTATTCACTAAATTGCTATCGTCTGGTGACGCACGAGGCACGATTATTGAAGGCATGCCTTGTTTCCATTGTTTGTCAATTGTTTTCTGACACATAAATTCGGTTTACCATTGACATAACTGCTCAATTTATAAAACGAAGACAAGGTCAATAACAAAATATATTGAAGAGTTTTCGACTACGTCTTTATCAATTCAATAAAACATCAACTATCTAACACAGCAATACGAAAAGAAGGAAAATATTTTTGGCAGTATAACACAAAATTTTCAAAATGAGATGCAAACTAAATACTATGGTGAAAGTTAGACAAGATATCATGTTACATAGTGTTATACATTACATTAATTCCAGGCCTTTTGGTTTTGATAAAATTCCAATTTTGAATGTTAAACCTCTTTTCGTAACTCCACCATCTTTAATAAGTCAGATAAAAAAGAAAGAATCAATTCCTTGCAAGTCTTGTCTTTGTAATAATAATCATGCTTGTTATTTGAAAAATGTTGTTTATTAGATCACATGTAATAAATGCAATGATAATTATATTGGTGAAACACAATGTACCATGAGAAAGAGAATTCAAGAGCATCTTAATTGTAACAACAGTCTTGTTCATCAACATTTTTTATCAAAACATCTATTGCCACCATCTGCCAATGATATAAAAGTAGAAATCTTACAACGTAATTTCACTAATGTTTACGAACGCAAAATTTATGAGAGATATTTTATCAAAACTAAAAGGCCTGGAATTAATGTAATGTATAACACTATGTAACATGATATCTTGTCTAACTTTCATCATAGTATTCAGTTTGTATCTCATTTTGAAAATTTTGTGTTATACTGCCAAAAATATTTTCCTTCTTTTCGTATTGCTGTGTTAGATAGTTGATGTTTTATTGAATTGATAAAGACGTAGTCGAAAACTCTTCAATATATTTTGTTATTGACCTTGTCTTCGTTTTATAAATTATTCTGACTCAGCATGGATCGAAAAGCTTCAGCAATCTACTTACACGTGTAAACGCACACTTGCCTTCATGGAAGACCAGAGAAGCTATTCACATAAATACATACTCATATAGTGTTCGAAATACTATAATAAATCAGCGGCTTGGTGTTATAGTATGCGTGGCGTGTCCACTAAGTCTCCGGATAAAGCAGAAAAATGTCAAATATTTGAATTCTGACATGATGGATCATTAAGTTGGAATATTAAGTTTAAGATGATATACAAAGATTTAAGAAGTTTTCACTTTTAATTAGTCTGGTGACCAATTTTAGAAATCAATCGAAATTACCCATATTTTGATAAACTTGAATGATATGAACTATTTAGAGGACGACAATTCGTCTACAGGATGGCCGCCAACAGGAGGTTCTTCGTACTTCAGTTGATGCTAAAAACAGCTTTCGTCTCTCCTTGAAATTTATTGACCAGATTAAAATACAGTCCGTTTCATAAAAAGTGGATCATCCTAAAATTTGACTAAATAAAACATAAGTATGATACAGAAAGCATTTTTCATGTTATTTCATGTCCCTAATATATTTAAATGTCCTTATATAATCTGATAAGTTATGATACAGTAACGGTCTTAAGAAGCTAATATTTTGTGGCCCTACCCTTATTGTCAATGACATTACCAATTCGTCTAGGCATTGATTCGATGATATCGTTGATTTTTTGACTGATCTAACTTTCTCCACTCTCTTTTTAACAGTGATGTAAGTTGTGATACGCCATCTGTAGGTAGCAGTGAACGACGAACGTTACGTTTTAGAATACTCCATACATTTTCTATGGGATTCAGATCAGGAGAACGAGCTGGCCAAGATAATGTCCTAAGCCCTAATTGAGACTTGCATAAATTGACTCTACTACTCCTGTGACACGTAGCATTATCATCCATAAATAACCGTCGATGGATCACCAAGTTGATCTGTCATTTGGCCAATGTTCATTCGTAAAACATTCACATAGCGTTCAGAATTCATGGTTCCTTGCTGTATGTGAAGTTCAGAGCGGCCATTGGTCCAAATGCCAGCCCAAATCAGTAGAGTCGCACCACCTTGTACCCGGGGACGATGCAAATGTCTCGGAATTTCCTGATCAGATTTTATCCATAATCTCAATCGACCATCACTATCCTTCAGACGGACTGATGCCTCATCAGACCAGACAACCCGATCCCATTGATTTCGCCAGTGACAATGACTCATTGCCCATCTGAGACGTCTTTTTGTATGCTGATCTGATAATTCGATCTGAGAGGGCCTCTTACAGCTCTTGAAATTCGACTCAATAAGTCTTCTACGAATAGTGGACTTAGAAATAGACGAGTCTAGTGCAGCCATCTCAGTTAACGAGAGACTTGGACCAACTTTAACAAATCTCAAAATTAGGCGGTCTCTACGTTTGGATGTTTTGCGTGGACGGCCGGAGCCCTCTTTACGACAGAGTCGAAAATCATCATTATGCCATCGATGCACATTTGTGTAAGGGACATTTAGTCGCTTGCTTGTAGCTCTCAAAGAAAACCCTAGTTCTAGCAAGGCTGACACTTTGCCTTTTGTGAATGCGATCTCGTTATTGTTCATTTGTGCTTTGTATTGTTTTCAACCGGTAAGAGATAGATTTCTAGCTGAAAGCAATCAGGAGTGCTGCCAACACCACCGCAACGAAGTCAGGAAGCTATGGAACATGAAGTCCAGTTAATCACATGTAGCAGTTACATTATTGTTGATGAATAGTGGTGCTATACTGGCTCTGATTGACCGATTTTCTTTATTTTTGTTTTGCTTGATAGCTTTTTGCTTGTAGAACAACATATTACATAACAAAGGAAACAAATGTAATTTTATAAGAGTGAGGTATGATTTTGTGTAACATTGCTAAATGAAGATCAAATTATCTACTACTTTTTTATCTATAACAGGAAAACAACTCAATATTCATGCTTGAAATTTCCAACAATGATATTAGTAAGCACAACTGACATATCTTCCAAATTTCAGAGAAATTCGTTCAAGTTTGGCGGAGTTAGACAAAGTTGAAGTTAAGGCGATGTTTAAGGGTGATCCATTTTTTATGAAACAATCTGTAGTTAATTAAAAGATATGTACAACCCCTACGCGTTTCAAGCGTTCGCTCTTCCTCAGGGGGTAATTCGCTAAAACCAACGGAGTTATTTTAATCTGGACAATTCGTCTTACTTGGATTACCTGGAGACTGAATCTCAGCTGTCGTCTCGCCAACAGCGCAGGTCGCACTTTCTCCAATGTCGTCTATCTCTCGTCGTTCGAGCCCACGTTCTCCCGTGCAGCTTTTGTCATGGGGTCGCTTGGTCTTGTGTAGCTGCGTAGTCTCCAGTCAGTTATTCGACAATTCGTCTTGTTAAATCGGAAATTAGCTAAACATCGGAGCATTTAGATTAGTCAGTTAACTCTTCACAATGCTATCGTTCATTACTTAATTAAAGTTCGACGCGAGCTCAATCGCAGCTGCAAAGCAAACTATTCAACTAAATTTCACGTTGCGCTACAAAGATTGAATACAGAAGTGGAATTCGTCTCCGAGTTTCTTATACTTTCTCAATAGGAAGTACTGGATATAGTGGCAGCTTCATTGGAGACGGATTTCCTTTACACACAACTGCCGTATTTTGTGCAGCGTTTAGACATAGTCGTCCGAATGTCACTGTTAATCACATGAAAGTAGGCCCAGCATTAAGCGTGTGAAAACTACGAACATTCCTCGATCCGACCTCTGGCTTGTCTGAAATTTCTGAACATTTCCCTTTCATTTTCATCTGATGATAAATGTTCACATTAACAGATTAAATTCGACGATTCTACACTAAGCGATACCTAAGTAGATGACATTGCATTGGCAATCAATTTTTTTGAAAAATTCGCGTAAGAAATGTGAAAACTTTTTCAAACTTTGCATAACATCCGAACCGTAATTTGCCAAATTAATGATCCACCAAGTCGAAATTCAAATATTTCCGGGGTGTTTGCCCTCCAAGGTGCGCCGAGAGAAAGTTGACTTTCATAATGTGCCGAATCTCAATGAAAGAGACGCTCTAGAGTGCCCTTTACGAAAATTCTTCATGAGAACTCATGAAATTTAATGCGATTCATGAGATTTTTATGAGAGCTCATGAGGTTATGATGAGTGTCATGATATTCTCATCAGAAAATATTTAACTCATGATGTACTCATGACTTTGATGAGAACGTTCATGAGGTTTTGTGAAAATAAGTTTATAAGTAGTATGGTATGCATGCTAGCCGCGAAAGGAAAGAGCCACAAGAAAACTTATTCAATCGATAAAAATCTCCAAGTTTAGTCTATAAAGGATAAAAAGCAAAAATATAGAATACACCATAGCGTTATGCAACAGCATTTTCGGAATGATGCATATATAATTTGACTTTACAATTACCATTTCTATGCAAGATGTTGAAAATAGTAACATTCTGAGATTACTATAATAGTATTGTGGACATAGCGTGGGAATGTTCAATGGCAACGTGCCTAGGCCGAGCCTCAATACCAGCGAAATGAAGTCAGAACTATGAAAAAACTGTTCATTTATTAATGAAGTCTTCATGAGAAACTCATGAATTTGATGAGATATTTCATGTGAAAACGTTCCACATCCGCATGAAATTTCATGAGAAATATATGAGAAAGTCTCATAAAAAATCATGAGGAATTTTCGTGAGGGGCCTTAGAGCTTTGTGATAGAGCTTTTAAGTTTCATGAGAGGGACTTGGTGCATTATGAAGGCGCTTTAGAGATTCATGAAGGTGTCTTATAATTTCAAGAGTGCACCTTCGACTTTCATTAAGTTTCATGAGAGCGACTTGTAGCTTTATGGAAGTGCTTTATAGATTCATTTGGGACTGTTAGAGCTTATCGTAGCACTTAAGACCTTCATTAGAACACCTTAGAGCGTCACGAGGCCGTAGGCTGCTTTGTGGATTTACAGAAGCAGTTTCGGGATTCATTTGGGAAGGTTAGGGCCTATCGTAGAGGTTCAGTTGGGCGCCATAGAGCGACACGAGGACGTAGGGTGCCTTGTAGCTTTATGGAAGTTCTTTATGAATTCATTTGGGAATGTTAGAGATTATCGTAGTATCTTAGACCTTCATTAAAACACCTTAGAGCTTCATCGAAGCACCGCAAAGCTTCATGAAAAAGCCTTACAGTTTCATGAGGTCCTCATTGATAATCATGAAGGGATACTACCTTCGCCGAATCTCATTACGATAGAAAAGGGAAAATTGAAGCGAAGTGACGGCCACCGAAGGAATTCCGTTAAATGAAGGTAAAATCACATCTATGATGTTTTACATTTTCTCTACAATAACAATTTATCAGCAATCACTTCTTCATGATAGATCTAGGCCTATTTTAATGCTTCCTTCAACAATTTCTGACCAGTGTAAATTTGAATAAAATGAAAACAAGGCTTTGCCAATCTTAAGGAAGGCAATACCTTGTTTTCATCTGATTCAAATTTGCATAGCCCAAAAATTATTGAAAGAGATGCTAACATAGAACTAGAAGTAAGGAAGGCATTTAAAATTTCATGGATACTCGTCATCAGTTGCATTCGCACAATGTTTGGCTTGAGTTTTTATGCTGAATGAGTATACGTGTACATCTGAGATAAGCAAGCAATGAATATTGGTTAAACCTGTAAGTAATGAAAAGATACAGCATAACATAATGTGAATAATAAATCAAAAATAATATTAGCATTTTATACGAAAGTTCGCTTAGTGATCACTTACGAACATTACAGTATTCATCTTAATATTGGTAATTGACTCCAGCAGGGGATACATAACCAATGGGTAATCTTCATTGGTATTCTCGTTATCTTAAAAAACAAAATGGTATCATTCTATGTTATTCTGTGTCATAAGAGCGCTTGGCAAGTATTCGATGAAAAATCTGCTCTGGTTTTCTTGAAAGCCTCAACCACATGCACAACAAAACGGTACAGAAAGCGCTTTGTATATACCAAGTGACATTTTCATTACGTCAGTCAATTCAATTAAAACAAAGTTCAGCGATTGGCCAAATTATCAACGCTTGCGTCATCAGTCATCTTTATCATTGTGATCGATATAGTTACTCCAAAATTGATAATTAATGACACAATTAATGTTAGCTATGAGAATTGATTTACAAATGCGTGCAGTTGCATCAAAATATGATAAAACGCTCATGAGAATAAATGTAGGTCCCAAACATGCTTCAATCGATGTGACCGTGGCAAAGTAACAGTAAACTGATGAACATGTAGTCTCAAATTTTAAAAGCTTATAACTACATGTATTTATTTTTCTTTTTAGTTGTGATTATTATGGTTGGTAGAAAACGTCGATCTATTCAATGTTTCTGCTAAGTAGGCCTACCTCATGTAGCTAATCATCATGGAATATCAAAGAGATCAAGCGTTTTTTTACATTTGAGACTATGTTCATTAGTTTACTGCTAATTTGCTGTTGATGTCGGTCACATCGACTAAAAAATGTTTGTTATCTAAATAAAATTTTCATAATGACATCTCTTCGGCTGTTATCTACCACCAAAATCCATCTACCTCAAAGTTCACCCTAAAATACATCGATGTTGTCATGAGAAATCAATATCACACTTACTTGGATTAGGAGGTATAGTTGTGACGTGGTTATCTCTCATTTTTAGTGGGAAAACGGTAATAATTGACTTTTTCTTCACCAATGCATAGACGAAAACAATTCCAATAATTATTCCAATAACTGCTGCAATGCCAAGGAAGGCGAACCCAACGTAGGCACCAATTGCTTCAGAACTGAAATCATGAATAAAAATTTTTGAATTTGCTGTAGATACAAAAATTAATACAGTTGCAGGTGGTCGTCCCGGGTAGGGTTGGCTTTTTGCCGACAAAACCAGTTTTAGCCAGTAAGTTGTAAAAACCGGCTAAATCTAGCTTGAAATAGAATGTTTTCAATCGAATTCTCCGGTTTTCTTACCTTTCCCAATAATTGCAGCAATGCTGGTATTTTTCTGCTCCGCAACAATATGTGTTTTCGCTGACGTCAAGTGGACATAAGAAGTAACCATAAGAGCTTGCTGTGGAACCGTTGTATTGGTAGTATTTGTTCATGTTCTGACAGATCCTCACATCTGAAATAACAAAATACAAAGATGATTTCATAATGAATATTTCAAAGTAATCTCAAAAGTACACTGTTTAACCAATGCCAAATGAACGTGCGTATGCTTGTTCTAATGAACGTGTGGTTAGCGGAACACTTCGCCCATGTGAACCAAATTCTAAAAAACTGCTGAATAAAATCAGGACACATTCCATCAGCTTGTATATCCATTCAATTTGTTCTAGTTCTTGGCTTTTGTAATGTCGCAGCGTCTGTGGCCACCAAAGATTTTAGGCATTTTTCAGGCATGCGAACTTACTAGAAAAGTTCATGCGAAACACTTCCTCTTCTCCGAGATCCATACAGTTTGTTGACATTTAACATTTAATATTTCAAAATACCAATCTCGGATTCAATATTTTATTGCATGCGAGCTTCCGAGCGCTTCGCTGGTCTGCCTGAAGACGAGCGATTAAAATTTAGGTACTTCTATTCTTCCCCCTCCCACATTTCTGTTGTTGACATCCGGGAGTGTTGCATCGTCAACGATCTTCTTTTGCTCCTAGTGCAATCTCACTTCACTACCGTCGCAACAGAGTGCAAAATTTCTCTGGCTTGTAGAGGATTTACAGCCTCAGAATTAGACATCTGCACGTCATTTTTCTGCAGACAACAATCACAAGAAGTTCATGATCACAGCTGCACTTTGTATTCTAACTGAGTATCCTTCATCCGGGATTCAAGTAAGACTTCTCAGTGGTGTTGTACTATTACTCAGTGAAAGATCAAGTCTATTCTAAATCCAATGTGACGAAATTTGATGAATTTGGAAACATTGGAAAATGTGTGGGGGGAGAATAGAAATACTAAAATTTCGAATCCGAGATTGATATTTTGACGTATTAAATGTTAACAAAGAAAAGTCCAGTGGACAGCATTTGAATTGCTCCACTCAATAACAAAAGGAACCCCCCAGCGACCTAAAAAATGAGCGCTCAATCACAGTTAATTGGTGTTCTCTTTCGACTCGATGAGCTCCTCAATCATAGTAAACTGATGTGGCGGTGGTGGTGCTCCCAGCCGCGGATTTGCTCCGCACACCTGACGGGGCTACCCTGACGGTGTAACTCCCTTCTTGGTCTCACTACCATGGTGTGAGAGTTGTGTTTACGTAAGAGTGTAAGAAAAGAAATGTCTTCCATTGTGTGATTGAGGTTTACAAAGGGGCAAAGAGGTGAAGAGTGGAAAGACGGGTCATATTGTCCAAGCTTTCTTTTAAGAAGGTTGATTTGTTGGTACGAAGTTGTGTCTATGTTCTGCGTGCACGTCTGACTCGTGGACTGTTGGGGGGGGGGGGGTGTATTCATGACTTTGTTGCTTTCTGTGAGTCAGGTATGTGCCTATGTGGTGAATGTATGCTTGTTTGAGTTGTTTTGTTGTCATGATGGGTGGTTGCATGAGTGGAGGTGAGGTGTACTTCTTGTGGTGAAAATTGTGGGTTTTTGTTGTTTTCTGTGGGGTGATAGTTGTTGGGTGAGGAGATGAAAAAGGTGATGTTGGTGTCTTTGCTTTATTTAAAAGCTAGCTGTTTTGTGTTTAGTGTGAGTTAGTGTGCAATAGGAAAGACGTGTTTCGTCATGGTATTATCACGTGTACATCCTGTAGCGATCCTGAGCGATTTGTTCTGTATTGCTTGTCGTTGTCCGGCCATGTTAATGAGATGATTGTTGACCAGACGGTGGATGTGCATTCCAAAAGGGGCCGTATGATGGCCCTGCTGGTGACCACGATGGACTGCTGTTGTTGTCCCAATTGGTGGAAGTGAGGCATGTGAGAATGTTGAAGGTGTGTCTTGCTTTTTCGCAAATGTTGTTGACGACTTGAGATAACGGCAACAACTGTGATGATGATTTCACCTTGACATTATTTTCTTTGCATCTGCGACGACGACTAGGCTTCATGATCTTTGATCACATTGAAAACTTCAGCGGTTATAATCAGTCAATGCAAAAAGTTCAAGAATAAAGTGAAAAGTGAAAGGAAAAAGGAGGAAATCCATCCATGTGTAGCTATTATCTTGATTTTGTCACTCTTCACTGTGTGTGGTGTCTGACTATCGGCCAGGAAATCGAATGACATCATCAGAAAAGTAATAGGTCTTGAGAACATTACAGACATCACGAGAAAGCAAAGACTACGTTGGTTTGGTTACGTGGTAAGAAGGGATGAGACAGAGTTGATCAGAAAAGTTATGTGGATGGCAGTGGATGGTAAAAGAGGAGCAGAAGACAGAAAAGTTCTGGAAAAGCGTGGTAAAGGAAGACATCAAACGCGTTGGACCCCCGGAAGCGGACGCTCGTGATCGACCGAAATAGAGGTCTAGTCAAGCAGACGCCGTCTAGCTCTAGGGAAACGCTTCCAGGGAAAATCATAAAAGAAGCTCTAGATGCTTTTTCGTTCTAAATTGTGGCGGTTTTTGCAAGACTCCTCATCGTGATTTGCAAGATGCGGCATTTTTTCACATTTTCGTGAAGATTTACTGTGACTGAATAAAATGCTGTGCAGGCATGATAATTCTTCTTAAACAAATTCAAATCATTTACCCTTCTCAAGAAAATGAGCGCCTGAATTCTTCTAATTTTATGATATGATATAATGCAAATAACTTATGAGAACAAAATGACGATATTGCTTTTAAAATATTATGAAAGGGCTAGAATATTTGTTGTTCCCGTTACTATCGCATTCCAGTTGCAATATCGGTTACGCAAAGCAATCTAACTACTTAAAGGTGAAATGGTCATGCTCTCAATGGCGAAGAGAAGCTAATATGACAACACATGAACTGTAAGCTGCCGGTTCTATAAATATCCATAAGAGTTATTTAATGCACTATTAAATACGGTAGGTCTACTGCATAGGTGTTCAACCGTTTCTCCTACAAAGGCCCGTCCAGCTCATGCATAAGGCAGCACGCAAATCTAGCCATAATTTCAATGTAATTCCACATTTCTACCAATAAGATATGTCGCCCCGGCACGATGAATATTGGATAAAATTTATATCAACTACAATTCTGCATGCATACAAAAGTTGAAGTTTGTCTGCTAAATTAAATATTTCAATAGTAACATAGAAAGTCAGAATCATTACAAGATGATAGCGAGATAAGCCAACTCAGGTAATGAACATAGTAGAAGAGAATGCTGCTCTTCAAAAGCGATAACAAGCTGACTTGGTAAAATAAGATTGCAGTAACTTTGATTTTTTGCATGATTTTAGAGAAGTCCTTGTTCAGACATTCCTTTATTTTTCCCAACTGAGCGCAGTGCCTTTCAGCCGCTACAGGCGACAATCGTCAGGCATGTGTCGTCGCTGGCAGCGCATGTAGTTGCTGAAAGACCTCATCTTCATGCGGAAAAATAAAGGAATATTTGAACAAGGATTTTTCTCATATCATGAAGAATTCAATTACAGGTTCAAATTTTGCGAAACCTCCACATGTATGCTTTCGTTAATTTATGCAGCAAACATCAATGCACAACATGTGAAGCCTAACCCATCCTCTATGAAGTTATCAAAATATTTAAAATCTAATTTGCTAGACATATTGAAGAAAATAATAGTCCGGCAGCCAGAACGAGTTTCTGCAGGGAACGAGGCCGAAAGTGAGACTTTCACATAATGATGTGCACCCTATATCTACTACGAATCTGCACGTCTGCCGAGTTCTACTGAGTTCCTCTTCTTGTGAGACAGGATCAAAGAAAAACACCTGTAAATCCAATGGGACGCAGATTGCAGTTTTTGGCTAAAATGAAATTTTCTATGTTTTCTCTGATTAAGCAAAAAGTACTAAGCCTAGAGTCATAATTTTTGGCATGGAATGTCTTCAGGTCATTTCCTATTATGTGCATGTGCTATTATCATGCACCTGATTGGCAATGTATGTGAGAATGTGGTTGAAAGTGGATGAAGTGGGCCAACATGTTGATGTTTGCCGACATAAAGAGGCTCGCCAAATCTAAATGTGCCTAGCCTTATAGACAGGGGCGCATGAACATGAAAGGCGGTGACCTGAAGACATTCCATGTCAAAAATTATGACTCTAGACAATACTTTTCAGTTGATAAAAAAAAACATGGAAAATTTCATTTTAGCCAAAAACTGCAATCTGCGTCCCATTGGATTTACAAGTGTTCTTCTTTAATCTTGTCTCACAAGAAGAGAAACTCACTAGAACTCGGCAGACGTGTCGATTCGAAGTAGGCATAGGGTGTACATCATTCTGTGAAACTCTCACTTCGTTCCCGGCAGAAACTCGTTCTGGCTGCCAGACTATAAGTGAACATATCAAATCTTAAAATAGATGAGAGCAATACTGACAAAACATGATTGAACGCTTAATATGTGGCTCATTCTTGAACTTAACTTGAATCTGGAGAATGCGTCAGATGACAAGATGAGTGACCAAATGGTGTTATTACTAGCTTGTCATAGAACTCTCATTTAATCATTAATGCACTTAACTATTTCACCTTTTATATATTAGCAAGAAAGATTTAGAAAGATGAAGGCTTCTAAGACAGCAAGCATAGAAAGTTTCCGTAACCGATGGGAGTGATACTGCACAGGAGGTAACTCATCGTGAAAGTATGCAGAAAGTGAAGGCAATCCCAAGTTTTCCATCACGGTTGGCTACTGATACAATTTGTCAAATTTCAACATATTTATTCTTGCATTTTGCAGATGATAACGCCTTGTAGCCAGTGACAGTCGGTCTCTATGACCTACAAAGCGGATGGCATATCGTCTAGCAACCAGCAAGAGTTTCGGAAATTGAGCCGAAAATGACACTATCACAGAATAATGCCCAACTTCGACTCCGCGCATCTGCCAAGTTCTATCAGGCTCATTGTCAGAGGGGATCAAAGGAAACGTGTGATTGCGGATCCAGATGGAAACAGATTGAAGTTTTGTGTAGCAATGAGATTTCTATGATTGAGTTAGAACCATAATTTTTGGCATGTGATATCTTCAGGTCATTTCTCATCATGCTTTGCACGGTGCATGCGAGATCGTGGTTAGTTGTGAATTGTGACTAAAATTTCCCAAATGTGGTGTTCGTCGACATTAGGATTCTTGCTAGACCTGAAAGCGCTAAGCCTCATAGACAAAGGTAGACGAACAGATGAGCTCATGACTTGAAGATATCCCATGTCAAAAATGATGGCTTTGGACTTAGTGCTTCTCATTCAGTCAGAGAAAGCACAGAAAATGTCATTGTTACAGAACACTACATTCGCTCGACTCTTCACGATCGAAATTTACTGACTGCGTACGTTTAACAGGGTCAATCTTCTGTTTTGTCAGGATTCAGGCTTGAATTTGCATTGTGTTCGATGGAAAATTGATCTTCTTGCCCCTCGAGACGAGTTCTGGCCATGACCATCAGTAATGAGGAAAGTCATTTCTAGACCCAAACACGTAGACAATGCAATTTACCTCTGTGCTGCCGATATTAAGACCAGTAGTGGGGATCGATTTTCCACCAAAGCATCTGAAGTAATGCAATTAACAAAAAAATGAAATGAAATAAACGATAGATCAAGTTTCCACACAAAAGATGTGCGGCTGGTAGGACTCGAACCTACGACCACAGATTAACTAGACCTGTACTCCAACAACTGAGCTACGAGCCGCTTACATGCGACCATGAAACGCTCATATTCTATATCTACTTCTAATTTGACACATTTAATTCAATTGGACTCATTTGGAAGGACTCAAATCCAATTGGACTCATTCTTTGGATGAAATTCTTCTCCATGCTTCACTTCCAAAAGGTTAAGAAATATTAGTATACTTCATACTGCCATCATCTTGGGAAATTGTGGATAATTCATTTCATCGATAGACCAGGTCTCAAAATGCAAATCGCAGTTGAAATTATAAAATTTCCCTACTCAAATCTGAGAATTAACTTCAATTATTTGTGTGCTCTACTTCACTTCAACATTCGACAAAATTCAATTTCCAATCCCAGCGTTCTGGTTTATGTGGAGGCGACCAAATGATGAATGCGGTATATCATCACGCGTATATATCTCTATTTGGTCCTATAACCTATAAAATTCAATTTTAAGTGACTGTAAGGTCATCAACAAATACTCTGAGGTTTTGGAAGCCATAATTTTAATTTTCAAGTCAATCTTTAAAATTAGTCATTCACATTAAAGGCTGGTGATATGAAAAAAAGGAAGCAAAATGCTCACATCTATAGTAATAAAATTGTCAGCAAGTGGTTTTCTGCAAAACATTGAAATACGTGTCCCATAGGTCTCAGTTCCTTGCAAAATTTGCCCGTGCAAAATGATCCGTTAGGATTATTTGCAAAAAAGGTGATTGTAAAGACACTACAGAAATGCTAGCAAATCCTTCAAGTTTGGCTAGTGAGCAGATCGCCCCCTACAGCGATGATTGCTCAAAAAAAGTCGGTGAAGCAACATAATTTGAAACATGAAACCCTGTGGTTGGTGTCGAAACTGATGAACAAGAATGAGATTTATTGAATTGGCAATTCTCTTTTGATTCTCAGACGGTCTGAAAGAAGTTTTCTCTCAACGCATTCTCTTAGTCAGATGAATTGAAGTTTAGTCGTTTTAGAACAATCGCTAACGCACAAGATTGGCTTGTTTTCATCAGTTGCTTCGTAACAGCTTGAGTTTCCATTACCGGATTGAATGCTAAGTATAGTGCGCGTACACTTGCAAGAGTAAAAAGGTCAATTGAGTTGACCAATTACCCGGATACTCATTTTCATGCAAACAAATATCTAATCAGTCGAATTATACATCTACGAGTAGTAGCTATTTTAGCATCTAATTTCGAAAGACAGCGAAATTAGCTGATTAATTTGAAACTAGAGTCCTAGTGTAACAAATGAACATTAAAGGCCTTCAGGGTTTTTCTCAAACTCTTCAAAAATCTTTCAAACTTTGCTGTGTTTATTGATAATTTTTGAAACTTCACTTTGAGTGATTTGAAAAATTGAATAGTCTAATTTAAGAATGGGCGAACTATATTAGATTCACAAATGGATGAAAATGAGATAAATTTCAACCATAATTCTTTTGAAAAGGAAACAAACAAAAATTAATTGAAAATCAGATAGAACCGTAGATGATGAGATAATCTAATCATGGAAACATTGTGAGTTATATCATTTCAGAATCAGAAAAGTATTTAAGTAATTTCCTGATGTGATTGAGGGGACACCCGCAAGCACTAGTTTCTCATCGCAACAAAATGCAGTTCTATAAAGGATCAATTCATAAGTAATGACATAATCCTATTTAAATTGATTGAATTTTTCTAGCTGCGTCTTTATAACATGGTGACCTACAGAAGAAGAAGAATCATGATGAAGAAAATATGCAGAAAATCACGAAAATTACAAAGAGCAAGATGGGAAATGAGAAATTTGACAATAATGGTGTAAAAGAAGAAAACATTTTGAGACTATGACGGAAAACTGACGGTGAACTGATGAGAAAGGAGAGAAGAAGGAAGCTCCGAAACACAAATACGTCAACTCCATGATTGCGCACAATTGGGTAAGAGATAAGAGTAACGATTCCTATTTTATGCAATAACAATTAACTGCTTGCTGCTAACGTACGGGAGAATGTCATATCCTCATATTTGCCTTGCAATCATCACTACCAATTGGCGGGAGAAATTCAAGGAAACATCGCTCAGGGAGAATGTGTTGAATAATTGTTACAATATTGTAGCTGATTTGTAAAATGTAGTGAGAATAATGCGTGAAGCACAAAATATCGCATTTTCTCGAATTTGTAAATTAGGAGTCTTTGAGAGAGTTTTATTTTAAATCCACTGCCATTGAAGTGTCTCTGAATATATTTCTGACGTTGTTACATTGTCCAACAATAGCTGTCAATAGCTATTATTGTTCTTGATTATCATATATTTGTAAATATAGCATTATTAAGGATGATTATAGTTATTGATTTCTAAATAATCAACATACCATGAATCACGATTCATTGCCCCCGGTGCTTCATTTTTTTGCTTTGTTTAAGAGATCTACCAGCTTTTAATTGTTGTCTTTCGTATGGGGTTGGCACTGCTTATCACTAAGAGATGATAGAATCGAAAATCGCAAAAATCATAATTACGAAGATAGATATAAAACAATTAATATAAAGAAAAGACCAATTATGCCTCGTCATTTAAAATAAGCTTCTGTTTCTACTTCTTCCAATATTGCGTTCCGAGCTTGTAGCGATTGGATTTTTCGCCTAATCATCAGTGTAAATTATGTTCATTTTCAAGCATTAAAAAATGATAGTTAAATTGCAAACTCAAAAATTCATTAATGCGATCAAATAGAAACCGCACTTAAATTGCAAAATATAATATATCTCGCGGATTATATTCGAGAAAGCACAGAATGCACTTGCCCTATTAATGTTCCGGTTAGCAGCGAAGAAGATAAGTCAGTTATCCAATGGAGGTGCAATTGGCTGGGCCTCAAAGTGAAGAAAACTGCCAAAATAGAAGTCTATTAGCATTTATACAGCTGTTTTTGACCGTGTTGAGAAGCACCAGAACGATAGCCCAATGCAATGGTCGAATCGTTTTTCGATTTCTTTTTTATGAAATCAGTGTATCTAAAGAAAGTAAAGTAACTGGAAAAATGCAGCTACAAAGGAACAGATCTGATTTCTGATTTACGAGCACGTACAAGATTGCAAGCATGAAAAGCACGTAAGTTCTATATACAACCACTCATGAGTGAATGACCTAAACCGTCTTTCATGCAATCGGTCTTTTTTTTACTTAGTGGTTAAGTCATCTGAGAGTTCATACTTAGGTCGTGCCCAATGTATGCCAGCATAAATGCACATTTACATGTATTCAGTACCTTTGCTTTGAACTCTTTCAATTTTCAAATGAAGCTCTGGATAGAAGTCACCGACTATTTTTCCCTGCTTAGATGATGAATGATGAATAGCGATACTATTATTTTAGTAACATGCTAGCAACCATGCAAAAATTATTCTAAAATGAGAACGGCACAAATTAACAAAGCATCAAACAGAGAATTAGCAAGAACTATATGATCGAGGTTGCCCATAGCAAAGGTAATGATATGACGTAGGAAAGATATTCCTGGGTATAATGAAAATGTCAAAATCGTTTTTAATTCATGTAGCAATGAGAATGTTGGAAAATAGTTCAATATATGTAAGGTGAAGATAAGAGAAACACAATGCATAAATTTCTACTCTTTCTATAATGTTGACAAAAGATAAGCTACTTGCTAGAAGTATCCTCTACTATGCATTTGTAAGCTATGATGCAAACCCCTCAAAATGGATTGATACAAATTACAGAAATTCACAAAGACGTGAAACATTCAAAGTCTAGTTATAAATTAGCATCATAAGGCATTCAAACCCAGTGATTTCACCTAAACTGAATGTCACTTCCATACTGTATTCTTCTACAATTGCTCAAATATATCAATTCATCCTCTTGCGACTTTTTTTAATGCCTTTTGCCTGATGATGGCTGCCGAATAATACTAACTAATTATACAGGGTGATCATGAAGTCGCTGTAGGGTTTAATTGTCAAATATAATAGAGTTCAATACCTCTTAGAGGGTGTATATAAGAATAAAGTATTAACCAATATCATAAATTTAATGAATAAAACATAAAATTGTATTGTCGACGTATTTAATTTGCCAAATTCAAATTAAATTCAATTTAACCGATAAAAATACATGCATTTCATATAATTGCCTCCTGTCCGTGGATCATTTCAATTCTAAATGAAAACTTTCGGTAAAACTCCACTTTTCTCAAGCTTTAATGTATCTAGATCCTAAATTTTTCAAACCAAAAGAAAGAAATTTCAATGTAAAGTCACTGTTAGACGGTCTCACCACGATTGTCTATGCACTGTTGGAGCAGTTTTCGGAACGACCTGATGGCATTGCGGCACATTTCAGAGGTGACTTTTGAACTTGATGATGAAAAGCTGTCTTTCAGCTGTTGTAAACTACTCGGTTGTGAGAATAACACTTTATTTTTCAAGAATCCCCAAACAAAAAAGTTCAAAGGGGAAAAAAGATCAGGAGACCTAGCGGCCCATAGCATTCGTCCGAAAAAATTATTTTATGGGAGAAGTCTTCATCTTCGTAGGATTTTTGCAGTAAACTCTCACACATGCTGATTCGCAATCTTCTTTGTGTAGGTCTTGTGTTACTTGCAATTTGTTAGGAAAGAGCCCTAGATCATGTCTCATTATATTGTGAACACAACCGTAAGAACAGCTTGTAGCTGAAGCTGCTTGGAGAATTGATGTTGACGGCTGTTTTACGAATAATCTCGGAAATTTGCTTTGCTTTCTCATCATCGAATGATGGCCGACCACCTCTTTCTGCATCTTTAACGCCTCCAATATCACAAAATCTCTTGAAAAGATTTCTAATGAAAGTCTCATGAGGAACATTATTGCATTTCCGATTTTCAAATTTTGCCGGATTCAAAATTCCGGATTCAAATTTTGCCATCAAAAGAACAACATGCGCTGCTGAACATCCATTTTCGAGCTGATTTCAGTCACCTTAAAAGTCTGTCGAATTAAAGATTCTTTAGGGGGAAAGAACAATAGGAGAATCCTGATTGGTCGCAGTGTCATATGCCAGAAATTCCTCACAAAGAAGACGTAGCTGCGTTACTTGTGTGCACAATGTGAGCGCATGAAATTCATGCATTTGGTGCTTGATTACGATGATCATATAATAGTTTTATAATGCCTTTTTCATCCTGAAAACTCGAAAACCTCAAATTGAATTTAGCCTGCCTTTTCACATTATAAAACAAAACTTTAAGTCATGCTCTTTTCATTTTCATGAGTAGTTATCGCTTAAATTCTTTCACTTTTCATGTATAGTGAATTGTAATCCCACAGTCACATTATGTATATAAGCCTACCATTTATTGAATTATTACGTTGTTAAGACCTTTCCTCCTCAACGATTAAAAGCATCAATTTACAATTGCTTCGTCTTTTAGAGTTCTGAAGGAACAGGGAATGATGTGTTTAATTCATATTTGTCCATGAGAACAGTTCTATTACGATTTGTGTCGACGTGAATCACAAAATACCTGCACAATCCAGGTAGAACCTAGTTTTCCTAATAAACGACTCAACTAATGATTATCACTCAACTGCTTGGTGTATCAGGAGAACAGATGTGAAGTTTGAATTTCCCATTTGTGAGAAATGCGTCTGCTTCCAATAAACTACACCCATATCTCCCTACGAGACGATGTAATCATCATCAAGGTGAGAGATTACAATTGAGGATGGATTATTAGCAATAGATGCTACCTTGTAACTAATAACTCAAACAATCTTTGTTGCAAGTCAGAAAATAAAGTGATATATATTTTTGCCCATGCTTTAGAGTAATTTTTAGTGATGTAGCGATTTAGGATAGGCAAGGGGTATGTTTGAAACAAGTCCAGAAAGTAAATGGTGCACAAATTGCCAAAATCGGGCTTTAAGTTTTGCATAACTTCTTCAACAGATATCGATGTATGCGTAATGTTCACATGACCTCGTTCCATCAAGGTCCGTGTTTTTCAAAGTTGACTCTTCCTAAATCGGCATTAAGACTGAATATAAGCAGTTGTACAGTTTGACATTTTGACATAATTTTCCGATTATTATTTGTTCTATGGTGAAGATTCTAATGTCAAGGGCTTCATGTGCTCATCGTTGGACATGATTTCCTTCAGAGCACAATCTTTGAACAGATACCACACATCTATGAATCATATCACTATCATCTGTCACACCATAGACATTTAGTAAAATACATGAAATTCAAATATGATGTAAATTATATTTATTTATTTATCTACTTATTTCAATTTCTAATTATGACAAATGTAATTTTGTGAATTTTCCTTATCATTTTGTGAAATTTCTATGAAAATGCTATTAAATCATTGCATATGTAAGTGCTATACGAGCCAAAGAAGAAAAATTCTGAATATAAACGACCACTCATATGAAGGCACATGATCTATAGATGCTTTCCTTGCAAATCACATTGAAGAAATACCTCTCCGACTTTAGTGTGAAGTCAATAACTCAATAAAATCTTGTTTATAACCGATATGCCATCAAAAGGAATGAGAGTCAACGCTGACAAGACGAAGCTGCATACGGGTTACCTCAAGTAGAGTCTGGAGACTAGCAATGGATAGTTTGTAGACAAGGGGTTGGTGCGAATTCCGTGAAGTTCAGCGTGTGCAACCACTGGGTCCACAAAAGATGTAGTGGTGTGAAGGGAAGTTTAAGCCAGGTGGGTCTCATTTGTGTGTCCAAGGTGTTCTGGATGGCCTGAGGTAAAGAGTCCTAGTAAGTTTGATGAATTAAGTGTGGGTGGCGACAGTTTCAGCTCAGTTAGATCTTTCTGCTTCCTTCGGAAATGTTGAGTGTCGCAGGTGGATCCGACATTGCTGGTAAGGCGTACTACAGTCCGTTTCATAAAAAGTGGATCATCCTCAAATTTGACTAAATAAAACATAAGTATGATACAGAAAGCATTTTTCATGTTATTTCATGTCCCTAATATATTTAAATGTCCTTATATAATCTGATAAGCTATGATACAGTAACGGTTCTTTAGAAGCTAATATTTTGTGGCCCTACCCTTATTGTCAATGACATTACCAATTCGTCTAGGCATTGATTCGATGATATCGTTGATTTTTGACTGATCTAACTTTCTCCACTCTCTTTTTAACAGTGACGTAAGTTGTGATACGCTATCTGTAGGTAGCAGTGAACGACGAACGTTACGTTTTAGAATACTCCATACATTTTCTATGGGATTCAGATCAGGAGAACCAGCTGGCCAAGATAATGTCCTAAGCCCTAATTGAGACTTGCATAAATTGACTCTACTATTCCTGTGACACGTAGCATTGTCATCCATACATAACCAAGTCGATGGATCACCAATTTGATCTGTCATTTGGCCAATTTTCATTCGTAAAACATTCACATAGCGTTCAAAATTCATGGTTCCTTGCTGCATATGAAGTTCAGAGCGGCCACCATTGGTCCAAATGCCAGCCCAAATCAGTAGAGTCGCACCACCTTGTACCCGGGGTCGATGTAAATGTCTCGAAATTTCCTGATCAGATTTTATCCATAATCTCAATCGACCATCACTATCCTTCAGACGGACTGATGCCTCATCAGACCAGACAACCCGATCCCATTGATTCCGCCAGTGACAATGACTAATTGCCCATCTGAGACGTCTTTTTGTAAGCTGATCTGATAATTCGATCTGCGAGGGCCTCTTACAGCTCTTGAAATTCGACTCAATAAGTCTTCTACGAATAGTGGACTTAGAAATAGACGAGACTAGTGCAGCCATCTCAGTTAACGAGAGACTTGGATCAACTTTAACAACTCTCAAAATTAGGCGGTCTCTACGTTTGGATGTTTTGCGTGGACGGCCAGAGCCCTCTTTACGACAGAGTCGAAAATCATCATTATGCCATCGATGCACATTTGTGTAAGGGACATTTAGTCGCTTGCTTGTAGCTCGCAAAGAAAACCCTAGTTCTAGCAAGGCTGACACTTTGCCTTTTGTGAATGCGATCTCGTTATTGTTCATTTGTGCTTTGTATTGTTTTCAACCGGTAAGAGATAGATTTCTAGCTGAAAGCAATCAGGAGTACTGCCAACACCACCGCAACGAAGTCAGGAAGCTATGGAACATGAAGTCCAGTTAATCACATGTAGCAGTTACATTATTGTTGATGAATAATGGTGCTATACTGGCTCTGACTGACCGATTTTCTTTATTTTTGTTTTGCTTGATAGTTTTTGGCTTGTAGAACAACATATTACATAACAAAGGAAACAAATGTAATTTTATAAGAGTGAGGTATGATTTTGTGTAACATTGCTAAACAAAGATCAAATTATCAACTACTTTTTTTATCTATAACAGGAAAACAACTCAATATTCATGCTTGAAATTTCCAACAATGATATTAGTAAGCACAACTGACATATCTTCCAAATTTCAGAGAAATTCGTTCAAGTTTGGCGGAGTTAGACAAAGTTGAAGTTAAGGCGATGTTTAAGGGTGATCCATTTTTTATGAAACAATCTGTAGATGGAAGAGGCTTCACGAACTGACACTGACATCCAAAGCCCCTACCTTGAAAATTAAAGGTCAGATATATTCTGCTTGCGTCCGTAGCGCGATGATGTACGGGAGTGAGACGTGGGCGTGACAGGTGATCAGATCATGAAGATTGAAAGAACACAAGAGGCAACGGTGAGAAGAGTGTGCGTTTTGAGGCTGTCCGATAGACACATGAGTGAAGACCTAAGAAAGAAGATGAACCTGGAGAGCATTTTCGATGCTCTGTGAAGAAGACTGTGAGGGTATGGTCAAACTCTGAGGAGAGAAGAGGATGAGTGGGCAAGACGATCTGTCCAGTTGGAGATCGGGGGTAGAAATCGTCTCCGCGGATCTTCATGCTCTGGACCTGAATTAGCAGGAGTGGAGCCGTAGCATCCAAACCAACAACAGTCTGGCCCATTCAACGTGGAAAAGGATGGAAAACGAGGAAGCAAATAAGTACGCATGTCAAAATTTCTCCATTCGAAATGCATGAGGCTTTTCTACCAGGCTATGATGACATATAATTGATCTGATACGGCATGCCTGCAATTTCGCAATAATCAGGAGGTGTACAATATTACGCGAAAGTTTCAGGTACAACCTCGTTCCAAATAATGATTTGATCAATACGGATATAAACGAATTCTATTCTTAAGGTCTACAGAACATATTGATATTTAAATCTACAGATATTTTACCGTGATATTGATAATAACGTGAAGATCCATAACGAAGTCGCATCCGACTTGAAATGTAAACAGCGCCGAGAGCTATGGCCATATTTGTTTGCGATCTCGACCAAGAACTTGCTCTTGTGCTCCGATAACTTGACCGGTAAGAACGATAAGACCTGTATGACCGGTATGACCGTGACCCTGACCGTGACCCTGACCGTGATCTCGAGTAGGATTCTGAAAAAGAAATGTTTTTGATACATCATATTTCACGTTAAAGCAGAGATAGCAGAGCACTTATATTCTTTCAGGAAAACATGCTTTCAAATGAATTTTCTTTATTTAAATATTTTGAACTGCCTCAACAGACACAGAAACCATGAGACACGCATTGGGTCTCATCAATCATGGGCAAACTATGGCAACTAATCACTAGACCATCGGACCTATAGAGGCTCCAAGGCTATCATGACACGGAGGATGTGGAGAATACCATCATTCCTTCTGCATTGCAATCATGATCACTCAATTCCGTTGTGATTTCTGCAAAACTGCAAAAATTTGCATATCTAACATTTGGTGACAATAACACCTGTATTCCCCACGAGTTCATTCAATAAAATCGAAAGTGTATACACATTGGGGATTTAATAAATGCGGAGTTACCATTCTACCTAATATACTTACTCTATGATCGGACCATTATTAGATCATGTGTTGTGCCAGAGAGGTGTCTTATTTTCAAAATGAAATAAATCAGATGTGGTCACAAGGTAACTGAGACAAAAATTGTGTGTATCCTGAAATATTTCTTTCGGAGCATCAGAAGATAATGTGGGATTTTCTCAGTATCTTTAACCTTCAGAGACCTGAGGGGGTCCAGTGGACCCCGGAGCCATATTTTTCAATTTTACTTTTTGTGCTGAGGATATATCAACCGCTCATGTCCATGTAAAATCATCATTTTTGACGGTGAATCTGCATGTGTTATTTCATTTCAATTGAATCAGTAGAAGTATGATAGATAGGCCAAGGGGAACCTCCCTCAGGTCTCACAGGCTGTAGAAATTCCCATAAAAAATTTACTATCAGATGAGAAATGACTTTGTACATGCCCACGATGGTCCATGATGAGTGAAATTCATTTATTAATTGTTTACATCATGCTCATACATGTGCGCTATGTTAAAAGATCGCAAAATGTGAATATTTTGTTTTCGCAAATGATCGTGCATGCCTAGTTGCCCTACATGAAGAACTCAGCATAAATCAATGTTCAAAATGAAAGCTATCAATGTATTTATAGTTCCATACTAAAAACAGACTGCTCGCAAACTTTCCACAGCAGTAATTGCTGAGTTTGAGATATCTATGGCTGTTTTGAGGGTCTTAAACGCAGCAATTACACTGCAAACTGTAAAGTACGCAAGCTGTCTGATTTTGACTACGAAACCGATGTACAAAACAAGAATAACAAAATGTAGGAAAGAGCTATTGTTTGTGCTCATACACAACGAAAGCGATAATCCAATTGGAAAGCCATTCGCTTTCGCAATACATGAGCACAAACAATAGCTCTTTCGTACATTTTGTTATTCTTGTTTTGTACATCGGCTTCGTAAGTAGCTTTGGTATTGCACAGTTTACAGTGTATGGCTCAGTTTAGGCCTATTTCCGATGGGTATGGATAAATTTGAAACAATGGACAAATGTAAGGGTCATGCTGCATAGAATAAATCAATGTGATTAAAATCAACTATCTGAAGTTACATGGTTACAGCAAACATCGTAGAACCGCTTCTTAATACAACTGATAATGTGGTAAATGTTGCTGAATTACAAAAAACACATTTTTGCATGTATTTACTGAGAACGGTGAAAGACAATCAAAGTATTAGTTGTTTCAACTCGCTACACGCATACATCATTGTTTTACTTAAAATCAACTTTTCTATTGATTTGATATCGATTTAAGCAGGTAAACTAAGAATTTGTAAAAGTGTCCACTGGACCCCCTTCAGTTCTCTGATGGTTAACCTCGACAGCTAGTGCATTCCTCAGGTTTGTCATCGCTAGTAGGGTTTCTTCCATTTCGACTGATCTAAGGTAGTGCTCTTATCCGCTTTTCAGCTTGAGGTAGTCTTTATCTTGTTTACTGAAATGTTTGATTGATCGGATATCCTTCCACGTTCTCTATGGACCTCCCAGGATTCCGCTGCGAACCAGTCTGCTGTTGATGATACAAAGGTAGTTGATGAGGAATTCTCTTAGTGCCAATGCTTCGAGCCCATTCGTAGAGCGCAAGTCAATGACTTTTTATTAATTCGGACACCATGTCTTTGATGTTGAATCGAGTGGAAAGTGTGTCACAGTCGGGACTCTTCCTTACCGTTTCAGAGAAGATACTCGAAGCTCCCAGACCGTCCTTCCTCATATTGTTAAAGCCTCATCTTTCTCAGCTTTACATTAGGTGAGGACTGATCTGACGCCTGCTGTGAAGACGCCATCTTCTGTTTTCGGTAAGATCGACAGGCTAGGTTGACGTTGAAACGTCTGAAAACATGCAGCTCTACCAATGCGCACGACTTTGTTCACATGAGTGTGAATTCGAGGTGCTTCATTTAGTTCAGGGCTCCCACCCGTTCGACAAAGAAGAAGGAATGACAGCACATCTCTCTATTTTTTCTATGACCAGTTACATTATCTTCGACGCAGACGGAAACCACGCTGGGGTCTGGGGAACCTTGCTTAAAACTGATTCAGATGCACGTTCGATAGAGGTGAGTTGGTCTAGTATATATCAATTCATTCTTCTCTCAGTAGCTCAGCTCATATTGTCTTAGTTGTGCCGTCGACCTTCGTTCATGACATGGTTATGCGTCACTTGAATCCCATTCTGCCAATTGATTGTCCACCCACTCGGTTCTCCGTCTTCCCCGTCATCCTCTTCCTTCCGTTATTCCATCAATTGTCGCGAGTGCGATGCTGTTCATCTTCTCTTCCAGTGTCTGTATTTTCTGATTTTCCTCGTTTCCACCTCTGCCAGCATACCTTGCTCTTCTCTTATTCCAACCTCTTCTCTCACCCATTCGTAGGTTTTTCTTCGTGTCCAACTTATTCTGAGCACTCTTCTTCCACAGCCACATCTCAAAAACATTCATCATATTCTCTTTTTTGTTTCCTTAAGGTCCAACTTTCATAGGCATGAAGGGCGACGCTCCAAACAAGGCTTTTGGCACTTTCAGCTTCGTACTTAGACCTTCTGACTTCCAAATCTCAACAAACTTGCTTGTTACTGACAGCCATTCCTATTCTTGCCTTGATGTCGGTAGTGCTGTCTCCTTGCGAAGATACGTATGACCCCAGATATTTGAGCTTTTCCACTTTCTCAATCTTCTCTTGTTCTAACTCAATATCTCATTGTCCGTGTATGCTTAATGCTTTTGTCTTGGTCTTGTTTATGTGGAGTCTCATCTTGCGTCGATCAAAGCTGAAGTCATCAATTTGTGCTCCTCTTTTGATCGCGCTACTAGAGTGGTGTCATCTGCACACCTGATGATCCATATGCATCTTCCATTAATGATCTTTCCCGATCTTTCAATCAGTTTGCTCTCCACTTTTCGCATAATTTGTTCGCCGATGATATTGAAAAGCATCGGTTATATCAAACATTCTTGCCGAATTCCTTTCTCAAACTTAAAGGTCTCTGTGAACTGTTCTTCCTATCTTAAAACTCCAATGGCTCGGTCATAAAGCTGTTTTATTAGCCAAACCAAATGCCGAGGGACACCCAGTTCAATTAATGTTTTCCAAAGTGCATCGTCGAACAGAGTTGAAAGCTTTGGCATAATCAACGAAGAGAAACCAAACTTGATCATCATCTTGCACACTTTTTGTATGATGTTCCTGGCCACGAGGATAGCGTCTGTTGCACCTTTGCCTGAAGTAAACCCAAACTGTTCTACGGATATCTCTGATGCTAAATAGTACTGTAAGCGTTGCTTTAAAACATCTGACATCACCATAGATGCATAGCTTATCAGGCTTATTGCGCGGTACTTATTGCAGTCTTGTGTTCCGGGAACTTTCAGCATTGGCCCTAATTCTGATAAAACCCAATGTTCAGACCATTCTCCTCTTCTCCAAATGTCGTTGATGATTTTCTTCATTGCCTGCACAACTGTGTGTCCTCCAGCCTTCAGTGCTTCTGTTCTCTCAGTTACTACTACTAATTTATTGCCCTGAAGATCTTTTTTTGTACGAGTAGAAGACTGAAATTTATTGAACTATGCTATTGCTATAGGTTCAGCTAGCATTGTCGTTCTTTTACAGTATTTACAATGAACCAGAGTATATTTTCACATTCGTCGCTGACCAAGACTCAGAAAAGAAATAATTGACTTTCCTCACGATGATCACGGATGAGTAGAGCAGTCTAAAGATGTAAAGCATATTCCAAAGGGACATTGGTTCTGTGGGCTTCTCCGGGAAATCATTAACGGCGTAAATAGCTTGGGAATAAAATCACTCGTGAGAGAAAACTGCAAGTGTTGTACACAAGAGTCCTGCACAAGTACACTGTGCGATATAAGTACGAACATGGACGGCATCCTGAATTTGCGCTAGTTCACATTTACATTGTCAAAATTCTACACGTCTATCTTCATGCAGACTGAGATGAAACAACAAACAATTCTACTATTTACAGTCACAACTGATATTTCAATACCATCAGTTGAATGTTTCTTTCAAAGTACTTGAAATACACAGTCTGTCTGCATACGATTGTAAGCATTGTGTTTGCTTCGTGCAGTGATCAGATTAATTAACTATGCGTGTGGATTGTTTATATGATGCATTTAGATAATGAAAGCGAATGATTCGTTCCTTCCATGAGTTTGACTTTATTAAAAACGTGTTAATAGCAATCATTAAAGAGCCATATTGGAAAAATCGGTGTAAGAAGAAACTAAGAGAGGCATCGGGATATAGTTGCGGTTCAGAGCCTGCAAAGGATAGGGTTGAACGTGGATAAAAATGTCTGCGTGATTCAAAGCCCAAGATGCACATCTGCGTCCTCAGGACGTCAACCTTTTCAGAAATATTGTATGTGACTCAGCTTTCCAGATATGCTGCATGCGACAAAGCCTTCCAGATATGCTGCATGTGACTTAGCTTTCCAGATATGCTGCATGCGACAAAAACTTCCAGATATGCTGCATGTGACTTAGCTTTCCAGATATCCTGCATGCGACAAAGCCTTCCAGAAATGTTGCATGTGACTTAGCTTTCCAGATATGCTGCATGCGACAAAGCCTTCCAGATATGCTGCATGTGACTTAGCTTTCCAGATATCCCGCATTTGAAAAAGCTTTCAAGATATGCTGCATATGACTTAGCTTTCCAGATATGCTTCATGTGACTCAGCTTTCCAGATATGCTGCATGCGACAAAGCCTTCCAGATATGCTGCATGTGACAAAGCTTTCCAGATATGCTGCATGCGACAAAGCCTTCCAGATATGCTGCATGTGACTTAGCTTTCCAGATATGCTGCATGCGACAAAGCCTTCCAGATATGCTGCATGTGACTTAGCTTTCCAGATATCCTGCATGCGACAAAGCCTTCCAGAAATGTTGCATGTGACTTAGCTTTCCAGATATGCTGCATGTGACTTAGCTTTCCAGATATGCTGCATGTGACAAAGCCTTCCAGAAATGCTGCATGTGACAAAGCCTTCCAGATATGCTGCATGTGACTTAGCTTTTCAAATAGGCTGCATGCGACAAAGCCTTCCAGATATGCTGCATGTGACTTAGCTTTCAAGATATGCTGCATGTGACAAAGCCTTCCAGAAATGCTGCATGTGACAAAGCCTTCCAGATATGCTGCATGTGACTTAGCTTTTCAAATAGGCTGCATGCGACAAAGCCTTCCAGATATGCTGCATGTGAAAAAGATTTCCAGATATGCTGCATGTGACTTAGCTTTCCAGATATGCTGCATTTGAAAAACCTTTCCGGATATGCTGCATGTGACAAAGCCTTCCAGATATCCTGCATGTGACAAAGCCTTCCAGAAATGTTGCATGTGACTTAGCTTTCCAGATATGCTGCATGTGACTTAGCTTTCCAGATATGCTGCATTTGAAAAAGCTTTCCGGATATGCTGCATGCGACAAAGCCTTCCAGATATGATGCATGTGACTTAGCTTTCAAGATATGCTGCATGTGACTTAGCTTTCCAGATATGCTGCATGTGACTTAGCTTTCCAGATATGCTGCATGTGACTTAGCTTTCCAGATATGCTGCATGTGACTTAGCTTTTCAAATAGGCTGCATGCGACAAATCCTTCCAGATATGCTGCATGTGAAAAAGATTTCCAGATATGCTGCATGTGACAAAGCCTTCCAGATATCCTGCATGTGACAAAGCTTTCCAGAAATGTTGCATGTGACTTAGCTTTCCAGATATCCCGCATGTGACTTAGCTTTCAAGATATGATGCATGTGACTTAGCTTTCAAGATATCCTGCATGTGACTTAGCTTTCCAGATATCCTGCATGCGACAAAGCCTTCCAGAAATGTTTCATGTGACTTAGCATTCCAGATATGCTGCATGTGAAAAAGCTTTCCAGATATGCTGCATGTGACTTAGCTTTCCAGATATGCTGCATGTGACTTAGCTTTCCAGATATGCTGCATGCGACAAAGCCTTCCAGATATGCTGCATGTGACTTAGCTTTCCAGATATGCTGCATGCGACAAAGCCTTCCAGATATGCTGCATGTGACTTAGCTTTCCAGATATGCTGCATGCGACAAAGCCTTCCAGATATGCTGCATGTGACTTAGCTTTCCAGATATGCTGCATGCGACAAAGCCTTCCAGATATGCTGCATGTGACTTAGCTTTCCAGATATGCTGCATGCGACAAAGCCTTCCAGAAATGTTGCATGTGACTTAGCTTTCCAGATATGCTGCATGTGACTTAGCTTTCCAGATATGCTGCATGTGACAAAGCCTTCCAGAAATGCTGCATTTGAAAAACCTTTCCGGACATGCTGCATGTGACAAAGCCTTCCAGATATCCTGCATGTGACAAAGCCTTCCAGAAATGTTGCATGTGACAAAGCCTTCCAGATATGCTGCATGTGACTTAGCTTTTCAAATAGGCTGCATGCGACAAAGCCTTCCAGATATGCTGCATGTGACTTAGCTTTCAAGATATGATGCATGTGACTTAGCTTTCCAGATATGCTGCATGTGACTTAGCTTTCCAGATATGCTGCATGCGACTTAGCTTTCCAGATATGCTGCATGTGACTTAGCTTTCCAGATATGCTGCATGTGACTTAGCTTTTCAAATAGGCTGCATGCGACAAAGCCTTCCAGATATGCTGCATGTGAAAAAGATTTCCAGAAATGCTGCATGTGACAAAGCCTTCCAGATATGCTGCATGTGACTTAGCTTTTCAAATAGGCTGCATGCGACAAAGCCTTCCAGATATGCTGCATGTGACTTAGCTTTCAAGATATGTTGCATGTGACAAAGCCTTCCAGAAATGCTGCATGTGACAAAGCCTTCCAGATATGCTGCATGTGACTTAGCTTTTCAAATAGGCTGCATGCGACAAAGCCTTCCAGATATGCTGCATGTGAAAAAGATTTCCAGATATGCTGCATGTGACTTAGCTTTCCAGATATGCTGCATTTTAAAAACCTTTCCGGATATGCTGCATGTGACAAAGCCTTCCAGATATCCTGCATGTGACAAAGCCTTCCAGAAATGTTGCATGTGACTTAGCTTTCCAGATATGCTGCATGTGACTTAGCTTTCCAGATATGCTGCATTTGAAAAAGCTTTCCGGATATGCTACATGCGACGAAGCCTTCGAGATATGCTGCATGTGACTTAGCTTTCCAGATATGCTGCATGCGACAAAGCCTTCCAGATATGCTGCATGTGACTTAGCTTTCCAGATATCCTGCATGCGACAAAGCCTTCCAGAAATGTTTCATGTGACTTAGCATTCCAGATATGCTGCATGTGAAAAAGCCTTCCAGATATGCTGCATGTGACTTAGCTTTCCAGATATGCTGCATGTGACTTAGCTTTCCAGATATCCTGCATGCGACAAAGCCTTCCAGAAATGTTGCATGTGACTTAGCTTTCCAGATATGCTGCATGTGAAAAAGCTTTCCAGATATGCTGCATGTGAAAAAGCTTTCCAGATATGCTGCATGTGACTTAGCTTTCCAATATGCTGCATGAGACAAAGCCTTCCAGATATGCTGCATGTGTCTTAGCTTTCCAGATATGCTGCATGCGACAAAGCCTTCCAGATATGCTGCATGTGACTTAGCTTTCCAGATATGCTGCATGCGACAAAGCCTTCCAGATATGCTGCATGTGACTTAGCTTTCCAGATATGCTGCATGCGACAAAGCCTTCCAGATATGCTGCATGTGACTTAGCTTTCCAGATATGCTGCATGCGACAAAGCCTTCCAGATATGCTGCATGTGACTTAGCTTTCCAGATATGCTGCATGCGACAAAGCCTTCCAGAAATGTTGCATGTGACTTAGCTTTCCAGATATGCTGCATGTGACTTAGCTTTCCAGATATGCTGCATGTGACAAAGCCTTCCAGAAATGCTGCATGTGACAAAGCCTTCCAGATATGCTGCATGTGACTTAGCTTTTCAAATAGGCTGCATGCGACAAAGCCTTCCAGATATGCTGCATGTGACTTAGCTTTTCAAATAGGCTGCATGCGACAAATCCTCCCAGATATGCTGCATGTGAAAAACATTTCCAGATATGATGCATGTGACTTAGCTTTCCAGATATGCTGCATGTGACAAAGCTTTCCAGAAATGTTGCATGTGACTTAGCTTTCCAGATATCCTGCATGTGACTTAGCTTTCCAGATATGCTGCATTTGAAAAACCTTTCCGGATATGCTGCATGTGACAAAGCCTTCCAGATATCCTGCATGTGACAAAGCCTTCCAGAAATGTTGCATGTGACTTAGCTTTCCAGATATGCTGCATGTGACTTAGCTTTCCAGATATGCTGCATGTGACTTAGCTTTCCAGATATGCTGCATGTGACTTAGCTTTCAAGATATGATGCATGTGACTTAGCTTTCCAGATATGCTGCATGTGACTTAGCTTTCAAGATATCCTGCATGTGACTTAGCTTTCCAGATATGCTGCATGTGACTTAGCTTTCCAGATATGCTGCATGTGACTTAGCTTTTCAAAAAGGCTGCATGCGACAAAGCCTTCCAGATATGCTGCATGTGAAAAAGATTTCCAGATATGCTGCATGTGACTTACCTTTCCAGATATGCTGCATGTGACTTAGCTTTCTGACAAAGCTTTCCAAAATGTTTGCATTGACTTAGCTTTCCAGATATCCTGCATGTGACTTAGCTTTCAAGACATGATGCATGTGACTTAGCTTTCAAGATATCCTGCATGTGACTTAGCTTTCCAGATATGCTACATGCGCCAAAGCCTTCCAGATATGCTGCATGTGACTTAGCTTTCAAGATATGATGCATGTGACTTAGCTTTCCAGATATGCTGCATGCGACTTAGCTTTCAAGATATCCTGCATGTGACTTAGCTTTCCAGATATGCTGCATGTGACTTAGCTTTCCAGATATGCTGCATGTGACAAAGCCTTCCAGATATGCTGCATGTGACTTAGCTTTCCAGATATGCTGCATGTGACAAAGCCTTCCAGATATGCTGCATGTGACTTAGCTTTTCAGATATGCCGCATGTGACTTAGCTTACCAGATATGCTGCATGTGACTCAGCTTTCCAGATATGCTGCATGCGAGAAAGCCTTCCAGATATGCTGCATGTGACTTAGCTTTCCAGATATGCTGCATGCGACAAAGCCTTCCAGATATGCTGCATGTGACTTAGCTTTCCAGATATGCTGCATGCGACAAAGCCTTCCAGATATGCTGCATGTGACTTAGCTTTCCAGATATCCTGCATGCGACAAAGCCTTCCAGAAATGTTGCATGTGACTTAGCTTTCCAGATATGCTGCATGTGAAAAAGCTTTCCAGATATGCTGCATGTGAAAAAGCTTTCCAGATATGCTGCATGTGACTTAGCTTTCCAGATATGCTGCATGCGACAAAGCCTTCCAGATATGCTGCATGTGTCTTAGCTTTCCAGATATGCTGCATGCGACAAAGCCTTCCAGATATGCTGCATGTGACTTAGCTTTCCAGATATGCTGCATGCGACAAAGCCTTCCAGATATGCTGCATGTGACTTAGCTTTCCAGATATGCTGCATGCGACAAAGCCTTCCAGATATGCTGCATGTGACTTAGCTTTCCAGATATCCTGCATGCGACAAAGCCTTCCAGAAATGTTGCATGTGACTTAGCTTTCCAGATATGCTGCATGTGACTTAGCTTTCCAGATATGCTGCATGTGACAAAGCCTTCCAGAAATGCTGCATGTGACAAGGCCTTCCAGATATGCTGCATGTGACTTAGCTTTTCAAATAGGCTGCATGCGACAAAGCCTTCCAGATATGCTGCATGTGACTTAGCTTTCAAGATATGCTGCATGTGACAATGCCTTCCAGATATGCTGCATGTGACTTAGCTTTCCAGATATGCTGCATGCGACAAAGCCTTCCAGATATGCTGCATGTGACTTAGCTTTCCAGATATGCTGCATGCGACAAAGCCTTCCAGATATGCTGCATGTGACTTAGCTTTCCAGATATGCTGCATGCGACAAAGCCTTCCAGATATGCTGCATGTGACTTAGCTTTCCAGATATCCTGCATGCGACAAAGCCTTCCAGAAATGTTGCATGTGACTTAGCTTTCCGGATATGCTACATGCGACAAAGCCTTCCAGATATGATGCATGTGACTTAGCTTTCAAGATATGCTGCATGTGACTTAGCTTTCCAGATATGCAGCATGTGACTTAGCTTTCCAGATATGCTGCATGTGACTTAGCTTTCCAGATATGCTGCATGTGACAAAGCCTTCCAGAAATGCTGCATGTGACAAAGCCTTCCAGATATGCCGCATGTGACAAAGCCTTCCAGAAATGTTGCATGTGACTTAGCTTTCCAGATATGCTGCATGTGACTTAGCTTTCCAGATATGCTGCATTTGAAAAAGCTTTCCGGATATGCTGCATGCGACAAAGCCTTCCAGATATGCTGCATGTGACTTAGCTTTCAAGATATGTTGCATGTGACAAAGCCTTCCAGAAATGCTGCATGTGACAAAGCCTTCCAGATATGCTGCATGTGACTTAGCTTTCCGGATATGCTACATGCGACAAAGCCTTCCAGATACGATGCATGTGACTTAGCTTTCAAGATATGCTGCATGTGACTTAGCTTTCCAGATATGCTGCATGTGACTTAGCTTTCCAGATATGCTGCATGTGACTTAGCTTTCCAGATATGCCGCATGCGACAAAGCCTTCCAGAAATGCTGCATGTGACAAAGCCTTCCAGATATGCTGCATGTGACTTAGCTTTCCAGATATGCTGCATGTGACTTAGCTTTCCAGATATGCTGCATGTGACTTAGCTTTCCAGATATGCTGCATGTGACTTAGCTTTCCAGATATGCTGCATGTGACTTAGCTTTCCAGATATCCTGCATGTGACTTAGCTTTCCAGATATGCTGCATGTGACTTAGCTTTCCAGATATGCTGCATGTGACTTAGCTTTCCAGATATGCTGCATGCGACAAAGCCTTCCAGATATGCTGCATGTGACTTAGCTTTCCAGATATGCTGCATGCGACAAAGCCTTCCAGATATGCTGCATGTGACTTAGCTTTCCAGATATCCTGCATGCGACAAAGCCTTCCAGATATGCTGCATGTGAAAAAGCTTTCCAGATATGCTGCATGTGACTTAGCTTTCCAGATATGCTGCATGTGACTTAGCTTTCCAGATATGCTGCATGCGACAAACCCTTCCAGATATGCTGCATGTGACTTAGCTTTCCAGATATGCTGCATGCGACAAAGCCTTCCAGATATGCTGCATGTGACTTAGCTTTCCAGATATGCTGCATGCGACAAAGCCTTCCAGATATGCTGCATGTGACTTAGCTTTCCAGATATGCTGCATGCGACAAAGCCTTCCAGATATGCTGCATGTGACTTAGCTTTCCAGATATGCTGCATGCGACAAAGCCTTCCAGAAATGTTGCATGTGACTTAGCTTTCCAGATATGCTGCATGTGACTTAGCTTTCCAGATATGCTGCATGTGACAAAGCCTTCCAGAAATGCTGCATGTGACAAAGCCTTCCAGATAAGCTGCATGTGACTTAGCTCTTCAAATAGGCTGCATGCGACAAAGCCTTCCAGATATGCTGCATGTGATTTAGCTTTTCAAATAGGCTGCATGCGACAAATCCTTCCAGATATGCTGCATGTGAAAAAGATTTCCAGATATGATGCATGTGACTTAGCTTTCCAGATATGCTGCATGTGACAAAGCTTTCCAGAAATGTTGCATGTGACTTAGCTTTCCAGATATCCTGCATGTGACTTAGCTTACAAGATATGATGCATGTGACTTAGCTTTCAAGATATCCTGCATGTGACTTAGCCTTCCAGATATGCTACATGCGACAAAGCCTTCCAGATATGCTGCATGTGACTTAGCTTTCAAGATATGATGCATGTGACTTAGCTTTCCAGATATGCTGCATGTGACTTAGCTTTCAAGATATCCTGCATGTGACTTAGCTTTCCAGATATGCTGCATGTGAATTAGCTTTCCAGATATGCTGCATGCGACAAAGCCTTCCAGATATGCTGCATGTGACTTAGCTTTCCAGATATGCTGCATGCGACAAAGCCTTCCAGATATGCTGCATGTGACTTAGCTTTCCAGATATGCTGCATGCGACAAAGCCTTCCAGATATGCTGCATGTGACTTAGCTTTCCAGATATCCTGCATGCGACAAAGCCTTCCAGAAATGTTGCATGTGACTTAGCATTCCAGATATGCTGCATGTGAAAAAGCTTTCCAGATATGCTGCATGTGACTTAGCTTTCCAGATATGCTGCATGTGACTTAGCTTTCCAGATATGCTGCATGCGACAAAGCCTTCCAGATATGCTGCATGTGACTTAGCTTTCCAGATATGCTGCATGCGACAAAGCCTTCCAGATATGCTGCATGTGACTTAGCTTTCCAGATATGCTGCATGCGACAAAGCCTTCCAGATATGCTGCATGTGACTTAGCTTTCCAGATATGCTGCATGCGACAAAGCCTTCCAGATATGCTGCATGTGACTTAGCTTTCCAGATATGCTGCATGCGACAAAGCCTTCCAGAAATGTTGCATGTGACTTAGCTTTCCAGATATGCTGCATGTGACTTAGCTTTCCAGATATGCTGCATGTGACAAAGCCTTCCAGAAATGCTGCATGTGACAAAGCCTTCCAGATATGCTGCATGTGACTTAGCTTTTCAAATAGGCTGCATGCGACAAAGCCTTCCAGATATGCTGCATGTGACTTAGCTTTCAAGATATGCTGCATGTGACAAAGCCTTCCAGAAATGCTGCATGTGACAAAGCCTTCCAGATATGCTGCATGTGACTTAGCTTTTCAAATAGGCTGCATGCGACAAAGCCTTCCAGATATGCTGCATGTGAAAAAGATTTCCAGATATGCTGCATGTGACTTAGCTTTCCAGATATGCTGCATTTGAAAAACCTTTCCGGATATGCTGCATGTGACAAAGCCTTCCAGATATCCTGCATGTGACAAAGCCTTCCAGAAATGTTGCATGTGACTTAGCTTTCCAGATATGCTGCATGTGACTTAGCTTTCCAGATATGCTGCATGTGACTTAGCTTTCCAGATATGCTGCATGTGACTTAGCTTTCCAGATATGCTGCATGCGACAAACCCTTCCAGATATGCTGCATGTGACTTAGCTTTCAAGATATCCTGCATGTGACTTAGCTTTCCAGATATGCTGCATGTGACTTAGCTTTCCAGATATGCTGCATGTGACTTAGCTTTTCAAATAGGCTGCATGCGACAAAGCCTTCCAGATATGCTGCATGTGAAAAAGATTTCCAGATATGCTGCATGTGACTTAGCTTTCCAGATATGCTGCATGTGACTTAGCTTTCCAGATATGCTGCATGTGACAAAGCTTTCCAGAAATGTTGCATGTGACTTAGCTTTCCAGATATCCTGCATGTGACTTAGCTTTCAAGACATGATGCATGTGACTTAGCTTTCAAGATATCCTGCATGTGACTTAGCTTTCCAGATATGCTACATGCGACAAAGCCTTCCAGATATGCTGCATGTGACTTAGCTTTCAAGATATGATGCATGTGACTTAGCTTTCCAGATATGCTGCATTTGACTTAGCTTTCAAGATATCCTGCATGTGACTTAGCTTTCCAGATATGCTGCATGTGACTTAGCTTTCCAGATATGCTGCATGTGACAAAGCCTTCCAGATATGCTGCATGTGACTTAGCTTTCCAGATATGCTGCATGTGACAAAGCCTTCCAGATATGCTGCATGTGACTTAGCTTTTCAGATATGCCGCATGTGACTTAGCTTTCCAGATATGCTGCATGTGACTCAGCTTTCCAGATATGCTGCATGCGACAAAGCCTTCCAGATATGCTGCATGTGACTTAGCTTTCCAGATATGCTGCATGCGACAAAGCCTTCCAGATATGCTGCATGTGACTTAGCTTTCCAGATATGCTGCATGCGACAAAGCCTTCCAGATATGCTGCATGTGACTTAGCTTTCCAGATATCCTGCATGCGACAAAGCCTTCCAGAAATGTTGCATGTGACTTAGCTTTCCAGATATGCTGCATGTGAAAAAGCTTTCCAGATATGCTGCATGTGACTTAGCTTTCCAGATATGCTGCATGTGACTTAGCTTTCCAGATATGCTGCATGCGACAAAGCCTTCCAGATATGCTGCATGTGTCTTAGCTTTCCAGATATGCTGCATGCGACAAAGCCTTCCAGATATGCTGCATGTGACTTAGCTTTCCAGATATGCTGCATGCGACAAAGCCTTCCAGATATGCTGCATGTGACTTAGCTTTCCAGATATGCTGCATGCGACAAAGCCTTCCAGATATGCTGCATGTGACTTAGCTTTCCAGATATCCTGCATGCGACAAAGCCTTCCAGAAATGTTGCATGTGACTTAGCTTTCCAGATATGCTGCATGTGACAAAGCCTTCCAGAAATGCTGCATGTGACAAAGCCTTCCAGATATGCTGCATGTGACTTAGCTTTTTAAATAGGCTGCATGCGACAAAGCCTTCCAGATATGCTGCATGTGACTTAGCTTTCAAGATATGCTGCATGTGACAATGCCTTCCAGATATGCTGCATGTGACTTAGCTTTCCAGATATGCTGCATGCGACAAAGCTCCAGATAGCTGCATGTGGACTCAGCTTTCCAGATATGCTGCATGCGACAAAGCCTTCCAGATATGCTGCATGTGACTTAGCTTTCCAGATATGCTGCATGCGACAAAGCCTTCCAGAGACTTAGCTTTCCAGATATCCTGCATGCGACAAGCCTTCCAGAAATGTTGCATGTGACTTAGCTTTCCGGATATGCTACATGCGACAAAGCCTTCCAGATATGATGCATGTGACTTAGCTTTCAAGATATGCTGCATGTGACTTAGCTTTCCAGATATGCTGCATGTGACTTAGCTTTCCAGATATGCTGCATGTGACAAAGCCTTCCAGAAATGCTGCATGTGACAAAGCCTTCCAGATATGCCGCATGCGACAAAGCCTTCCAGAAATGTTGCATGTGACTTAGCTTTCCAGATATGCTGCATGTGACTTAGCTTTCCAGATATGCTGCATTTGAAAAAGCTTTCCGGATATGCTGCATGCGACAAAGCCTTCCAGATATGCTGCATGTGACTTAGCTTTCAAGATATGTTGCATGTGACAAAGCCTTCCAGAAATGCTGCATGTGACAAAGCCTTCCAGATATGCTGCATGTGACTTAGCTTTCCGGATATGCTACATGCGACAAAGCCTTCCAGATACGATGCATGTGACTTAGCTTTCAAGATATGCTGCATGTGACTTAGCTTTCCAGATATGCTGCATGCGACAAAGCCTTCCAGAAATGCTGCATGTGACAAAGCCTTCCAGATATGCTGCATGTGACTTAGCTTTCCAGATATGCTGCATGAGACAAAGCCTTCCAGATATGCTGCATGTGACAAAGCCTTCCAGATATGCTGCATGTGACTTAGCTTTCCAGATATGCTGCATGTGACTTAGCTTTCCAGATATGCTGCATGTGACTTAGCTTTCCAGATATGCTGCATGTGACTTAGCTTTCCAGATATGCTGCATGTGACTTAGCTTTCCAGATATCCTGCATGTGACAAAGCCTTCCAGAAATGCTGCATGTGACTTAGCCTTCCAGATATGCCGCATGTGACAAAGCCTTCCAGATATGCTGCATGTGACTTAGCTTTCCAGATATGCTGCATGTGACTTAGCTTTCCAGATATGCTGCATTTGAAAAAGCTTTCCGGATATGCTGCATGCGACAAAGCCTTCCAGATATGCTGCATGTGACTTAGCTTTCAAGATATGTTGCATGTGACAAAGCCTTCCAGAAATGCTGCATGTGACAAAGCCTTCCAGATATGCTGCATGTGACTTAGCTTTCCAGATATGCTGCATGTGACAAAGCCTTCCAGAAGTGCTGCATGTGACAAAGCCTTCCAGATATACTGCATGTGACTTAACTTTTCAAATAGGCTGCATGCGACAAAGCCTTCCAGATATGCTGCATGTGAAAAAGATTTCCAGATATGCTGCATGTGACTTAGCTTTCCAGATATGCTGCATGTGACTTAGCTTTCCAGATATGATGCATGTGACTTAGTTTTTCAGATAGGCTGCATGCGACAAAGCCTTCCAGAAATGTTGCATGTGACTTAGCTTTCCAGATATGCTGGATGTGACAAAGCTTTTCAGATATCCTGCATGTGACAAAGCTTTTCAGATATCCTGCATGTGACTTAGCTTTTCAAATAGGCTGCGTGTGACTTAGCTTTTCAGATATAAAATACATTCTTGTTGAACCGCCTAAGTCCAACCCCTCCTCCACCTACTTGACAATGTGCTAACACATCGAACTCATGTCTCATCAAACATCATACTCAGATTGTAGGAGTTATGAAGTTATGATCAACAAGCATTGCTATAATAAACAGGATTGACATTTATCAACTTCGATTGAGTACATAATATAAAGTATTCTGACTGAGACTGAGAAATGTCGAATAGTTTTAAAGTGGAACCTTGATATGTAAGTACTGTAGGTTGATGAGTGCATTAATTCAACCAATAAGAAGGAATATGTACTCATCAGGAAAGTGATCCAAATGAAGAGAAACTTTGCAAATCATATTACATAACAGTAATTCTGAGTTATTTGCAACTCTGAAATCTTTCAAAATACGTTCAAGTTACGAAAAATGTGGAACAAAAGCACAAAACAAAAATCGATTTCAAAAGGCTGTAACAAATTTGATACATGTTAGACACGAAAGTATTGTATCATAAAGTAAGTATGACTTAGCTATTTTGCTATTTAATAGGCTTTAATTAGTCAAATAATTTGTATGCATATTTTGTAGAATTTCATTTCTCGTTTTAGCTTAAGGAACTAATACTAATTCTATCACAAACCTGCTAGATTTTACGTAGCGTAATCTCGTTGTGTTAGCTAGATCTGATCCTATGACAGGAAACAGATCTGTCCTCTTATCATCGTGAGATGAAGCTGCTGTCAGGGCCGATACCAGGCCTTTTTGTTCGTGTTACGTACGGGCTGAGGTAGCCTGTTCTTCAGCTCTTTCCCTAATTTTTTTGTTGCTGATTATTGATGATTATTGAAAAAAAAGAAAAAGAAGTCAATTTTCTCGACCGAGATTGTATTATACAATTAAAGTGCCTGACGTTTCGTCATAGACTTAGTCATGAGCAATGGACAATACCTGCTATTGTAATTACTGCATCAGCTGATGAAGACTTGGCCTCAATGACCGATAACCTGAGATTGGTTGAAGGACGCTCACATAGCGGATCAGTGGGTAGCTGCGAACTGTCGAAGACTCTTTCACCTTCAATATCAACTTCCTACTACACCCAACTCCGCAAAAGCTCAACTCCATGTAGTGCGATGAATGTGCGTAGCAACCTATTGTTCATGACTAAGTCTATGACGAAACGTCGGGCAATTTAATTTTACAATACAATTTCGGTCGAGAAAATTAATTTCTTTTTCTTTTTTGATCATGATATTGGTACTGACCGATGACCAAACTCAGTGAGTACACTCCGGTGGTATCTGCTTCATCGTCTAGGCGATGTACCTTGGATTCGAGTCGCCTACGCAGCGTGAGTCGCTCAATTGTCTGTCTCTCCGCTGCTTGTGCGGTCCATGAAAGAAGCTGTATAGCGCTTCGATATTCGCAGCGTTCCCTCCCCCTTTCAGTTTTTCAAATTAAGTTACAAGGAAATGTTGGAAAATTTGAGAAAACCAGTAGCACGGCACATTGACAAGGGCTTATCCGGCAAAAGGACGTGCCACAAGCACGGATTAAAAACGACAGGCACATATATGCACGTATTTTACAGATAGTCAGGAATTTCGTCCTAACCGCAATGAAGTCACGATCGATAATGTCCTCAAAAACACACACGGTTGGGCCAGTTGAGAAATTTTCACCAACATCTTTGGTGGCAAAAAATAAGTTAAAATAACCAAGTGAGCAGAGCTAGTATTCCAACAGTAAGCTTATGATCGCCAACTGGAGGTTTCTCGTTTTGGTAAATGGAAAAATAGAAAAATAATTCTCGCTGCCTTTCTTTTATGCCGACAAGTAAGTTTTGAAAAAAACGATTTTTGAGCGCGGGCGCTTCGGGACGCTTTAAAAGTCAAAGGGAGATACATGCACACTGATAATACACAAATTTGTAAAGTAATAATTTAGAGACCTATGTATTGAGAACAATCAGAAACCTTGCCGTTAATGAAGACGATTTAATTTCGTAAGCTTCACACAACGCAGCATCAACAGAACTTCCAGCACACTTTAGAATATTCCCCTCAAAATCGTCAATCGAACTGCGATCACAATCGTTCCTAATCGCTCCATGCACACTCAACGCATTAAAATTAACACGATTAATAAATCTACTATTATGCTCTTGGTATCTAGTCTTGAAAGTCCGGGATGTTTTAACGATATAATTGCTTTAAAACTTTACAAATGAATTCATATGCGATATTCTGAACATCACAATTAGAGTTGTGTGTTAAATAATAATAATCCCCCTGAGAGCCATAGCATCTACGACTTCTAGGGCCTGCACCTACTGAAAAAGTAGATTGAATTTGTAGTCAAATTTCTAATGAAATGGTAAAGCTTGCACCGGATCATTTGAACAGCACTTCAGATTTGATCACTTTCCAACGCAGTATTTCTTGTGATGATGATTTTTTATCCCGTTGGTTGTGGTCAGTATGTATCCCTATTGATAATGCTCTTGAAGTCATTGATAACCTTGCCCAAAGATATTGGCAAGATATCAATAACATGGACATGACTGTTGTGGAATTTATCGATTGTGTTCGGTTTGTCTGTACGAATTCATCATCTTCTAAAAAAATATATCCGAAAATCAAATATCTCCGAAAAATATCTCTTTATCTCCGAAATTTTCACAATATCTCCGCGGAGGTGCTATATCTCCGGAGTGTCAACACTGATGTGGAATGGGAAAATTCATCTCTATCCATTTACAGTAAATTCGCTGCATAAAATCATTTCACAAGCGGAGTCTATTATGTGACAACACCATCATAATAAAGATATAAAGTTAAACTAGTGATATGATATCTTATACCAATATTATGTATAATGTGCTGATTGAGTATCTAAAGAGAAATCCAACTATTGAATCAATTAAAGAACAACACCCTTGATTCCCCTACCGCTCTCGCCTGACCGAGGAATCGAATCGAAGTCCGCGTTGGAGACGAGCTCTCTCCTTCTTCACTAGGCTACGTTGACGGTACAAAAAGAATGCGAGTGAGAGCAGAAGCCATCCCCAAGTGATATCGACAGTTTGCTATATACTATGACCACTACTATATCGATAAGTATAATAAAGCAACAGGCTGAAATCTGAAAACTGAAATATCACTTCAAGATGACCTCCGTCTTCACTAGCATTCCTCTTGTACTGTCGGCTTGGCCTAAGAAGGAGTGAACTCGTCTCCACCGCAGCCTTCGGTTCGATTCATTGGTCTGGCGAGTGCGGTTGTGGAATCAAAGGTATTGGTGTCATTTATTAACTTAATGGTTGTCATTCTCTTCAGATATTCAACATCACACCACGACAGACCTTTGTTGTCAATTTACAGATTGTCCTACAATATTTCATGGCATGAAATTAAACATTTCCATGGAATATCATTACAAGGAATACACAAAGCCATAAGTTCATGCTAATTTTTCAAGTGTAATGATCTCATCTGCATGAAATGTGAATGTAAGTAAAAATGCAGTCTATTATACTAGCCTGCTAAGTTATGTAACTATTCATCAAGATTCAGTGACAATAGAAAAATGTGAAAACCTGATACGGGTCGATATCAGCAATACAAAAGCTATTTAGTGATATTTTTATCAGTGAGCAGTCATATCCGCTATCACTGCTTGTCATTGTCAAACTGAAAGAACAATTACAAGCAACTGGGTGCTATTGCAATATTTCAGCTTCTATTATTATATCACGCGTTCCGTGAACTTCGTACGCCAGATCATGATTAAGCTCTATTTATTGATGAGATTAACTTGAAATGGCATAATGATGACGCATGAAAAGTGGAACTATGAAGTCGTCATTTCGAAGCTATTACATATGTCGTAATTATGGTTTTGAATATTTCATTATTCGAAGGATTTCCGTCAGTTGAAGTTTCCACGTTCATTTAGCTCTCAATTTTAGAAGAATCCTGTCATGTTGTCAGATCACACTAGTTATGATCACTGATAAAAGATTACAATCGGTTGATGACATGGTCCAATAGCAGATGAAATACGACATTAATGCGAATTAGTTTTGCGCAGCTGTAACCAATGAATGAGCATAATAAGTTCATACGCTGACAATGACAACCAACGATTCAAGGAAAACAATAACAATTATTCGAATACTTTTAAGAAAAGAGATTTACCATTAAGAGCTAGGGTTTGATTTCATCTAGGAGTTTCACCACTTATCAACAAAGCTCCTACTATACGAGTTTCAAATTCACTACGTCCTGTGTATTTAACAGTAAAACAATTATAAATGTCATAAATACAGTATGCACATATGTTCAGATGGCTACTTACGGATGAGTCACCTCTTATGTATACCGATTCTTGAAGACGTCAGCAAAGATATATTATTGTATGTTCTATTATTCTTTGATGTAATCTGCGTTTCGCTTGTCCCACGTATTAGGTATCAGGATCATCCCGACATTCAAAATTATAGACAACGCCTGATCGCATCAGCATATTTGTTTTATCTTTCAGACTAAAGTACTGTCCTGTTTTACAAGTGTAACTAATATTCAACAAGTGTAAAATATTATTCAACACACAAACTATACGAACTTGTGTGCGAAGAAAGCGGACGATGAAAAACTCATAATACCCATAGTGAATGCAATCAACTGAAACAAATTGCGTTGACAAATTATATTTTACCACTCTTCTGCCTTCATCAATGCTTGTTATCAATGTCCTTATTTGCCATTTTTTGTCTAATGGTCTACCAATTAAATGCAGTGCACATCTGTTTCTATGTTCTTCAGTCACTGAATTTCGCAACACTTCTCATGTTTCCTCTCTATGAAAATTCACCCTTCAAGAAGAGCTCTTTTTTGCCACTAAAAGTTCCATTTGTCCCAAGAAAAGTGAAAGATTATGAGAGCACAACATTTCGCTCTATCAGCAGGTAAATTTTCAACTTTTCCTTTGTTTGCTGCCATAGTAACAGTGAACTTACAAATGTGAGATTCCATTGAATCACTTTGTTGAATAGTGATACAGACTTCTTTAATTACGACGTGATGTTTTAATAGGTGTACAAGCTGCACATGCGGACGACGATAGTATATGAATTTTCAAATTTTGACACCGTGAAAGGTGTGTCAACTTGATGAAGATTGAGACTGACAGATCGGCTGGGCATAGAGTACAATGATGTCCTCAGATTTAGACAATTTGAGCACAAAAATTCCTTGGCAGCCGTAGACACTGCGTTTCGCTTTACAAGGACTCGATAGGACGGCTAGTAATGTTTCAAAATAGCTTAAAACATCTAGAATGGCTTAACCACCTGAGACACTGTTTAACAGGTTGCTTTGCAAACGCCTCTGCTCTCAAATACCAGTCAGAAGCAAAATGAAGATTACATGACAATCACGGATTTCTTAAGTTACACTTGAATTCGCGCGTAGAGGCTGAACTCATTAGACTGTACCCACATCGAAATTTTAAAGTGTAAGCCTACTGACTAACAATGCTACGTTTTGTAAATGTAAACTGTTTGCTCCATAGAGCTTGATTTTCTGTAGCTATCACTGCTCATGTGCTTACAAATATAAGTTTGTTCTTACACTCACCTTGAGCCAGCAATAGAACCAGAAAGACTAGCAGCAGACACCAACACTTCATTGCTTTCTGAAACATCAAATACTTGAAATAGTACATCAAAAAAATCCATCATTTCAACATCTATCTATAATATGCCAAAAATATCATTACATAAATATTGGGGCTGAGATTCAGAGGTCAGTGCAAAGCCGGATTGAAACCAAAATGTCAATTTTTTGACAATTGCAACCTTACTTGAGTGATAAAGAATAGAAATCGAAGGGATGGATAGTTGCTGCTAATAAATAATCGGTAAATGATTTTTTGTCACACCTTGAATTTTTCTGCATATATTTATATGCATGCAAAGATACAAAAATTCAATAATTATTCAGCATAAACGGCGATAGTCAGACAAACTATAATATGATAATCAGCCAAAAACAGAAATAACTTTGCCGAATTATACCAAGAATTGAGTAACCCAACATTAGAGATGCAGTAGATTCGAATATGCTCTTATACAAAGAACATGTTGAATATGCTGAAAATTCTCACTGTTTCGATCAGCTGCTCGTCGAATGAATGATGAAATAAACAGAAAATTAGCTTTGACATGATTTTCTTTCCATTTTAGTGACTTTAGCGAAGTTCAGATTGAGATATCATACACTCATAATCTTATAAAAATAGAATTGTACTAATAAAATTAGTAAACACATGCAAAATTGGGATAAAAAGACATGAAGACAGATTCAAAATCATTCGTCAACATCAACATTTGAAATTTAGATGTCAAACTTGCTCCAAATTTATAATGATATAAAAATCAATGTGTTTAAATATGTTAAATGTGTAATAAACTCATTACTCTGTGATTTTTTAGCGACATGTCCGCCATCTTTTTTCGCAAAGATGATTTTCAGAAATTCATATTTGCCAATTTCAAAAAGTTGCTGACGCTAAACATTTTGGTCACAGCTCAATTTTCCACTTGGTTCCTACATGAAATTTATCAAACTTTTCATATTTTATGCCAATTTTGCTGATGAACGTGTCATTTCCGAATGGTATGGTTCGCAAATGCATTAATATTGGAAACAATCATATACCGACAATCACATCAATCATATATTATTCGTGTAGATAAGTGAGTGGTTTACAGTCGTCTATTTATTTCATTAATGCCAAATCAACTCCAACATTCTAAACATAGAAATGGATCTTCATCTGTTCAATAATGAGATACAATTTTCTTTAAGCAGCATATCTAAATTAAATCAAAAAAGTTGTCAGTTAGCCAAGCTGCTGTATTATTATTCAATCTTACAAATTTTCACCGATATGACGGCCTGTTCACGTAAAAAGGATTTTCAAATTACATCTTGCATAAAAATCAAAATATCAAATCTTCATCTGTATTTTGTCTTCAAAACATCTACGGATAACTATGTCATTTTTCGCTGCTTCAAAGTTTTGACATAGCTATTCAGTCCTTTCCATTCAATATTTCAATACTATTCTGTTGCCAATTGCGATATCAAATAAAACTACTTATAAGAGCTGGCGAAAAAGTAATATCATATATGTCCCCACAAATCATGCTTTGATTGCATGCTTCCCTTCTATAGGCTACTTACTTTGATAAAAATATACATTTCAAAATGATAAAAGGCAAAATATGAGAAAGTCTTCAAAATCCACCGATGAAATCAACACATGAACAAAATATTCAATCTTGCATTGAAATCCTAAAATTAAAATTGAGAAAAAATGATGTTTTGCTGCAAAGCAACTGTCACTTCTACATGTATAATCAGCATACATAAATTATATAAAACAAGATCCTTAGACCGCATTCTAGGAACAGACCAGTGAATAAAAGTTTGAAATCTAAAACTCATTCAATTTTCCAACAACAAAAGTTCACTTGGTTGGTTTGACTGCACTTTTAAGATTTACGCAACAGTTGGTGCATTCTTGTTAAAAGAGAAAGTCCAATGCTTTCTACCACCTACATGATAATGTGCTGACACATCGAACTCATGTCTCACCAAATATCATCCTCAGGTTGTCGGAGTTAGGAAGATATGATGACCAAAGAAATGTCGAATAGTTATAAAATGTACTGTAGGTTGATGACTGCATTAATCATTCATAATTCAACCAATAAGAAGGAATGTGTACTCATCAAGAAAGTGATCCAAATGAAGAGAAAACCTTTCAAATCATATTATATGACAGCAGTTCTGAATTATTTATAACTTTGAATACCTTTGAAAACACGAATAAGTTACGAAAAATGCTTCGTAGATTCAGATGATTTTAAATTATTCGGCCGTCATTTTTCAAATACTTATAACATAGAAGTCACTGCTAAGCTTAAAATTGGAAAGATCAAAATTCTATTTTAATTCACAGCATGAGAGTGATTTCGAGTACATGTTTTTGATCATTTTACATATGAAAAGTTGCTTATATGTAAAAAAACAAATGAGCGCATTGTGCCAGCTCATGATAATGCGGCTTTTCGCTTTATAGACGTCTTTTCTCTGTCCCTAAAGTGCCAATGTAGATGAATCGTTCGTTTTCGCATTGCAATGTAGCAGTGTAGATTATCAAACTGACTCAATTAGGTAGAATCAATGACGCGGAATGTGTGCATATTTTCTCATTTAAATCTTCATCACTTTATTGAAATTTTGTCATCGAATTTTGAGCGCTAAGATTCACTGTGATAATTGAAGATGAAGTAGCCTTTGGCTGATTCTGCATGCATATCCGGGCTTTTCACTAGCGATTTCCAGTGTAATTATCGGAATTTGATGTTTAGAACCGATAAGACTTTATTTCCCTACTTGCGATGTGATGATGATCTTGCTAAATCGATGACGTTGCGTCATAACGTGGCATGATGCAAAATGGAAGAAATTCTTCACTGTAGCCGCAGAATGTGACGTGTAATCAATGTGACAGTCACAGAGATTGCCAAGCCTGCAGACAAAACAGTCTATCTCTATGGTGTCCATAGGAATTGATAACAATAAAACCTCTAGAATGGAAGTAAATCTTCATGCAATGCACAATAGTGGCACAAAACTCACACGCATTTTGCTTAGATTCACTTGTCAACGGCTGAATCATTGGGTTAGAATCAGTCACATGTACGATTCTAAACTTTTCATTGGTGGTTCATGCCCCCAACTTAGTTCCCCCGGATGTGCCGCGACCTTGAGTCAATTTCCATTCTAGTCAGCTTCAGATAAACAGCAATCATTTCTATGGTGATGGTGACACTACTGGAAAGGACAACTTCCAGAGTATTCTAGAGCAATCAATTGTAAGCCTCTATTATCTCTTGGCTATGAAATAAGCAATGATAAGACAAACTTCCGACACACAGAAGTAGAATATTGGTCGATTCACAATATGCTAACTAACGTCTTTATATTGCGTAATATCAGTTCAATCTTCTAGCTGCATGGATAGAGTCATTGTTTATCTTTCCAACTGAATTGTGTTCGCATCCTGGTCAACATAGTTGAATTTGGGCATGGAATTTTTAGAGACATGACCGTGCCGAGCCTCCGATTTGCGGGATAATTTTTCCTCGGCATTTCTTTAAACTTGACCGCTCTTTCACACTGCTGATCATATCTCTCCTGACGGACACTAATATCATGGCTGTTAAATGCGCATTCCTGAGTCTCTGACACAAAAACATTATCTCCTCCCTAAGACTGATTCAAACAAAAGCTTTAAGGAGCGTGTCCTGAGCTGTCATACACTGCGAGTTCTGCGAGACATGAAGCAATTTTCAAAGCATTTTGTTAGCGGAGTGAGATTATTGATAATATGGACATGTTTTTGCGGGGTAAATATTAATTGCGGTTTGAACAATCACACGTACACGTTTGTTCATTTCGAATTGTGAATACTTGTTTGCGAATGTGAATACATACACCCACTGTATTCATCAGAAAATAACTGAAAAATGGACATAGAATAGGCGACTAGGTGTGAGAGAGATTGCACTCAAATGAAGTGTTTACTTTAGTCATGCACCGTCAACTGTAATTTACACATACTAAAAGCGAATGAGCGGCAGACTCAGTGTAAGATGGTGTTTAATTTAATGGTCTGATAACCACTGATTCTATTTATAGAGACCTCAGTCAATTTCCGTTTAAGTATAATCGAGACTGACATTAGTGATATTTAATTAATGCTCAGTTACACGATTGCGCCAATTATTGAGTTATACAAACATAGTGATTAAACTACATGTATTTTTGCATTTTCAGTAAAAAAAATTCAGGTCGCTTATTGTCAATTATATTTGGCCAGCAAAAAAATTAAATTGTGTACAAATAAATGTGCGCTAGCGTTTCGTGCCACAGACACTTCAATGATAGATATGTGCTGACAGTCATGACAGGATGCCTTATTAAATGTGATGTGCAATGGAAGAGTTCAATGTGAAATTAAGCAAAAAATCTGGGAGCTAATTCCTGCGGTCGATGCTAGGTACACGAGTTTCAATCAGACGGGCTTCTATTAATCAACAATCTACTGCATTTTGACTTTTATCAAATACATCGATGTCAAAATTTGAGATAGAGATATCACTTAACTGTTGAATTTTAGTAGATTTCACGGAGGGCATTATTATTGCTCTTATTGTTCTTATTATTATTGCTCTTAAGTCTCTTTTGTGTTCATTACACGTTTTGAAGAACGGGCGATTGGTCTGACAAATATAAATTTCTTTACACAAAAATACACAAAACCTACAAACTACAAAACGGTCAGAGCACGCGATTGTAGGTGGTAAGAGCGAGAAGAGCTTGCATAAAGAATGTTTTGTATTCTCAAAGTTCCTTGTATTCAGAATAGATTTTAGAGTGGGACCAGGCTTGCTAATTATGCCAGATATATGTATTTTCAAAGAAGAGAGGCAATCACTTAACTCATTCTGAAAGTTTTCCCAAGTCGAGTGCAAAGAGGATCTCTGAAATCTGTTTAGAATTTCGTTGGAATCACAAGTATCTCTCACGCGCATGAGAAAGTACTGTGAATCTCACACTCATGCCGGCAAATCAAATATTAGAATAATACGAGCAACAATCGAGGCTTCTAAAAAAAGAAATTGCAATGAGAAACATATCAGTATATTTAAGCAGAGGAATTATTATTGTTTAGGAATTCATTAACGTTGAGAAGTTGAGTGTCCTACGTTGAGAGTCCTACGGTGCTGAAATGATTCGCTAGCTCATTAATGCGCTACTTCATGTTATGTCGGAAATCTGCATATCGGATATTAATGCGGAAATCGATATGAATATCATGCACACAATCATTTATCAACAAAGTCATAAATCATTGATGAAATACAGTTAGAACTGATAGAGTAAATGGAGGCTCGCAGAAGAAGAAGCAAAGACTGCACATTCCCGACAATCCAATGAATATTTTTTACTTACATATCTGCTCGTATTGCAGGCATGACATCAAGAAGTGGGATGAAGATGATCTTTCTAATGAACTTGACTAAATAATTACATAATAGGCATGTTACTATTGGACTATTGGTGTAGCCACTGATTTCTATGCCCGATATCTATTATCAGCATGGTCTCTTGGCATTGTGAGATAGAGGGCTTCAAATACTACTCGAAGTCTTTATCTGAAATGCTTGTAGAGAATGTGCCATGCCGTCAGGATGCATCATGATGCAGACGTACTTAATATAGAATCAAATGACATTAAATGAGATTGAAGGTCATCGTATCGAAGAGTTAAGTTAGCTCGACCGATCCTTTTTCATATCAGACGTCACATTTCTGCAGTAACTAATGACTTGCACAACAAGCTATAAGTAGGCCTCAATACCTGTTGAGCGAGCATCCTCTATTTTTCTGTTTTGGAAAGCATTTTTTTACTGAAAACGAATGGCTCTGGTATTAGCTTGCTCTCAAAAGATGTCAAAGGATTTGAATTCGAAATAACTATTTCCGCGGTTTTCAATGTTTCTACTTAAAAACAAGTTACACTTGACATCTACGCAAGCTATAAAGATAAATCACTCGTCAGTTTGAATTCAAAATTAACATCTCTGTACATTTGGAAATTACGTAATATCATTTTTATATTCAAAGAAAATGATAATTAACTACTGAATTCCTACTTAACAGATATATTTTGGCTCACAATTTCTAATCCATAGGTGACAGGCAGAATAGATCAAACTTGGAACTTCAGTTTAGAGGTTAATTTAATAATTTTTGATAGTCTGTTCATCAGTAATTATGTAATTTAAAGTGGGAAATAGAAGTAATGTTGCTGTTGTTCTTTTTATAAGCCAATAGATTTCGACGACTAAGCGTCGTTATCATTAGGGCACATATTATACAAAGAAACCATTCAACAACATGAGCTCAAAATTTGAAAAGGTGAAGATGCAAAAATAGATATTTGTAGCACTGGGCAGTGGGTTTGGGAAATCATAGCTACGCAATTATAAGGCAATAGTATGTGAGTGTTTCTAAAACTGAAAATAAAAAGATATAGGATCGGATTTACCGCCGATCACGGTCTTGAAACAGATGGAACCGGGTTACATGGTACCGATTGCAAAAAACGTTGATATGACTATAATCGGTTTTTTGTAATCGGTTTTATCGTATAATCGGTTTTTTTGTAATCGGTGCCATGTATCCCGGTTCTATCTGTTTCAAGACCGTGATCGGCGGTAAATCCGATCCTATATCTTTTTATTTTCACTTTTAGAAACACTCATATACTATTGCCGTATGATGGCATAACCAGGGGTTTTTTAAGATTTTTGCTACGGGTCACGCCCAAATCGTCTCAAGATTGACTTTCATTAGTGTACGCCTAACGCACTCAGGATCTATAGGCAAAAACAGAAGTCATGAATGCAGTATAACATTTATTTAGCATTTAGCAGTGAATTTTACTCGCGATTCCGCATGTTAATGAGCTATCTTGAGATGAATTCTGGGCATTGATAGTGTTGACAATGGCTCACTACATGTAACGGTTGAATGTTCAAAATCCACAGTGCAAGTCGAAAATTCCACGGTGCAGGATGTAACCCGTGGAACACCTTAAAAAACACTGGTATAGCTATGATTTCCCAAAGCCACTGCCAGTGCTACAAATATCTATTTTTGCATCTTCACCTTTTCAAATTTTGAGCTCATGTCGTTGAATGGCTACATTCTATAATATGTGCTCTGATGATAACGACGCTTAGTCGTAGAAATCTATTGGCTTATAAAAAAAATAACAACATTATTACTTCTATCTTCCACCTTAAATTATGAATTCGACTGAATGCCCTTTTGCTCGTAACCATGCATGATGCTTCCCTGAACAAAACCAAAAAATCATGCATAAAACCGCTGTCAATTTTGCATTTAACCGTCTTAACCGGGTGAACCCCCGTTTGCATACGACTTCCATGCGAGAAGTGAATTGGTTGATTAACGTTCCATGACTTGCTCATTGAACGCTCAGTTTGCTTTTGTACGTCACAGATCAGCAGGCAACGTTGATTGCGCAACTTTCAAGCATAACGACGGAACATCAACAGTTTTGATGTTCAATCATCAACAATTGATGATTGTACCTCCAATATTAACAGTGCAGTTCACATAAAATCACGCATCAGTGTTTGATCGGTGATTGGAATATTCGTAGAGTGATCATCAATCTTTACAGCAAATAATAGAAACCAGATGTTGCGCACGTGATATCTTAAATTAGGAATTCATTTTGACAAAATCGTCTGAAATTTCAAAAGTCTCGGTTTCATTTATTACTTGATTTATTGCACTCATCCATTTCTCACTGCACTTAATGTGCGAAGTCGCAGTATTCTAGCATGAGTCTGGTTAGGAAGTGAGAGCGAGGATACGTAAAGACTGGATAGCCTTTGGTGATGATGACTCTGCAGCAGTGCGCCCATTATTACTCTAAAAAGATTCGTCGGCAGATACAAAAACCGTAGACTTAATATTATTATTTCAATATTTTGATATTATTATTTAAATCAACACTTTTGTGAATCAAATTATTGCACTTCGCACATATATTTCACACGTCCGCAAATATTGCTTTATAACAAATGCTCTCCGAATCAAAGTGTTTTGCTCCGAATTAGAAATAAGAGCGAGTACCTCTCCACCACTCTCGACGACGAGGATATCCATTCGGCTCGAGCCCCACAAGATTCCCTTTCAAGCATCACTGAATGCAAGGATCTTTAAAAATTAATTGAAATCAATTTTGGGCAAGCAATCCATTAATTTTAGTGGTTGCAAAAAGAAGCAATTGATTAGTTGCAATTATTTTATGTGCTACATAAGTAATTTTCTCAAAGAATTGTTAGGAAATCATATAATTACATCGAAATTATTATATCAATTCTAAAGAGCGATTCGACGCGCGGTCGCAACGGAATAAGAACCATAATCAAAAGTTTGAACACAATAATTATTTCGCCGGTCTGGCCGCTTCAACTGTATCATTTACATTAGATGACAAAGATATTGCAAAGATAAATTCGAAGCTGTGATTACTATCAAGGTCAAATCGTATTTCATAGTCAAGTCATTTCTCTATGTGTTTTGTGCTAATTAATTGTTCATTGTTTGCGTTTCTTAATACTGATTCGTTTATTTGCCTTGTAAATGCATCGTCGTTGTACATTTTTTTAAATTCAATAATACATTATTTCATGACAGCAATCAATTAATTGCAATCACCCATTATCGCCGTTTGACCAATTCTAAATTTTGAATTGTTCAATCTGCTATTTCAGTTTAACGAATCAGGCTGCATGGCCCTGCATATTTTACAAGTTACATAACAGCCCATTATCAATTTGGATTGTGACTTGAGTAGAGCCATCACATGAAATGCATGTAACTATAGCATTCATTGAATGTGACTATTGACAAATTTTATTACAAACTTAAGTTCATGCATCACAATTATTGTGATAACTGATTATTGAAATAACGGAATGAATAATTATCACATGCGCCTATAACATAACGTAAAATAGACAATTTATTCTGCAAATCAAAAAGTTGGAATGAAATTCGAGCTTCGGACGCTTCGTCCAACCTCAGGAATTACATCAAAGAGAGTGAGTGACTGAAGAAAATGACATGGAGTTTGGTCACTCACTCTCTTTGCTGTAGTTCCTGGGGACGGACGAAGTGTCCGAAAGCTCGAATTTCATTTTACTTTTTTGATTAGGAGAATAAATTGTCGAAACAGCGAACTGGATATCTTTTGAAGTGAATCTCCAAGGCGAAGTATTAACATCGAATAACATAAAATAGAGTTTCTAAAGTTATCATAAAATCTTGTAATATAGAGATGCGTCATGCACCAAATAGTTCCTAACTAGAATCCTAAGGAATTCTAGGGATCTTTTCTCTATGATGATGAGTGGTGACGGCATTGAAAGGAAATCAGTCACTTGATAACTTTTCCCATTACAAATCAAATCAATCAACTATTCCAATTATTGAATGACACTAATCAATAACCGTGTTCTCTCTAATAGTGTGGCATGGGTCATCATGAATTATTTAGTAGACTGTCTACTAGACACGTAATATATAGTAAATGAATATTTTGTAACCATTTATGAGAGTGCGTCACAATTAGAGAGTGAGTGCGTCACAGTTAGAGAATAGGTCACAGTTAAAGAATGAGTCACAATTAGAGAGTGTGTCACAATTAGAGAATGAGTCACAATTAGAGAGTGAGTGTGTCACAGTTAGAGAATAGGTCACAGTTAGAGAATGAGTCACAATTAGAGAGTGTGTCACAATTAGAGAGTGCGTCACAATTAGAGAGTGCGTCACAATTAGAGAATGAGTCACAATTAGAGAGTGTGTCACAATTAGAGAATGAGTCACAATTAGAGAGTGAGTGTGTCACAGTTAGAGAATAGGTCACAGTTAGAGAATGAGTCACAATTAGAGAGTGTGTCACAATTAGAGAGTGCGTCACAATTAGAGAGTGCGTCACAATTAGAGAGTGCGTCACAATTGGAGAGTGCGTCATAAAATGAGTGAATGCGGTAACAGCTATTTTTTGCGATCAATTGATTGCAATTAATCTTTGATAATCCCTGGCTGCCCAGTGGGTATTGTCCATCTCCATTTCGAAGACCAGATCTATATCGGTCAGTTTCATGTAATCGATTAATATAAATGCAACATTTGATGCTACTTCGTGAACATAAATAGAACTTCTTGATATTGGTATTCTTTTCGGATCGAACTTCCAATTCACTTCTCACTAACAGGAGGCATCTTCATGCTGAATATTTCGAACATATTTGATATTGCGATATTTTTCAACAAATAATCCTTACCATCTCATGAGAGCTGCCATCATATAGACCTATTACAGATATCGCCCATTGACTGCGTGCTGTTCTCAGATATGGAATCTTCATCACATTAAAGAAATAAAAGCAATCGAAGAAATCACATACACTGCACCAAAAGCGAGCCAATTTATCTTTCCGTGATTATAAATCCCATCTGACTGACGATGCGATACTTCGAATCTCTCGAAATGAGAACAAATCTCTAGGATTTTAAGTGGACAGCAATGCTATTGCCATGGCAATTCAGTTCTGCAAGCCTTAGCCCTGTGTAGAGCCGTGGGCGTTCCTCGTGATGGCAATCGATCTTGCATTTGCCATGCCTCCCCTCCATTCTCGTATGTTGTCAACCTATTCTCGTTGTCTTCTTCCTCTTCTAAGCTTAGCATACACTTCACCTTCCGTTGATACATTCACCAGACTCCCTCCTCTCTCTTCCAGTGGTCATATTTCTTCATTTTTTCCCTTTTATTTTAGCGAGGAGTCCTTCTCCCTCTGATACGCCTACCAACTGTCTCACATATTCATTTGTCTTCTTCTGTATCCAGCTCAGTCGTAAGATTCTTCTCCACAGTCATAGCTCAAAAAATTTGATCATTCTTTCTTCATGAGTGTCCAGCTTCCTGATTCGTAGGACGCTATGCTCCAGACCAGAACTTTCGTTAATCTGACTTTCATCTTGAGGCTCGGATCACTTGCTTTCCATACTTCGACTAGATCTACTGTCGCTCTTCTGGGTACACTCAGTCTGATGTTCACTTCTGTCTTGCTGTTTCCATCGGGAGTGATGTAGGATCCCAGAAACATAAATTCACTGACATTGCCGATCTTATTTTCTCCAATTACGATGTTTCCTTCCCCGTGTACTGTCATGGAGCTCGTTTTCTTGATATTCAACGCTACTCCGTATACCTCACTCACAGCCTTAAGATGTTCTGCCATACCTTTCAATTCCTCCTTCGTATTTGATATCAAAGTTGTGTCGTCGGCGTATCTGATCTCCCTCCAACAGCTTTACCCGCTCTTTCTGGAGATTCGTTCCAACCTTCTCTCATGATCTTCTCGCCGATTGCATTGAAGAGGAGTGGTGATATGAGACAGCCTTGTCTGACTCCTTTCCCAAACCTGAATGGTTCTGATCGTCGATTATGAACACGCACCGCGTGCGTTTTCATATAATTTCTTTAATAGCCATATTAGATGTTTTGGTACCCTGAAATCGTCAAGCACCTTCCATAAGGCCCCATGGAGAAGGGAATCGAAAGCCTTGCTGTAATCCACGAACAAGACCCATAATTCGTCATTATCTTGTCTTTTCACAACTTTCTCCACTACGTTTCTCATTACTAGGATGGCATCGCCATCACAACCTATGGCCAAATACGAGCTGCTTCAGAACGCACAGGTCAGGAGCAATCGTTTCTATGGCAAGAGCTTCCACAAAACAAAGTACAGTTGTGACATCGAATTTACTTATGCACAATCATAAACGCACTCTGACACCTGAGAGGTCTCATCCGTTGCCAAGTAAATGGCGAGTAATCGAGCTCTCGTGCAAAGAATGGGATCGAAGTGCTGTCTCTTCCCCTCCAACAAGCACTTGGCAATATGTTCCTTGACTCTTTTGCCTTTTCCATTAATTAAAATCTTCTGTTTATCTGCGATGTGACATCCCCACGACGGACAAAAAATGATCTTTGATAACCCGACGGGAGATGAAATTCTCAGGATTATTTTCTTCATGGAAAACATTTCGTCAAGGCTCGTCTGACCATGGCTCAGCAAAAGAAACGGCACAAGACACACGTCAGTATATAATGAGGTTGACTGGGCATAAATGTGTTAAAATGTGTTAAATGTGTTAAACGTATGTGTTAAAATGCATTAATGTGTTAAAATCCCTCCTGCCGTCCGATAGCTCGGCTGCCTTTGTCACTTTATACAATGTAGAAGAATCGCCCAAAGCACTTTTTATCTCGTGAAATCTCGGAAGTACAGCACCATCATTTCCCACATGCATCACACAGCTTGCGATCACACCGTCATGCTTCGAACAAAAATTGATCGATGATCAGATATTAGCCAACAATTTTAAAGATGAACAACTTCAGGCTAATCAGATGTTAGCCAAAGTAAACAAGATGGTAGTATAGTAAAATCACTTTTTTGCACATTTTGCTTTTTTAGCATAGCCAATGTTTGATACAATTTTGTTTGATGAGATGCAATGAAAAATCACACTGTCGATACAATTTTCATTCCCCTTTAAGTAATGATTAAAAGTCTAAAAATTAAGAAAGCTCACATGGCGGAATTTCTTCTTCATGTCCCAGAATTCCGTTAAGTTGGCAACTCTGCATAATGATCACATTATATGAATGGTAAAATAGTAGACTAGATAATACACGATGAGAGGAAAACCTAAAAGTAAAAGTATCTCTTTCAAGTACATATTCCATGGATAACCTCATCCCTTTTGTAAGTCCGCATCTGAGGAAATATGAGCGAATGCAAAAGGAGTTCCTCAGCAGAAAACCAAAGGTGAAGAAACATGGAGATGATGAAATCGACTAACAAGAAGCATAAAAGAGAGATATAACTCATAACTCATAATCGCATAAATGATGCATGCCTTGGTCATCTGGTGCTTCTAAGAAATAATGAAGTTTTTTGTGTCTCTCTAAATTTCACATGTGGATGCCACAGTGGTTACCTCTCTTACTGAGAGATGATCGCTAGTGTGGACTCCTTGATTGAGTAGATATTGTTCCCAGTGACCTATCTCTCCGACTAGGTTAACTGCTGTACTTGCTTCTCCAAGCGAATCAGATATCTATGCCACTGCCGCACAATCTAGCGATCTCATTATGCTAAATCGAACCTTGAAGCTGCGTTCGATCGACTTTAGGGCGTTAAATGATTCAGATTTCCTAGATGATCGATCAGCATGCTTGAATCTAAAACTGGACGTGCTGATATCACAACCTTCAACGCCACTTTCTATCACTATGAATTCCCCTCCAAAAAGGTAATGGCATCACAACGTGAAGTGTTAGACCTTCAAGACAAGGAATTCGTCTGGAGCCTAAAATTTCAGCGTTCGACAACATGAAGAACAAAATCTCAAGCAGTGCAGCTCAAATTGAATTCTCGATACTCCGAATTGAACTCTGTTGCTGACTCTGTGAGCCCCTTCGGTGGGTGGTGGTTCATTTCATCGACAGGTCTTTTCGTCGACAAAGTCTTTTCATCGACAGGTGGATGATATTCGCTCAAGAGCATCATGCATCCATCAATAGTTAAAGACATAAATTAACTCAGTAACTCATAATGTCTTTGAGCTTCATCAGGGACTCCAAGGTCTTTTGATTCTGGCAATGGATATTGATGAAACGACCTGTCGATTAAATGAGCTTGTCGATAAAATGACTCAAATGCATGATATATACGTGCCGATGAGGTGAACCATAATCGCTTCGTGACCTCCTTTCCCTCTACAGCAGTAGCCTACTACATTGAAATAACTGTGATGAACTTGGTGTAGGCCTACCTGATGAGCTTCTCATAACAGGCAGTCGCATCCTAATTCGAACCTATTTCTGTAGAACCACGCACCTTATATTCGAGATGTGTCATGTGTATAGTAAGACCAGCATCATCCTCACTCACACATTCCTTTTTCCGTCCTTAGACATTTAATGTCTGAGTCTGGACATCCTTTTCGGTCGATCACGGGCGTCCGCTTCCTGGGGTCCAACAGTTAATCTTTACCACTTGCTTCCAGGTCTTCTTTTGTCTTCCTGCTCATCTTCTTACCATCTACTTCCATTCACATAACTTTTCCGATCCACTCAGTCTCATCCCTTCTTACTACGGGGCCAAACCAATGTAGTCTTTATCTTCTTGCAATGTCTGTAATGCTATCAAGATCCATTGCTTTTCAGATGCTATTGTTCGATTTCCTTTCCGATAGTCTGACACCACACATTCACCTTAGCACTGGCATCTCCACACACTCAAGCATCTTGAGTTTGATGAAAGCAGCGGCCATGACTCGCAACCATAAAGCATGGCTTGTTGCACGACGACTCAATGTCTTTCCTGTCTCATCTTCAAATCTTTAGACAGGCTCGTTTCCCCGACGCTACTGGAGCAACATTTTTGGGAGTTCACTCTCAGTATCAGTAATGAGCAGAAGATCATCAGTATACAGCAGATCATCGATCAAACCTTTTCTTACAGAACTGGAGACCGCATTGATGACGATGGCAAAGAGATGGCAGAAAATTCATCAGAAGATTTGCTCATCTCACACCGTTACATTATTGGCCGTTTTTATCATAATTTGATTATCTATCTTCATTCATTCTGCATTTACACATTTTATAATGATTTTATTGAATGTGAATAAGTATCTATTTCAAATTTGTGAAAGTAGAATGCTGCTTACATATGAAGATCATTTGTAAATTGTAGTGGTAGTAGCTATACTTCTCCTCTTCGTTTGTACTTCATAATGGGACGATAACAATCCAATATATAATTCAGTTTAATTAGAGAAACCAATATTGTATTATGCAACACACAGACCAATTCATGTTGGTTAATGTAGATGTCCCTCCTAGAATGTATATGTCCTTTTATTTAATGGCCTAATCATCATTACTGATTTCGCGGCTCAGTCGTAGCATCAATAACAGCGCGATTCCAATTGCTCACGTACGCTCAGCAGTTCAGCCATGGCAATATTCCAAATCTAAAAATCAAAATATATATTCTCACACCGTGTTTCATCCTTAAATTGCTGATTCTTTTAGAATAATTATCTAAATACATGCAAGAAAATTATGCCAGATTTACTTTCTGGAAGTATTCAAATTATTGGATGGCACTATCCAATATAGTCATGAACGTTGTTATTGTCGTCAACGTTCACTACCGATTAAAATAAATCCACTCCTAACAATCACAAATCCAATGATGAAGTGCCCAATACCAAAAGAAAATGTCTACAATTTGATTATTTGCCTCAGACATGGCTCATGATTAGATAAATTATCAATAACAACAAAACCGGCAGACCCTCCTTATCTATTCATTCTGAGTTTGACTGAAATTCAAAAATGGGAACTGATGTTACAGGTGGATCAATTAAAGAGAAATTGGAGTTGATAGCCTTCAGACGTATCGTACAGTGAATGAATGAAGTGTAGTTAAATGAATGAATGAATGAATGAACGTATAATAAATAAAACAACTGTTGTAAGTCAAATTCAATTTATTCCCATTTTATAAGCATTGAAATATCATTGATTCAGACAAAGTATTTTCCTGCTATTGAATTGGAATCGATGATGTAAAATTTAAGCATCGCAATTACAGCCAATTAACGAAAGTCATGCATGCGCTGTAGTTTTGTGATCATGACTGAAGTAGTTTCTGCATAACTGCAAATGCTGTTGCTAGAATTTTCCCACTTCTCTACTTCTTTTTCTGTAATTGATTCGAATTTAGTATTATATAACAAAATTGTATTTCGTTTGATTTGCTGTTTCTTTATGACGTGCTTTCTGACCATAATTAATCTCAAACGGCACTTGCTCGATTGACTGTTATCATAACATACAATCCATACTGCAGTCATCGACTAGCCGAATGAGTCATAGGCATGAGTCTTTGGTCAAATCCATTTTCAACGTGGCCCTTTTCTTTGCGTGAACTCGAAGCTAAATGGCAAAAAGAAAATGACATAGTTTAAGTATGTTAGGTAGAGTGGCAACTCCGCATTTATTAAATCCCCAATGTGCATACACTTTCGATTTTATTAAGTAATAAGGGGACATAGTTGGTAATTGTTACCAATGTGAGATATGCAAATTTTTCCAATTCTGAAGAAATTACCACGGAATTGAGTGATCATGATCAAATGACTCTAGCACATAAATTATCCCATTTTCAATAGATGGGAAAACAATGCAACAGATCTTGCGAATTCTAGCTTATTATTTTGATTCTCTTGGACGGGAACTAGAGATTAGTGAAGATCTCAAAATGTTATCTTATTTCAATAGGGTCACCAGACACGAATAACAACTACTAGACTTCAATAGTGCAATAGATCTTGAAATTTCACAGTGTCATTGGGTCAAGAGTTGATGATAGATGCTTTTTGTTTTCATGCTTAAAATCGTTCTATTTTTGCCAATTTAAGTGCTATTTGTCGGAAAAAAGGGCCAGTGCCTAACAACGTGACTGCAGTTAAATGTCGCAGGTATCAGTTAACTAATTTTCTAACAATTATACACCCTTGCTGAACTCAATGCTCGCACTTTAAGTCACGCGCTATACGTGGCAGACCATGTCAAAAAATTAAACAACAGGAAAAATCTACATGAGATAAAATGGTCACATATGCGCAGCAGAATTGTTGAATGAAAGAATTTTTATAAAATCAAAGTGGTTGGATCTACACATTTGATCTCTTATTGAAGAAATTGCTTGATTGAGAGGAGTCACTCAGAAATTCAAAATTTGTTTTTATTAAGTGAACTGGTTATCATATGTACTCAAGGTCGTTTTAAAGGTCGAACTGTAACCTTCGCCATATTCAAGTCAAGGTTACCGTTACCTGGGCTAAATACACAAGGTAACACGTGCATGTAAATATGAAGTTCACATAATGCTATTTGAAGATTGAAATTGCAAGAAAGTATTTATTTCTCAGCTATCAAGTCATCTTATTCAGATTCTGTGAATGTGTGTTGAATTCAGTTGAGGACGTTGCCTCGGATGTGAAGGTCATTCATGATAAAAGAAAAAACAAACGAGCGTGTTGACCATGTGCCATAAGTCTGTACCAGACCATCAAATGTTTGATTTGCAGTGCATTAGCATTCGCCGTATTGTTATTCAAAACATTTGACAGATTTTTTTTGCGCTTTTTTGTCATCAATACATGGATAATGTCCTCTTTGCTAGCATGGTGCTTTGTCCATTTACTAATCGAAATATTTTCCTTCAATGATCCGATTGCAAAGGTGATCTAATAATTTGATCAATTTGCATATTAAATCTGTTCTTCGTAGCGCATCAGACTATCTGCCAACTGGTCAGAAGTTTAAAAGTCATAGAAGGCGTCTTCCAATTCACTTCGTCTCCTAAAATCGCCACAATGTTGAATTAAATAGGCTTACTTATCTAACTGCTTGAAACCCTCGTTCTGATTGACCTTTGAACTATTCAGGATATCAAAAAATACTTGTTACATGTTACGAAGTCATAAATTTAAAATGTCAGCAGCATTCATCTGTTCATGAATTTTGGACTCTGCAGTATATTAGAAGCTCATACGCTATCACTCACCTTTCTGATCAAATTGAGGTCCAGTCCAACCTAACAATCATCAACTCTTTGTAATGCCAATCCAATCATCTCTCCCACATAGTCTGTTTGAAGGAGTCCCACTACATCTTCAGAAGATTCAAGCTGCATTATGCCGTTACAATTCTGATGGCTAGCATTTCACAGTGTTAAGCCTGCCAGTCATCAAGCCAGAATGACAACACACTGGTGTGTAACATATTCATGGACTCTTATGATATCTATATGATCATTCATGTTGCATAGAGCAGTGAACTACTCCATTGACGATGTCCCTTGGAAGGGGAATAGTCAGTGGCGTAGCCAGGAGTTGTTGGAGGGGGGGGGGGACATACCACGTCTACATGTATAGTATATAGAATTAATTACTCATTACCTATATGCATGTATAACAGTATAATACAGGTAGCCTAATAGAGTATAGACTCATAAGAGGCCTACTTTTTGTGAGTCATCAGCTGTATGAACGTGTAATACATAGTGTACAATGTACATGTACACTGCCCGTCAAAAGTCTTTGCACCCCTCAGAAAAATAGCGTTTTCAATGTTTTCATACTTTATTACGTGTATATAATAGCTTTCAGAGGTAGAAGTCGTGAATGTGGACAGATTTGTCCAACTTTAGTTACTGCAATATGTGTGGATCGCCTATAATTTCTTCCCAAAAAATGTAATAAGAGAATAAAAAACTGCGAAATGCTACCAATTTCCATTTTAATAGAAATGAAACGTAACATACAAGCATACTGATACTGAACATATTTACAATTATATACATTTTATACAACAAACTCTGTATAATGTCATCAGTACCTAGTGGCACCGCCTTGAGCTGCGATCACACTGTCGCAGCGTGAACGCATCGAACGAATGATACGACGAATGGAGTTCTGAGGAATACTGCACCATTCATCTTTCAGAGCAGATTTCAGATCAGCAATATTTCGAATTTGTCGCTTTGAGATTCGCCTACCAAGCTCGTCCCACACATGTTCAATAGGATTGAGGTCGGGACTGCGACTCGGCCACTCCATGTGAGTGTAGTCATGATTCTCGAGGTGGAGTGTCTCAAGAAGACGGCAGCGATGGGGTCGAGCATTATCGTCCTGTAGAAGGAACCCTGGACCTATAACACTGAGTCCAAAAGGAATACCAACGGTGGTCAAAATCTCACGGTACTTTTCACCGTTCACAGAACCGTTTGGCATCACAAGATCAGATTTGCCGTTCCAGGCGATAGCTGCCCAGACCATTACTGAACCACCACCAAAACCTCGCCGCTCTTGGGTCTGTACTGCAGCGAAGTTTGCGTACCGAGTATTTCTCTTTCTCCAAACCCTCAAGCGACCATCAGTACGACGGAGACAGCGACCATGAGCGATGCTGTCGTGCCCATTGCAAACGTGCAAGCTTATGACTATCGCTAAGTGGAAGAAATCTGAAAGGACGAAAGCTGTGAAGACAAGCATCATGTAGGCGTCTACTTATTGATGACTGGGACACTCGAACATTCCTCTCACGAAGAAGTCTCTGTAATTCTGGAATGCTTACAAACGGATTTGCTTCAGCTGTGGAAGTAATGAAAGAACAGGAGTCTTCAGCAAGAACTGAAGGTCTGCCGGATCTGTTTCTGTCTTTCACTGAATGTGTCTCCCTATACCGTTTAATTTGATACCTAACGGTTGATTTTGGAACATTCAAATGACTGGCGATTCGATTGTAAGACCACTTAGCATCAATACTGAGTGTGACAATACGCCACCGCTTTTCTTCGCTCAATTCACGCGTCGCCATGATTGCTGACTACGTTTGTTGACGCTTGTCCGCACTTTTATTCTTACGACCGCTTGTCACTGAATGGTGTTCACACCTAATTAACTCCGTGTCATGACCCAAATTGTTTTTATCTAAGTGAAGCATTATAAGACATTAAACTGGAGACATTCGCTAAGAATAAACTGCCACTTAATTAGCTTGAAACTTCAAATATCTTAGGGGTGCAAAGACTTTTGACAGACAGTATACTTTACTTACTCAAATAAAAAAATGGATTTATCAACCATGGAATATATTCAGTACTTATATGAACAAATCCTCTGTCTGAATCACCGTCACTGAATCCTCATCCTTCGTGAGTATTTACGTGAGTACACTTTCCTGCATTCATTGTAGTCCAACTTTATCTCTTTGTGGATAGACAGCATTGCCAATCCGTTCAAACGAGATTCATTCATTGTTGAACGGAGATAGGTTTTTAGTCTTTTCATGCAACTGAATGAACGTTCCTTTGCAGACCGATGGACATTTTGAAGTGTTTAACAAACAATTCAATTCAATTGAATAATAAATGTATCTAGGGTGCTTATTGTGATCTGATGTTTCGATTACGAGTTTATCAAAACTGCATAGAAGTTTGAATGCCGGTAGCTGTATTCTAGAATACAGCCTACTTAATTTAATCAATGATTTCCATCTTTCTCTGTCTTTTCTGTCGATGACAAGACTAGTAGCGAGGGGGGGGACATTCCACCCTTTCCCCCCCTTGGCTACGCCACTGGGGATAGTGCGAAATGCGAATGTACAGTACTTCTCACCTTAGAGAATGACATCAATTCGCGCTTTCATCTTTTTCCAAGCCTGAACCATCCAATTCGTAAGCACAGGCTGCAGGAACGCGAGTTTAGCGAATTATCTCAAAATTGACGTAGGGTTTTAACGAATTTTTTCGTGATCCTGTTCGTTGTGGGTAAAAGGCATCATCCTGGGACCAGTTCGGAAACCACTGCAGATATGCGCATACAGAATGATGGACTACCGCAGAAAGAGAAATTGAATAGTAATTTTCCTCTCCTCAGAGGGAGACAGAATTATAGTGGGCACCTCACACGAAGACAGAAGGATGACAGTTGCGATAACGGTGCTTAAGCGGGAGCGATATGATGGCATGTCTCATTGTCTCTTAATGGGAACGAAAATGATGGGTCCATTTATGGTAAGACAGATTGGTGCTAGTACCCTCGCAAGAAGGTCATAGTAATGGGCTCCTCTTAGGAAGACAGAATTAGGGCCTATAATGGGTCCCTTCAGATGGAGACTGGCTTATAATGGGCCTCTTTAGAGAAAGGTAATTGCAAACGACCCATTACAGCAAGACATCTTAAATGGGTCCTTCAGAGAGAAGCAGAATTATATTGGTGTTCTCACACTCACAGTATGACAGAACTGTAATGTCATAGTTATCCTAAACTATTTCAGAATAGTTCATATTTCAGAAATTACTAATTTCCAAGTGAGAAATCCAAACATCTCCGGATACGAGATAATAGTGAAGAATTTTCATATTCTTTAGGATCAAGATAATTTTTGGAGAACGCTGCATAAATTTTTCGAAATACCCCATAAATATGGTCAATTTCTCGCTTGGTATCAGATGAATTGATTGAATTCTCTGTTCTTATGATGTTGTAGCCATTAATCTCGTCTTTCAAACCTTGTGTAGAATTTTGAATTTTTTTAAGATGAAAAAATCCTGATATGACATACTGTATTATATTACTGAGCAGAAGAAGTATGTAAATTAAATTTTTCAAAAATATTCTTGCTGACTTCAAATTCTTTGAGTACAAGAATGCTTTTGGATTTGGCCTGCGTTTTATTATCAACATGCCTTGCAATCCGGAAATTTTAGTCCCCAGAATTACCGCTAATTTCGCGGAAAGACGCTATCATGCCTGCATGTTTTTGATAAATCAATAAAATATTCACGTCTGATTAACGATGTTAATCAATTCATTATTTATTGAAATTTTAGACTGAATTTTCACCTTTAGTAAAACTTGACGCCATGAGTGAGTAGAGGGCCACTCATTGAAAAGGCGTGAATTAGATAAATAGCGTTCGTAATATAAAGTAGGCTAGTAACTATTATATTAACAGTAATGATAGTAGCCCGGAATAATGATAAGACATGCTTGGTTAGAAAGGCATCTTACAGATATGGATGACATGTTATATAGGCGTTCATGCTATAAACTCGTGAGGGAAATCTTGTGCATTTGTTGATAAATGTCAAAGTACATTTGAAGGATCTTTCTTTTCAGCTTCGTTGATGTTCTAAAAAATTGTAAATTTCATTTTATTCTATCAAATTGAAACTAATGATCGCTTCGAATGCCTTGCTCATGTAAATTTAATGTTAGTCCAATTTTATATAGATTTACGTGTTTCTTCAAAGAAAAATACAGGTTTTGACTTTTGACTCCAAAGAAAGATCCACGCATCTTTAGGGCATCAAGATTAAATAGCGAAAGATAATGGCCTGGGGGAAAAAGCTGTGCCGTGCGAATTAAAATCTTATCGAATAACTGACGTACCCGTCAGTTATACGTACCCGTTCGAAGCTCTCGTGAGAGTGCGTTAGATATCTTATACCTTCATGTACTGTATGTGCATATCCTTGCTCTCCATTGATGAATATATGAATAAGTTTTGATACAGTTGGATCATCTATTCAGATAAAAGTCACATCACAGCCATGACTTTCCATACCACATGACAACAAAGTTCGCAAGTTTGTGGCCTACTTGTTGCTTGAAATCTTGATAATTTCTTATCACACCAAGGCGTTGGTCAACTGAAGAAACCACTAAAAACTATGCAATCCCTAAAATTTTCAGGTAATTTTTTAATCACAGGCTTTTTGCCGACCCTGGTTGGTCGTGTATGCCACAAAATAACATTGTCTGATGCCTATAATGCACTTTATCATAATCTTGCTTTAATTTTATCAATCATTTTTAATTGATAAGTCGCCTAGTAAGCAGTGGGGAGTGATCACAAGTCCTAATTGAAATCATGTTTTTGTTCTTGATTTTGCGAAGCACAATTGTCTAATTCACATGGATTGGAAAATACTGTGTATAAATGCCTCTTTTTGGCATGCTCATGGTGTTACGTGGTTAGCAGTCGTTTGACACTAAGTATTGTTGGGGTATATTTGGATGGTCGTTTTCTTCGACACGTTCATTTTTTCGACACTCAAGCCTTGTGAAGAATAAAGTTATAAACAAACATGATATTTAATTTTATTAAAAATTTCCTAATATATATCTTAACTAAGATAAACACAGTCTTTGTTGACATGTTGTTTTGTTAGTCTAATACTTAGGCCTTGCATTATATAGCTTATATAAAGCTTTTACTATACCCTATACCAGGGGTGCGCAACCTTCTACATTTTTGGGCCGCCATTTCAAGGGCCGAAAGAATCACGGCCGCTCTTAATATGTGTGCAAACAACTAGGTCAATAGCCAATCTTTCATATATATTTCACCACTCAAATTAGCTTTCCCTGATGAATGACGCAGTAAAAATTGCATAAAGGCCTACTTCGTAAAGAATGAGTTAGTAAGTTAACCCACATACGACCGACGGTCATCTTTGACCCGAAAAGATTTTAAGCTTGCAAAGGTGTTATTGGCACTTGAAAAGGTGAAAACATGTTTTTTGTAAGGGCAACCGAAGTAGAAAGCACTTTACTAAGCTACTGCAATAATTCATAAAGGAATCACGTCAGGTAAATCGCATCAGGTCTATTCTGGCAATTTACTCGTGTACATTTTTAACCTCGTGTACAAGCCTGCCTACCTTGCGTTCTTATTGAAGTTATAAAGTATCTTATTATTACTAATCATACAGATATTTCGCAACCCAAAACGTACGCTTTAAATTTAATGATGAATGAGAAATAAAAACACAACTGAAATTTTAACATATTTTATTTCTGAAATACACAAAATCTAAATAGGTAGAAATACAATATCTCGTAAAGAAATTACAAAATCTTTCGATTCAATCCGTTGCTTCACACAAGCACACAACACTACCGCTGCAGAAACTGATCTAGCAGACATCCTTATTGAGGTCATGGACTTGAAGCTAGCGCGCGCGAACAATTCGACCGAACTACAATTGTCCCTTTTGTTTCTTTTAGCTGATGACTCTAGCCATGACTGCACATGAATGTAACGCCTAAATTATTCTATTCATGAGTTATCGAACTGCTTGACTGCCCTCATCACGCTTGCGAGCGCGCATTTTTCCAAGCAGCATGGGCATAAAAGTGCTCGACAGTTACAAGGTGACTAGTATGCTACTATAATGCACACCACATATATGCATTGCACTCCTGAAATATTTGCAATATTCTTTTTCATTTACTTCTCATTGTCACGGCCGAACTTTGCCTCTGCTACGGCCGCAGGTTGCGCAACCCTGCCCTATACTATGACACTATTACTATAACAATTGCTGTATTATTTTAACATTTGTTTTTTTTGTTTTGTTTAACATTTGTACACCTGTACATTCCTGGAGTGTTTGAATTCAAGCCATGGAAATGTTCAATGACACAGCCTGTTGGTAATCCAACAGCGGCATTTCGTTTTCTGAATACAGTTTATGTAAATTTAACAGCGCTCTTTTTCCATACATGTCTTCAACTGTTTTGGTGGAAATGCACTACTTTTCATATGTTCGATGATGCAATGCTCAACTTTCGCTTGATTTTGCATTAGTAATCCAATCAGTTCCACTAATACTACATTACTACGACCACCTATCGCACTGATGGTATGGTGATGGCTTTCTATCACCTTATTTGTTTTATCCAGTCCATCTCGTATTGATCCATTAACATTCCATTGCTCGATTTTGAATTTTGGCTCTCTTCTTATTTCTCGTCCGGCAACCCTGCGAATAATAGGCCCACGAACATATGTTTTATCAAAACAACCAGAAAGATTTTTTCATTAAAGTTTTTCAACAGATGAAAACCCTTCAATGACATCTTCTTTGAGGAACGAAATTACAACCATCATCTTCAGATTTGACTTGAATACGTAATCCTCCTTGTATCTCTCGCATGCACCCAACTTTTGTATTTTTCGATATATGGCTTGTGATAGATGAAATAAACAGGTTTGATAATTCCGGTTGGAAAAAATACTTGAATGCATTTATTGATACAAGCTCAAAATCAACATGTAAAGCGATGATATCAGGCGGTGTAATCTCAAACATATTTGTTAATTTCAAAATGCTGGTCCACAATTTCTTGTATTCGCTTTCCGATCTTCCACTCATCAATATGTATAACAGAGGGAACCATTTTCCATATCTTTTTCCAAGAATTGTCACCATTTGAAAAAACAAATACGGCAAAATGTTGTACGTCGCATCGAGACTCCACTCCGTAGAACCCATCACATTAGTTTCAGTTCCGAATATTATGATCTTGTCATCATCGTTAGAATCTTGAAGACAAAAATTTTCATCTGTGACTGTTCTAATATCATCGAACTTTAATCCATCCAAATTATTAGGCTCCACCAACTTACGTTTTCTTCGCTCTCGTCTGGCTGTCTGCAATGCTTTGTTTAATGATGGCAAAACTTCTTTGGTTGTGTTATTTCCATAAACCTTAAGAACAATTTGTGAAGGTCTTGCGAATGTTTCTTTCTTTGTAGCTTCTTTTATTTCATTGATACATTGAATTGTCTCAATATCTATTTTTTCATGTACATGTTGGCCCGAGGGTGCATAAATAATTTCAGAATTACTTCAGTCTGTTGTCATCTTTACTTTGCACTTGCTTGCTGTTGATGATGAACATTTCCATAACTCCTTCCATTCCATATTCTATCAATTACGTAAGAGTATTCATCACAAATAAGTAATGGTTTACCTTCGGTTGATGTTGTTGCTGTAAAATTCATACTTCGATGGTGATTATCATAAGCCATTAAAATCGTTTGTGGTTTGCTGTACTGATATATCCAAGTAAACGATACTAGACTACATTCAAATTTTAAGTTATTGACTGAATCACAGTAGCTTGGTCGAGACGACAAAGACTTATTATGGAACTCCTTGGTTACGGGAAATACAATATGAGTGGTAATTAATCACATCACTATCTATGGATAATTTCGCATGAAAATATATCATTGATATAAAAGACATCAAGCATGAATGATACCGATGACCTGTCGAACAAATGAACGCTTTCATGCTGAAGTGATCGACATCAACGAAGCTGTCGATCAAATGAACGATAAACATGGAAGTATTTGTTGAAGAAAAAGACTAGATCCATATTGCTTTATTATTGTTTCTACTCACATTTGAAATTCCACGAAAAAGTTCTCTTACACTCAATATAACGAACTGTCGCAGTATTAATTGAATCATTATATATAATGGACATATGGCGGTACGCAGAGGAATCATTGTTCAATTGAGATTAAAATCGTAGTTCAGGCAATACCAAAGAAGCATGCAATGATATTGTTTTCAAGCCTGTGTATCAAACAACTGCACTACAATAACTAAGTTTTTACCATCATTCTGTTGTTGCTTTCTACCTCCTCTAAATGAGGCACTGACCTTCTTGACCCTTTTGGACAGCAAGCATCTTTTCTCTTTTTATATATAACACAAACTTACTTTTTTTGTTTCATCATGATGCCACTCGGGACATACTATTTGTATCGCATCTGTCTGCGATAATTCCAGTTTGGGTGGATAATTCGTTTTTGTAATAGCGATGAAGGCAAGATTTATGAAACCTAGAAGCTTCATTCGATTTCAAAAAGTGCTTCCATCCAATGTGCATTGATTTTCTAGAAATGTAATTAATAAGTATTGACTGATTTATCAATCATAGCACCCACGTTCATGACATACACCAATTTCTGGTCCAGAGACAATGGCCATAGATACCAATGCACTTTTAACCAACATGGCAATCATATATTATCAGACTTCTGCGTGCATGGTCCTTATGATGCGTGCACATTGTCCTTTGTTAAGAATCTATATTTCATGTAAGCACGATCCCATTGATTACGTGATGATGACATAGAAGAAGGGCTTTTTATGGAAATGTACAGCATGGATGAGATTCTTCCGGAAATTTGGCATGAATTTTATTGGGTCCCGAGATTCGATCAAAAACGTTGTAAAACAGAAGGGCAGGGTCTTCATATTTTGAACAAGTAATTTTGAATTATGAAAAATCGAAAAATCATTGAATATAAATTAGAACTTTCCTAAATTTCTACATCTCATTTCATTTCTCACGTGTGTATATTCGACGAGCGTCACGCCAGTTTTGATTTACAACTTATTTTTAGCTATATCATCGTTCGCTATGTACCATTACGTGATCGATACGTAATAATCTGTGATAAACTCTGCAATTTCGTGTGCAAACTTGTCATTTTGTTTCCAAATTGAGGAATAGTCTTCATTTTGTGTTCGCTTTCATTGTTGGAAATGGCATTTTCAGATTTTCGTCAAATATCTTCCAAGTGATAAAGTTATCGATAACTACGAATTATGGGCGCAGAATCTATCATACGTAGGATTTGAGCGTATAATTTCCCAAAAATTCTTGCTTCGTTTTGCACATTATTTGACGAAAGTCGCTATTATAAAGACGCTTTATGATACACATTTGTTAATATCCGTCACAGATAACCGTATTATCGTCTCTGATGCCTTCATCAGCTATACACGTAGAAAGTTGTTTCGGTGAACTATGAAAATTCTTACATTTGGCGAAATCCACGTCATTTTAACCATATTTCTGTTAGAATTTTTATGCGTCTCTTTTTCTCCCCAAGTTCTCCCATACTATCATCTTTCTGTTATTATTACATACTTGTTTTCTATATCTCTAAAACATGTAAAAAAAACAAACAGGATTTATACAGTTGTTAAGCTGAGTGATATAGCGACTAGAGATACATGGATAATATGCAAATGTTTTTATATAATGCAAATCTTCCTTGTTTTGGTGGTGAAAACTATTATTAAAATCTATTGTGTAGCTGATTAGTTTATAAATATCGTTCTCCTAATGGCAGATCGTTATAAGTAGGCCGACAAATATCAGTAAGAAGTATAAAAATGAGATGTCTGGGTTTCCGGAAATGTTGTCTTGCCAGAATCTCACCCATGATGTGCAATTTTTCATTATTGGTTTTAATGCGATTGTGCGCACCGACAAGAACAGGTGAACCACTTCGTAGTAATTAGGCTAATTTGGCATATAAACATCAAGTTGAATACAGGCGTGCTTCGAGTCTTGACATTCTTGTATTTTGATGTGTCCGATTTCCCTACCAATCATATATACGAGGGATATCTAGAAAGTAGGTTCCGATATTAAAAATTACTTAAACTTCCCTCGCTACATCGATTTTTCTTTTCATTCCTGTTAAATTCGTTCCCATGCAATGTGGACACATAAAATGAAGGCACTGTGATATCAGATTGTTCGATTTCTATGGTCCGAGCCGAGAAAAAACAGACAGCCGCTAACCGCCATTTGTTATTCATTCATTGTCAGATCATGTCGAAGACGATTGAAAGAACAGCTTCTGAAATACGGGCAGTAATTCGATTTCTCAACGCGAAGGGCAATTCCGCTGCTGAAATTCATCATAAAATGTGTAGTGACTATGGAGAAATGGCCATGAGTGACTCGATGGTGCGACGATGGGTACGATTCTTCAACGATGGACGTGAAAATGTTCATGATGATGATAAAAGTGGACTACCGTCGTTGGTGACCGAAGATCTTGTATGCACGATTGAATCGAAGATCAAGGAAAACCGGCGTTTCACGATAACATCGCTTTCTGACCAATTTCCAGAAATATCGCGATCAACTGTCCACGAAATTGTGTCTGGAAGACTTGATTGCCGGAAGTTGTGTGCTCGTTGGGTCCCAAAGATGCTTCGAGAAGAGCACAAATTGAAGCGAAAAGCGTGCTGAGACTTTCTTGGAACGTTACAGAGAGGAAGAAGATGATTTCCTGGATTGCATCGTCTCAAGGGGCGAGACGTGGTTGTCATATTCAACCCCAGAAACCAAGCGCCAATCCATGGAGTGGAGGCACACCTCATCACCGGTGAAAACAAAGTTCAAGTCGACTCTTTCCGTCCGCAAGATCATGTGAACTGTGTTGTGGGATAGAAAAGGAGTTTTATTGGTTGACTTCTTATCTAAAGGTAATACAGCTGCAATACAATCAATGCAAGCGCTTAATGTGAGACTTTGAAGAAACTGCGATGGACCATCCAGAATAAGCGACGAGGGATGCCTTCTCGCGGTATCACTCTGCTTCATGACAACGTCCGGCCACACACTGCACATGCAACCCAACAGCTTCTTGCAACTTTCGAATGAGACCTTTTTGACCATGCACCTTATAGTTCTGACCATGTGCCTAGCGATCATCATCTGTTTCAACACCTGAAATGCTTTCTCGGAGATAAGCATTTTTACGAGGACGATGCCATGAAACAAGCCGTCACTTCTTGGCTAACTTCTCAGGCGGGAGAATTCTTCGATGAGTGCATAAAACGTCTGCCAATGCGATATGAGAGGTGTTTGAAAAATAATGGCAATTACGTGGAAAAGTAACTTTTACCTTTAGTGAATTATTGAATATATTTTGAATGGATTGGGATTTCTGGTTTTCTTATGATTTCTTATCGGAACTTACTGGATACCCCTCGTATATTACATATAAATGGGTTTTCGTTGCATTTTGTAATCTGCTTTTTCATGAATTTAAATTCTGAATTCCCTGCATGAAGATGACCTTGATTTTGCAGGAAAACTAATTCGAGTAAGCTGTTCCGAACAGTTGTTTGGGATGATGACGTCCCAATCGAGTGTAGAAACGAACCAATTAGCTCAATTTGTCACCAGCACGAACATCAGCGAGCTAATGAAAAGCGCCACGGGAGAGTCGGCATTGCAGGTATGAGTGTCTACTATTCTCTTGTAATTGAGTCTACTTGATCGTCTAGATCACAGTTGCTCAACGTTATTTGTTTTGTGGTCCAAAATTCCCTTAATCAAGAATTCATGTCCTAGATTTTTAAATTAAAATTTTCTCTGCGGGGAATGCTTTAAAAGTCAAATAATAAGTGAATCAAATAATCTTATTATGTTTCTAAATCGGATACTGTAAATATAAACGGAATCAAGGAAGTTTGAGGTTCCTCTTAGATAAGATAGTTAATGGATTGTAGAAATATGAAGCCGTGCTATCTCTTCAAATCATCAAAAATTAATTTAAGCGAAGAAAAATATCGGCATCATCGTTAATTTCTATTCCTTTTAACAAGTAGCTTTTGTCATCATTTCTATATGCATGTTCAATCACAATAGTCATTTGACAGATTAACCTTTTCTATATACTTCCCCAATGACAGGTTGCCGATATAACTTTCATTAAGATGTACATATATATATATATTTTTTGGAATTCAACATTCTGAAATGTTTGTAGACCTGTTCTCCCTCATATTCTTTGACGCAGCCGGAGTAGGCGGAAAATCAGGTGCAAAATCCTCATATGAATGATAGCAAGGCTTTTTGTTTTTGCTATAAAATGAAGCATACTTGTCGTATTTGCAGCAGAGACGTGTGGTATTTCGTAACTTAATAGGTGTACGTTTTGTATACAGTACTCATGGCAAGCTCAAAAAATACTATGACCGGTAGACTTTCATCATTAGGTATATCCACATTCGACCAACATGAGGCATAGCGGTATTTAAAATCAATAGCCGAAATATTCATCTCTTCTCAAATGCTTGGCCTTCGTTTTCCCTCGCTTATTAAGTGCACTGACCTGAGGTCCACTTTTGGTCCACATGGCCTACCTTGAGAACCACTGGCTTAGATAAGCGTGTGATAATCAGATACCTACATTGGGTTAGATGCTAAGGTGTTTACATTGAGACTTGCCTCTCATTTGTGGATGTTTGTTTTATCAATGAAATACTTTAGTTTTCCTTTACTTTTGAGTTTTGATAGTGTAGATCACACAGCTAAATTGCCTTTCTCGACTAGCATTTTGATTATAGGCATTTTGATTCTTTTGCATTCTAATTTTAGGGTGTTGATGACGCGTTTTCGGTCAATACGGTTATGCCTGGTCTAACAAATGAACAATCCAATCGGGCTATGTTGTCCGGTAAGTATGAATTGTTGAATAAGAGAAAATCATGTACTCGTATACTGGTGGCAGGATTGGCACTTCCTATTCTTAGCGAAATTTCAAATATGTTTGTCGATATGAATGGCAGCTCTGATTTGTTTAAAATGCATTAGTGCTTCTCGCTTTCGTGATGATAAGGGATCATTGAACAATTGCAAACCGCTTAAGATAGGACGATTTTAGAAGCAATTGTGGAGAGGTGGGAAGTTTATCCCATTCACGTAATATCCATTTCGTGAATTTCTGAAGTTGTAAACCTTGTGTCATTTCGGCTATTAGTCGCTTAAATGATGGGGCTGTCTGAATTAAATTACAGTTAAATCTATAAAGGTGCGCTCGCATCAGACGGATAGCGATAGCAATGAAATCGTATTGATATTTTATCATATTCCTATAAGCCGAGCGTTTCTTCGTTTAGCCGTACATGTAATAAATTTTTATAGTTCTACACCATGTTTACAGCCATTTCTATACTGTTGCAAAGTGTTCATTCTCCAGTCAATGGCTTTCCATTAGTAATTGTCGCAGATCTTCTATTGTTTGATATATTTTGTTGGTTTCGTATTCATTAACTTGCACAAATCTACTACCGTTAAATACATAGTGTTGATAAAACACAGGTATGAAGTTTTCCCACTGGGAGAACGCGTATTCAATAGTGAACTCTCCATCAGCTAATTAGGAACCTGTATCGATATTGTTATTTTTTAAGATAATTATATATAATTACGAGTATATAACTGCGCTTAAGGTTTCTATTGGCCATTCCTGGATGATGTTGATTGATGCATTTGCCACTGGTTTTCGCATATACGATATAGAAAATATGCATAAGATCATCAATCATGGAATACAACATATAATGTATAAGATACAGTATATGCGAGATGTTGGTGAAACATGTCGAACTATAAGATCTGGAACTAATGAACACTTCAACAACACATCATCCGCATTTTACCAACAACTGTGTGAATTTCATAACATCAATCCAAAGATAGCATCTCAATGGAAAATATTGTGCTCTGAAAGGAACAATGCAAAGCGAAGATCACTCGAGGCCCTTTACACTCAAAACACGTTTAATCTAGTAAACGGTTGTGTTGTTGAAGTTTTATCTTAATTTGCTTAAGTACCGTTCGCTTTTCTTGTTGTATAATTTCTTATTCTACGCTTGATACTTTTGATTATTTCTATACATTTCCCTTAGGTTAGATTGCTTTGATAAACCTTGTTCCGCATTCAATGATAGATGATTTAATGCATATTTTCTATATCGCATTCTATGTCTTTATTCTCATATTACATCATTTTGCAATTTTGTTTAACTGCTAAACATAAATGATATTTTCTCACTCTCGTTAAAGAATCACGAAACGTTGAGTAAAAAATCTTTTTATTCCTGTGAAAGCCAGTGGCAAATATTTCAAAATTACGTAACTAATCAGCGAAACGCAATCGTGACACCCACTCTGATCTTAGCGAAATATCCATTCGATGACAGGTATTGAAAATTGATTTTATATTCACTGATATGCAGCCAAATGTGAAGGCGTCTCACTTTTCTCCACTTCGTCGGTTTTCTGGGCGAAATATCACGAATTTGGGTTTCAGGTGTGGCTTTCATCTAAATTCTGATCTGATATGTGGGATGTCGTTTCCACTGTATTGAAATGCCAAAAATTCGCTATTTGATTACTGTAATTATCTTGCCATATTACAATGACACAGTAATTGCTCACAAATGCTGGTACATTTGGAAAATTAGTCTGTTAACCGCTTTCATCCTTGCTGTGCATACTTTCGTGCCAGCTTAACTCGCATTTGTGATCCCGACATGTTTAGTTCCTCACTGCACTACATGTTGGAAAAAATTGGTTTGTTATTTTGCTGCTTTCCGACGCGGTCCATCCTCAATAAATTAAATTTGCTCAAAATTCAAATCAATGATAGTAATGAACATAAACACAAATCGCGAAAATAGTCACATTTGTTCAGTATGTGAAAATACGATTTCTGGTTCGTTTATGACAAGATATTTGAACTTTTGTATAAAGTTATGTACATACTATTTTTATTATGTAATATCAATATCGTGCCATCAGTTTGATGGTGGTGGGCAACTAACATCTCATTCGGTTGCACACATTCTCAATTATGACAACATTATTATCTTTATTATAGGCTGTACTCGTAATCGAGTACAGTTTCTCGATTACGAGTACAGCCTATAATCATGATCCTCCCGTTTGCTGCCATCACTTATTATTATCTTTGTCCGGCTAGCAGATTCTTGATCATTCTCAATTATGGTTCAAAAGTTTCTCTCCTTTTTGAAATGGAATGCATCATGTTACTGACAAATGAAAGCAGTAGCATCAGTAATGCTACCTATTTACAGAAAGTGAACGAAAGATAGGATGAAATTCCTGTGATGATTGGATTTAATCGTGATAGCTTGTGGCTTATTAACAGGGTCTTGCATTATATTTGTCACCCTTGTAATTTACAAGGAGATTTTTGTTTCTCAACTAGCTGTGTGGAATGAAATTTGAAAGAAGATTTAATATGACTTGAGATTCATTTAATTCCTTAAATAAACCGCTTTTTTCTGCTCAAGTTGTGCTGAATATCATTACCTGAGAATATCCTATTACTCTCCTATATAATGGCATGACGAATGTCAGAAATTAAAGTCACGCTCGAAACCCTTTTAATCACTGCTTTTTTGTCTGAGTTGCAATTGTATTGTTTGTCAAACGCACAACTGAAAATTGACACCCGTTCTGACGACGCATTTATGTCTGGTGGCTACTGGTTGGCTAGTAGTCGTTATTAATGGCATGTAGTTGGTTTAGCTACAGTATAATCAGTGTAGCCGCCACGCCTTGATGAACAGCGGACATACTTTTTAGTATGTACACTGTTCACACCCAACAAACTGTTTTCTTTAAAGTTATCTTAAATTCTGCAGTCCAAAGGCGCCATGTGAAGTAGAGAGCTTTGATGTATGAGTAATTAAAAACTCACATTTACTGAACTTAAATGCTGAGAAACGACGAGACAAGACGACTCACAAGGTAAAAAAACGGGCATCTATCAAAATGCGCATAGCCTGAAGCTCACCAGAAAAAGAGGGAAATATCTCATTGTCGGTGGGTATACGCAAGATAGTTGTTATTAAGTCTAAAATAGCAAGTTATTGAAGAGTACATTTTCAAAGCATTGTTCGCTAGACAACAATAGGAGGACCTACAGATAAAATACAGCGATCGTAAGGTCTGTCATGTCGCAACCAGTGTGGTAGTTATCCGAAATAATTAACTAGATAGACATTATTTGTAAGAAGCCATTTTATAAAGACCTTTTAGTTTTACGATCGACAACAATGCAAAATTCATATCAGGTAGTACAGAAATGATCATTCAAGTAATTTTTCAGAATAAAAAGATACATTTTTGCATTTTAATTTTTTTAAGCTGATTCGATTTTTGCAGAATTTTCACCCCTCGCACAGCTACGAGCCATGCACGAAGACTGGGGTCGCTCAATTATAAGTAATAAATTATGGTATTTTAAATAAATGAATAAAAGAAAAATAATAGATCTACTAATCTGATAAAGTTGTCCCCATCAGAAATCTGTTCGCACGCCTCTTGAAAGTATCAAGATTGTATTGATACTGATTCCAAAGCTGTAGCGTGCGAACGAAGAAGGTTTTCGAGTGACTCACAGTATGCTTTCGAAGCTCACATGATAGCATGTGAGTGCTTTAGCTCTGCGTGTGCCTCTGGAGAAGATCTTAGGTTTGGGTGCGCACTCATTTACTGCAGAGTTGCTTCTACCGAAATAGTACCTGTAGAAGAGACAGAGTGAAGCAACATCCATTCTGACGGAGAGCGGTTACTACCCGCTAGTGAACATCCATGACTATTCCTCAATCGTAATCTGCGAGCGGCATTTGTACACGATTATTCCATTCTTTTGTAGATGACATACCATCAGGAAATAATGTCAACGAACCACAACCTATGTCGACGGATGTCACAGATAGCGCTCCTAAAGTTAGTCAAGAACTGAGAGTTGTTATCAAAGCACCTGAAAATGCTGATCGAGCACTGCTTAATCGAACTGTGGAACAGCATGTCCAACGCTTAGCTGAAGAAGGGAAGATAACAGAATCAACTCAAGTTGTCTTCGTGATAGAAAAAAGCGAAAACCAGGAGTCAGGATTGGCCTCTTTTGATAATCGCCAGCCAGTGCAACAGCATCGATTACTTACTCAAACTCAGTCACAACAACCTCAGCAACTTCGATTAGTAACTGATGATTCGAAGGATCAGTTGCAGAATCTTCTTCAACAGCAGCAAATTCAAGATTTACAGCTACAAGAATTGCATACACAACAGCAACAACAGCAACAGCAAGCGCAGCAGCAGCAACAACAACAGCAACAGCAAGCGCAGCAGCAGCAGACACAGCAACAGCAGCAGCAGCATCGGGTTTTGTCAGGTAATACTCTCTTGTGAGTGGTGTGCATGCAGGATGACTAATTGTATTTCTATCATTGCGTTTGTTTGACTTTTCATTCATATATAGGTAATTTGGATAATAATTACAGAATGTGATGATAAGGAATTAGTAAAATTTTCACAACTTTCAAAATCATTAATGTTGGCCGATATGTTGCCAATTATCGGCCATTCCCAACTCTCTTTGTGATTCAAGTAAAGAAATTGTGATTCTGCGTAAAATATCGCTTTACGAACATAAGTAGGGATGAAACGATTGAAATTGTTCAATTAACCGTTTAATGAAATAAGTTTATAGAACTTATCTTCGTAGACCTGATCGCATAAGTGGCAGACATTGGAATCATTCATGGTCAGTATTTTCAACCCTACATTCCTTATCATGACTTAGGATGATGAATTGCATCTTTTGAGTTCTTTCCATCCATCATTGCAATCTATATGAAATTGACTGAAGGGGATTTGTGAAAAATGTTGACCAGTGGAACGCTTAACTTCAAGCTAAACATTTCGATTATTTTTTGCAATCGCTAATGATTGAAGTGACAAATAAGGGCACAGGTTTTGAACTTTCATTGTGCGGCATGTTTCGGCCAGCTGTCTTTCAGGTGCAACGCTGGACTGACAGGCATTGTAGAAAATCTGCGCTATACGGAAAGGAAATCACAATTAACAAAAAGCATCCTATCAATATCACTGAACTACAGAACAAGCGAATGTAATTAGAAAGTCAATACAGACGCAATGAAGGTAGCATGACGATGGCAGGCTTACTGAAGTTAATCACTGAAGGTGGGCATTTTGAATGCAAATTAAATTGTAAATGAAAGTCAACATAAGATAGAGTTATGGAAAGCGAACGAATGATCGTATTCCAAGTAGCGCGACCACCAGACATTAACAGATTTTTGAATGTTCACAGTGGTATGCTCAACAAGGCTTCAAAGTTTTGGTTTCATGTAAGTGGCGTTACCTTCCACGTTTTAGAAGCCTTATCGATGAAGCGATTTCGTCCAGATTAATGCGTTGAGATGGCAAAATTATGTTTCTAGCATTGTCGGTACCACAATTCTGCGTTATCCTAAAACATGCAGTTTCACCGCTATCTCTAATAGGGATGGAATCTTCGGGTATTTTGACGGAATTCCATCATTTTCTCCTACTCTTATCTGATACAATTTCATAATCTTGTGGATAAGATTTTGAATCCTCGTCAGAATACCCTTCTCGACAGTATTTCTTGCATCGCTGCATCGATGTACATCTTTCGCAGACGTTGCTGGTCACCGGTTGGGTGCGTCTTGGAAAGTCCGGGATTCCTGTCTCTTACAACCACATCTGTTATTGTTCTAAAAGAATCAATATCATATTTCCTCTAGGGATTCATTTTCAGCTGATGCAAACATAATTAGAGATTGCACGTGTCTGAATATAGATTTCATTCCAAGAATTTGCTTGCAATTTCAGTTGTAAATTGGATGATGACCACTGATAAGATAATTTTACGGAGCGTTAACTTGGATTAAATTCAAAGCAGCTATTTCAGTGTGGTATTCATTATTACAATGCTACGTATAGATCTCTTGGTTCTATTGTTTGTAAATTCTTCAACTATTTATCTGCAATCATTTTGCATGAATTCAAATGAGATACTTCAATTTCACGTTCATCATTGCAATGTTGGGTGTGGATGGAGGCTTGATTGTTTATGAATTCACCGACTATTCATTACTATTCTATTATCATCGGATGTAGATAAATTCTTATCCTGCATCAGTAATCAGTTGTATTGAGCTGATAGATATAACTGTGTAAGAAGTACCGGTACTAGCTTTGTACACTCTATTAATAGAAATTTTATGCTGTCTATCCTTCGTGTGTGTTTACTGAAATACGAAATGTTAAATATTAACTTCCAGCTTCTGGAAGATAAATATTTGAGACTTGTGAAGTTAGTTGTTGTTCTGTTAATTCAACAGTTCATTGAAGACGCAAGACTCGATGAATGTCAGGCATAAATGCATAGGAAGAAGCAGTCTTGTCCAGTCGCTGACTACTGACCTAGTTGGAGTCCTTCAAGCCCATTTCAGTTCAATGTTTCCTTCTTGCAATGCATAGAATGCCCTCAAATTGCGTTTGAAGCACTCTTTGAAAAATGTTAACTTTTAAAAGTAGTTGAGATACGGGTTTTTTGGTTGTCGAGTTGCGGAAATCCTGAAAGTTTCCGTCAGAAGTCAGAAGTTGATTGCCAACAATTGTGGACAAACTGACAACAATGAAAAAATACAATATAAATAGCAAGATAAAAAGCAATTAGCCGGCGACTAAAAGAAAGAAGGTCTGGAAATGTTTTAGCATATCTTCAAATGTATCTGGAATTCATCAAAGGTAGTTATGATGTTAACATATGACATGACATATTGTTATAAAGCCGACATAATTATATTTGTATGCGTAACGGTACTAGATATTGATGGTGTCATAACCTTCGAACATTTACATTGATGTAATCGATGCATAACCCAAAAATGTGTGCTTCAACGCATATTAGTAATATGTGTACCCACGTCCCCCTACCTCGTAGTGATTTAATCTTTAATAGGTGAACCGGTCAGGGTAAATATATACACACACAATTATTCCGTTTATACACGTATTATAAAATCTGTTAATAAAAGTGTGACAACATTAATTGCAAAAATGCACACGTATTATTCTTGTGTAATGTGCATGAAAGGAAGTCTATTGTGATATTAGCAAAGTTCTATTTCAATCAGTTTAACTTGGCTGATTTTTTTAGTCAATGCTTGAGGGAAGAGAACGAGCCTCTACATCAAAGGTGTCCCTCAGCAGGAGACTAAAGGTAAAGAGCCAGTGAAATGCAAGAAAGAAAAGTGGGTATGATAGAGGAATGTAACCAAATGACTGAGCCCTTATGTAAATGCATTGCAGTTTTCCTATGAAAATAATCGCGAAATACTAGTATGAGGCTCATTAATTGCTACAGCCATAAAAGCTCGATCCACCAATTCCACAAAAGTGAATGATAGCACAACGGGTTTATTATGAAAAAAAGCCTTCCATTTCATATCTCAGATTCATCAGATCTCCTTGCCCCATAAATTGATTAATTGATTGATTAATTAGTTGCATTGATGGAGCGGGATGTATAGAATTTATTGAAACTTATCTCTCACACCTAAGAAGTAATTATTTCTGAGCGTTTGCGATTCTTAGAAACGTCAAAATTCTAATGAATCTGTTGTGGACTTAATTCAGAAAGTGATGAAAATAAATCAGTATTTTGATTTCAATAACTTGAAAGGTGAAGAGGATATTCTCGAATGATAGAGAATTTTGTGACATTTTGGTAAGACCATGTCCAGATTGGAGAAAGACTTGCAAAAAGTCTGACAGAAAGAACCATTTCTTAAGCAAATGTATATTGTTATGCAGATCAAACTACTAATTCAGATGTAGTTCCAGATTGTCAAACGATGAACGCTTATCCGTGATGAGGCTGATGTTCGCAGAATAAAACACGACTTGGTAATTGGTGATCTAAATATTTCGTTTTTAGTAGACACTTGGCAATATTATATCCACTTTACCAATCAACATGCTAAGCTTCGAATACTCTCATCTGATGTGAAGGCTGTTGGATATGCGGGAATTGGTTTCTTCAAGTGGATGATGCATGAAGGGAGTGTATTTTAGGGATTTATAAGCTTTCAAGAATGAAGTCTGATATCAAGCCCTCTATTCCTCCGAGAATTGCATTGTCAATATCATGCTTCCAGTTTATTAATTTTGCATTTTAAGTTAAACTCTTCACTGCAGATAGACGCTAAAATTCTAATAGTCTAGCATTTGTGTCGGATTTCTTAACAACTGCTCAAATAGAGGGATGAATCTCCCCATTCACCCCTGAAGCAAATATGATTTAGCTATGATGATGAAACCATTATTCACTGTTATGGATTAGATATGAACCTCCTTGTCGGAAGTCCTATTGTTGACATGGGATCTTCGACTGTATGGGCTAAAAACAGTGATTCTCCAGGTGAGCCATGTGTTGAGCCTCGGTCTTTTGGAGATACACTTGATAAATGAGGGATAAAATGAATGTCAGTGTTTGAAATGTGACGATTACTGGCTAAGAACTAATCCCACAAATAATAAACATTCTTTTAAATACCGCCCATGAATTGTGTTGCTTTTAAACTGGAAACTGATGCAAAAGCACCACACCAAGGGATTTATTTGTTGGATTTATTTTTGAGGTTTGAATTGTTTTGTTATGTTCTTTTTGAAATGTTATTTTTAAGAAAGAAAGCGCGTTTTCGTTTATTACATACTTTTCTATAAAGTTTGTCTTTATGAGTTAAGTTAGGTTGCATAGTTTTGGTTTGTACTGTGGCAGGTAGTAAATAGATTTCATATACTTAACATCCATGTTCATAGGGGCTTTAGTAATTTTTTGAGTTTATCATAGGTGCTGTAAGCAATTAACATACGCCTGAAGTTTACGAGGTACCTTTATTATAGAAAATTTGGGCCACAAGACATTCAACGTTCAGATTCACCAGGCTGCATGCTAAGATATTTTCATGTATCATTTATTAATTTGTCCAGGTCCGCTCACGTCTACCGCAACGAGATAGCATTTCGATGATGTAACGACAAATGCATTTTCAGTTTATTAATGAAAATTTAGGAAGACGCCTGTAGCTACAACTCGCAGGTAAAATTAATGAGAAGCTGGCTTCGAATATTTCAGCGTTCTGGATTTTAATTAATATAACAGCGTGGAATGTAGTGTAACATAACAGCGCCCTGGAACGGTGTTTAATGATCAGCTAAAATGTGATAGGAGTTGGCAACATCAATTTCAAATGACCAATGATTACAACTGTTAAGCAAATATTGCAAATATTTCTTACGAACGAACCATAATTGTTCAGTTAGTTCTTCGGTCTGGTGCAATGTCATTTCATCTATTCTTGGATTAAACATCCTTTGGCTACTGACCTCAATGACGTCATTCCAGGGTCCCAGGTTAATGCAAAGGAAGCACTGGCTGGCTTCACCTTGGACGGTCAAAGGTTGACCTTGATGAATCATAATATTATTCGTCTCTCGTAGTAAACATGCATATCTGTTTTGATTGTATGAAATATCGACATGAGTGAATTTGTTCTTCAACCGAAAAAAGGTAGTCCGAATAGCGCATTGAAAAATCGTTGTCCGTTTTGCGCTTTTCTGCATATCCGTATCGATTGCAATTTTTAGAGCATTTTTCGTTGTTTTGTAAAGAATCTTGAAGGTATTGTGCTACGACGCATAAAGCACAAGATGAATTATTGATGAATTATACATGAATAAATTACATTTTCTTAGCTAGTGTTTGAATAGGGGCTTGCTATTCTTGATTACTTTCATTATTATCATTACACTTGTCAATGACATTTATATATATCTAATTGTTGAAAGCAATCCGTGTTCAAGCGCACGACATGTTTCAGCTTTACAAAGCCATCCTCAGGTGAACAAAGATATGTACAGGATAAAATTCTCTTAAATATAAAATTCGTGGTTACATCGGATGGTATGATCACATTTCAACGCTAAAATCAAGGTCATTCACAACAGTCAAAGATGCAATGAATAATGAAATAAAATCAATTCTATTTACAGTTCTACAAATTTAGGCATAGATTCATAGAGCTTTCCCGTTCATTCATCAGGCTATTGTTCGATTTCTTTAATAGAATAGATTCCAGATGTCTAGGGTACCTCGTCTGAGAAACGACCTTGAAATTATCGGTCAGGCATTTCATTACTAGGATGAATGAACACTTGAAAGGCTACCCAACGCCTTCTGAAATTAGCTTGCATGTTCATCCTCCTCACAAAGATAATTTCAAGGTCGTTTCTCAGACGAAGTACCCTAGACATCTGGAATCTATTCTATTAAAGAAATCGAACAATAGCCTGATGAATGAACGGAAAAGCTCTATGAATCTATGCCTAAATTTGTAGAACTGTAAATAGAATTGATTTTATTTCATTATTCATTGCATCTTTGACTGTTGTGAATGACCTTGATTTTAGCGTTGAAATGTGATCATACCATCCGATGTAACCACGAATTTTATATTTAAGAGAATTTTATCCTGTACATATCTTTGTTCACCTGAGGATGGCTTTGTAAAGCTGAAACATGTCGTGCGCTTGAACACGGATTGCTTTCAATTCTTTTCGATTTTTAATACTATGGGCACTATTTCTTTAATATCTAATTGTGTTGATAAGTGCAGGCTCTTATATAAAGCGTTCGATTTATAAATTGAAAAAGTCATTCCTTTTATGAACTGGAATCGAATCCATCCAAAAATCACTATTTCGCATTATTTTTTGTCTTATTCAATATTTCGACAACAAAACAAGCAAATGTTATTCAACTAGCAAATACAGGTATGCCTTATCTAACGGAAAAATGAGGATCTGATAAGCAGTAAATTCTAATTACAAAGCTAAAGGTCATTTCGCAATAAAGTTTATTATTATTGTTTGTATTAATGATTGTATTTATTTGATTCTACATTTACCGGCGGGGCAGTGGCCTTCTAGTTAGAGTGTTCGCCGTGCGTACGGGAGACCTTGGTTCAAATCCTGGACAAATCAAGCATAAGACATGACAATAGGTACACTCTGCATTCTTGCTAAACACTCAGCACGAAAGAAAGTGGGATAAGTGGACCTCGGCCACATGGAATAGCGGCGAGTCGTCGAATGTGCTTCCGAGTATAAACAAGAAACATTCATTTACTTTTGAATTTTAAATAAGCACTACAAGCATGCAATAAAACTAATAAAGTGTGAACCCATCAAAGTGTCATCTTATAGACATTTCCACCGAAATATCATTACAGTCAACTGCAGTTAACTTTCTCGAAAATTCTGTTTTACAAAATGTTGATTATCTTAGTATTTTGGGCTTTGCTTTTTCTCGAAATCTAAAATTGAATAATCACATCGAAAATGTTGTTAAAAAAAGGCGCCAAAGAGTGTATTTTATATTGCAACTTCAAACAGCTAGATGTCCCGCCTCTCTGATGTTCAAAGTATACTGCTTATTTATGCGACCTATCCTGTTGTATAGTTACAGCACATCTTGTAATGTCTCTGAATATCTTCGCAGAAAGTTGTTGAGTGTCCAGAGAAAGATATACAGAATCATCGGTGAAAGCCCTCATGAAACATCATTATTCTCAGCAGGAGATTTAATGTGTGAACGAATATTTAAATTTGTTTTGCTGTCTCCATCGCATCCCTTGAGATCATTTTTCAATGAACGAGTCAGTGAAAGAACCAGAAATCATTGTGAACTGAAGCGTCTAATAACAAAAAACAGTCGTTTTCGTGATTATTTTATATAGTACTGTAAATAGCTCATTCTACTCATTTATGTAAGGGTCTTATTTTGCTTGTCTTTTGAAACCTTATCACCTTGGTGAAACTCACCGCCTTTGTGGGACAAGAAAGAAATTATTTGAAATGATCATTACTGACATTATTAAGTATCAGCAAAAATATCTGCATTTCCTTTAGATATCGGCCGATGATCTATACGGCATACGGCATACGGATAGATAACGGCATTTCGGCCGATATATCGGTATATCACTAATATAGAGAATATGAGTAGATCCTACCAAGTTCCCGCTACGGTGTCAAAATAGAATAGAATGAAACTTGGTGTTGTTTTTGTTTACCTTCGCTAGATGACAGTTTTCTCAAGTAAGCTAAATTTTCATATCCTTGTCCAACGATATTTTGTCTCCTATCTCTTCGACACATCATTGCATCAGGAGCACTAATACCAGGTCACATATGTATACACTTGTATTGATGTTAGGCATATATTACAAGTCGATAACAAAGCATCAGTTGGGTATAATCAATTATTCATTCGTTTGAAAACATTTACATAAACGATTTTTTGTTAAAAATGTTTAAATTGGGGCTGTGTTTTGCATTCAGAAAGTAAAAAATGAAACATCAAAATATAATGATAATGAAATATTTGCAGGTTTAGTCGCGTTTTGTGAGAAGTCTGAAGGGTGGGTAGTGGGTAGGTTACATGTAAGAAATATGCTAGGAACCATATTATTATATAATTATATCGGCAGTGTCGATATACCGGCACATCTCTACTCTATGTTGCTTAGATCATATGGGAAAAGATAAAAGCCTTGAGTGAATGCAAAAATAAATGAGAGAAGGCTTGCTGAAAAAAATCGGAGTAAATTCCGAAATTATCCGTGATTATGAAGAAACTAAGACAATTTGGAATACAGTCCAAAAGCGGAAATTTTCTGTGTTCCGATTGTGTTTATCTGCACCTTTTGGATCCGGAAGTTCCGTATCCTCATATCTTATTCAGAAGCGGTAGTCCGTGCGTGCGGATGAACGGACTTACAATTCCGTTTGCCCACTTCTGCGTATTCCACATATTTGTCTGGAGGGAACAATTGTCACTTGGAAATGACAGCTATTTGATTTGATGATTTGCGTTGTCCAACAGCAGCGGATGCTATCAAACAAGAGCCCTATGCAAGTTGAACAGATGAATTTTGCAATGACGCTGAATGCCTATGACTTTCATGATAGATCGTGGTATTTAGCCTACTAGTCGCAAGCGTATGACGCTCCAATCCTTTGCAAGAGTACAGAATCTTGGAGCTAAATTATAGGACCTAGTAATTCGTGTTCCCCTCATTATCGACTTTATCTGTCCGCGAAGGAAAGGCGAAGAGAATAGGCAGTGCTAGGTTGCAACTCGTGAGGACGGAGAAAACCAAGATCACTTCGTGAGAAACTCAATGACATTCATGTCACCACAGTTATAACCTGGGTGTCACACATGACCACCGATGCATCTGTAACCCTAACTCTTGCTAGCAAATGTTTCTCACATGCTACAATTCACTCTTCATTGTTGCAGGTTTGACAGTTCTTGGATCTTCGTTGGGAGGCTCTGGAAACGTGGCCAAGGTGGTGTTGTCTCAGCCGACTGGTACACCGAACACCAGTAATTATGGAACTCCTTTGAGGGTCCTTTATACTCAACCGACTCGATCTGATACCTCAACGGTGAGTCATTGTAATACGTCACAAGAGTGTATCATCGACTGTACCATTTACTTCATCCTTGATGGGCAAGTAAATAATTTGTTGTTACTTTTCCTTGTGATTTGCTCAATGATATCTTCCTTGAATGCCTATCTACATGCATTTGTAAAAACGATTCTTATTTGCATCAAGTTGTATTCAGTTGAATGGTACAAGATGCTCTGGTAGACAATCGATCCCTGCTACTTGCCTTAATGTCGGCGGTCACAATTGTGACGACATATCCATTCATTCATCATAATTCCTATGACAACTGATGTGCGGTTTCATCCGGCCAATTGACACAGTCGCCTGTAAGCTGCTGAGTTCCTTTGGCAGAGGTCTAGTTAACCTGGGTTGTACAGGGTGTCCGCACTCCCTGGAAAACCTTGAGAACCTGGGAAACACCTGGAAAATGAAATTTTGCCCTGGAAATCTTGGAAACTTCTGGAAATTTTGAGACTAATTAAAACACTAATTACAAGTTGTTGAAGTCATCAGAAGTTGTTGAAGTGTTTTCCATTTTTCCAGATTCTGTTCTTCATATCTCTACTTATTTGTTACAATTATAGCCTTCATTGTCATACAATTTTTTGTTTTTAGAATATTTCAGTGACTGGAATCTCCTATCATAACGTATGCAACATGAATGATACTGAACTGCGTGGTATGGTTAAACTATGAACTGTTGTCGAACTCCTAATCGTTGTACAGTATGGTGAATTAGTAGCTGTGAAGTCCTTCATAAACGCTGGGCGGTATACTGAACTAGAAATTGTAAATTCCCTCATTAAGGTCGTGTGGTATGGTGGACTATGAGCTGTAAATTCCCTCATTAAGGTCGTGTGGTATGGGCAACTAGGAGCCGTAATCTAGGATTAATGCTATTACACACTTGATTGCCGTGTGATAGAATCTACTGACGCAAAATGGCACTGAACTTATAAAGTATTTAGGCACCAGGCTTGTTCCGAATGATCCTAGGCTAATATCTAGGCTTTAAATTTGTTACGTTCGATTATATTTTCATTTTTTTTATAAATATAATGTAGCCGTCTGATGCATATGTTGGTATTTTTTATTTAGAATCACCTGCGCCTTAAAAATTCAACCAATTTCACGCCACTTTTCAAATATTTTTGGTCAATGATATTAATTTTATGGTGTGTAAGCTCCTTAGCCACAGAACCTTGGATAGATTTTTCCCGTAATTTTTCTTTTAAATTTGACGCGCGCATTTGAGCAAAATTTCCTTGCGGAAAGTCTGGAAATTTTCGTTCAAATTTGACCCCCATTTTGGTAAATTTCCCTGGAAAACACGTGGAAATTTTCATTCAAATTTGCGCGGACACCCTGGGTTGTAGGTTCAAATTCTACCAGTCGCATCTTTTACATGGCAATTTGATCTATCGTTTATTTCATTTCACTCTATTATTAGTATCCAGGCTTCTCCAGAATGATATGAATGTATCATTTGAAAACTGGTTAGCCCTGAACTTTACATATACTGCTCATCTTCAACGTAGGAACGGAAATTTTCCAGAAATAGTCATTCAAATTTTAAATGCTATTTATTGAATGAAGATCTGTGGCTATGAGAGAACGGATACCACTATTGATTATTCTCATGTCCGAAATGCATTATGTTCTTATTTCGAATTGTTTATAGTGTTTAGCTTAGGAGATCTTCAGGGGGGCGAAAACGGACATTTTTCCAACGGGGCTAGGGTTAAATTAGCAACTCCTTAGATGTGTTCTGCAAATGCTTATTGATCTGCTTCATCAGCTGAATTTATCCTAGTTGAAACCATCACTTTGCTTTGCAGACAAGTATTGCAAGTGGAGCCACCCCGCTGCAGATTCGCACCGTGAACAAGCCAAATATTGGGAGTGTACCTATCGTTTCTGGTAGCGGCAGTGGAAATCAGTCTTCTGTCATCACATCGGCTGATCTTCTTCGTTTACTTCAGCAAAGCAAAAATTCCTCCTCAGCCAATCAAAGCAACCAGCAACAACAACTGGTGGGCGGTGGTATGAGCTCCGGACTTCATCAACGGCAAAATGTCAAACTTCAAATCAACACAGCGAAGCTGAAGCGCGAAGTTGATGGGCGGCCAGTGGGTCAGGTAAGTGCCAAAAGTCAAAATGTTTTATTGCCTGCTTGCGGCGAACATAAATGATGGATACAGTGAAATAAATTAAAACGGAGGATTCTGTCGAGAGGATGACAGTGGTAGCTGAAATGTTTAAATGTCGATGTAGTGATGGAACATGCGATGTACATGATGGATGGAGAGACACTCTGGTTTTGTTGTAAATATCAAATTCAGGCATTTCAAAATCAATGGCAATTGTCTCAAGGCAAAATGTTTAATAATCGTTAATAAATGTTTCAATAGTAGTCAATATTCACAATTCACACGGTATATCAAACTTCATCGGGTTGTGGCCCAAGGTTACATTTACTAGACTACTGCCATACAGATTACAGATTGAGATCCCTCTTTTTAGGGTTTGCTATGACGTCAGAAGCACCTGTTCGTCAACATGACTGGTGTCTTGAATGACAAAATTCTGCGATGATTTAAGTTTAAGAATACAATAATGTTACTGATTATTATAGGTTTATTCACAATTACATAGACATGCGTGCGCATTAACCTCGTGAGGACGGAGTATCAATTTTTATCAATCGCAAGTGCCGAGAACGAGCACTGCTTGTCCTATGGTAAAATAACGTAGCTACCGCAAATTCACTGCAAATAGGACAGGCGCGCGCGGCACTTCAGAGTTAGCACAACACCACAGTTGAGTGTAAACAGCAATGACCGTCCTCTGTCCTCATCAGGTTGAGCTATAAAGAATAAAGGCCTGTAGACGTTACACATGTAGGCCTACAGATAGACATATTTCAGATAGGCCCTTCCTGATGACATTTTCGAGGCTCGATCCCTAGACCAAAAGATCGCTAAGCCAATCACTTCACCACTGTGCCACAGGTACAATGCCATCTGCTTTTCTCCAGTTGGTAATAGCAATATTAGAACTGAGAATGTCTCACATTTTGGGCACTAGTAGATTAACACGTCGGTGCATAGGCCTTCCTCCTGATCTTGTGTTCGCCCCAGTCCTTGTCAAAGGTCGAAACTGATAGTCATTGTAATGATGCAAACTTTCTTCTTCAGTCGACGCCTACTTCTCAACCTTCCATCGTGTTGATGGCTGGTCCTGGACAGGAACAGCGGGTGATTCCCATCAGTCAATTGAAGCTCCTCGCAGGAAGCGGCTCGACATCAACCTCCACTTCTCAATCCAATGCATCATCGTCATCTGCGTCAGCGAACGCCGCAGGCGGAGTAGCAGCCAACTCGCCGTCTGGGAAGCAAGTAAGAGAGCATTTAATGACAAAATGCGATTTCTATCTGCGAATGATGGCTCTGTGCATTTAGTGGATTGAAACCTGACTTCAACAGAAAAATAGAAGAATTTTCGGTAATCTTTAAGGTTCCAAACAATAATTACCTCCTATTTTGGCAAATAATGTGACATTACTGCAAAAAGGACAGGATTTCAATGTGTACTTCATTTTATGTCTGTCTAACAGATTGCTTTAACCGTCAATCTAAAATTCACGCCGCATTAGCCTTACAAGCATCACTAACAGACTTTATCATAGTCAGATGAGTATTAGTAAATCGGTCGTCTTCGTCTGTCGGATATTGTGATATTCGATATCTATAAATGTTATTGTGTAGGGTGATAAATAGACATCGACAATTTAGGTGAATCACCTAAAATAATTTTTTTTACCTAAATTCCGTATATTTTTGTAAAAACACCTAAATCACCTAAATATTGTCATTACGACAAAAACTTGCTATTTGATTAACTCATATACTCACATTGGAAAAACATTGAGAAAATCGCAGTAACGAATTACTTTTATAATCGGAATAATGAAGACATTGATGAGTGATTCTGAGCAGTGCCACATGTTTCTGGTCATATTCTCTAATAATTCTTTTATATACGTATTGTATTTGAAATACAAGTAATTTTGATCTGTTTGACACATGCTCAATTGTACAATGGAATTGTCAATACACAATTTGAAACATAGATAGGCCTACTTAGTTGTTAATGTTTGATCTGTGTAGTTGTTGCAGCTTGAAATAAAATCGTTCTGAATCGCGATTAAATCTAGGACTTACTTGTAATTTTCGTTTCTCTAATTCTTTTTTTAAAAACTCATACGCAGTTTATTGTCGCGCTATTTGTTTACAAATTAGTTACCGAAAAATGCACAATTCATGAACATAAACAAAAAAATATCATTGCTCTCAATGAATCTAGATATTTTAATGGATTTTTCATTTACCTAAATATACAGTCTAAATTTGTAAAATTATTCACCTAAAATGGCAAAAATTTTCACCTAAGATGTCGGTGTCTAGTGATAAAAGACATTTCTATGCAGAGATTATGCCGCATACAATTACCTTGAGGAGACTATTCGTTTGGTCCGTCGAAGGCATGGTATAGAAGCATGACACGAGATTCGGAAACCTTTCTGCATGATAGCATCGTGCAAAAACCCAAAGCCTTCTGAAGGGCAACAAACTTGGCAATGATGAATGGCGGGTAATTCTTGCGATATAGATGTGAGAACCTTGGATCCGTCATCATGATAGGGATGGCTAAGCCTCCAATAAAACCATTTTATCGCACCAAGAATGAAGAACACATCGATGCGTTTATATAGAGTTTATACTTAATATACTTGTTAATATTCTTGTTAACAGAGGTTATCTTGTTAAATATTTACGTCGTGGTGACACACATATACAGCGGGGGTCCGCCAAACACGGCATACAGGAAATTAAAGGACCCGAAATGCAAGGCTGGTTGGTGTTCCTGCTGACGAACCTTAAAAGTGACTCATTGGTGTCGAGCTTTGTATTTGACAATTTGTAATTTTCGTTCGCCCATTGTAGCGTTCTATGTGTGTGTTTTGATAGGAAATTATGACTTTGCCTGTGGGAACGCTGATCAGTCCTCTCAAGGACTACGTGAATTACAAAAAGTTATAAAGTAATAACATAATTGTGGTCTCCGTGGCACAGTGGTTAAGTGCTTTGCCTAGCGATCATCTGATCCAGAGGTCGAGCCCAGAAAGTGTCAATGGAAGTCGGCAGGAAGGGCATCTGGACTAAAAGTACTACAACGCTCCACAAAAGTCCGACTATGTCAGCATCGTCCAAGCCCCCAGTATGGGGGATTAGTGACGTTATGCTTCATTTACCGTCCTACCCAACACGGATGGAACAATCGACGTTAAATGGTATAAGTAAGTAAGTATGAAACATTTGTATGTCTTGCAAAGTTGTACATCATTTGAAATTGCCCTGAGCGTCGCCAAATTATCCTTGATGTCTCTGTTGCAAATTACAGAATAGCTTCGGATTTTGTCTTTTCTGTGAACTCAATAACCTGTGCCATTTGTTGCTAAATCTCAGTAATTTTCATCGTTTCGATGCAAAGATAATGCGTTATCTGTTGATGCATTCGTCTTTTCTGGAAGGCTGTCATTGCATGGCACCTTGTGTCTGTATGTGTGTTCCATCAGCCTCATGAGTTTTTGACCTAGCCGCTTTCTGACACTTTTCATTGCTATCTAATTTCCCGGTCCTTAGGGCTTGATCGGCGATGGCAGGGCGGTAATCAGCACGCTACATTACATGATGAAGTCAGATTTCCGTCTGCTACATCGATAGTGTTGTGGCTACCGCCTTGAGCAATTGTCTCGAAAGTAATAATAATGATAATCAACTTTATTTCCTAATGCAGAGCGGTATTAGGTTACATTAGAAATTTTCAAAACATGCAATGTAATCAGAGCAGCGAGGAGAAGCGAGCAGTAAGATTGTTATAATAAGATTTACGAATTTGACGAGGAGGTAAAAGACGAAGGGCATTTCTTAGAGAATCAAGGGATTTACGGAACACGACAGTGGGTACGATCGAGTGGGAGATAAGATTATGAGCGACTTTCTTCAAGAATTTTACACAAATATTATCAAGACGTTGATGCACTGATGCCGGGGAGAAAAAAATGTTGGCCCATTGACAGGCTCTCTTCTCGATGCTCAGTATCTTGGCCATGGCGTAATCAGGGAGGTCACGGAGATTCGGCCAGCAGTAGACGAGGACGGAGAAAACAAAGGAAATGTATGCTTTCCAAATGGTGTGCGATCGAGCCCCCGAAGACCAGTCATTTAACCAGGAACATGCTCCTGTTTGCCGTAGTGATCATCATGCCAGTTTGAAGACTCCGCTTGGTATTACATTGAAAAACAATCCCAAGGAACTTGGCATCTGAGACTTCATTGATGAGGAAATTGTCAATAGCAACAGCAGGAGACGAAGAGATGTTGAATCGGCTGATGGTGATAGTCTTGCACTTTTGGCATTGATGGTTAGCTCTTTCTTAGCAGCCCATGTCAGGAAACGATCGATATCTGATTGCAGGGTATCGATTCATCATAGCGGATTCGATTCATTCTCAGTGCATTTTTAGTGTTGGTCGTTCATTTATTACACATGATTTTGTCATGTTTTTTGTTGATTTCAAAGCAATGATTCATTTCAACCTCATTGATGTGACGGCGAAAAAATGTGCTGTTGCTACCGATGCAGTTAATCCTTTATAAATCTAGAATGATGACATGCTTTTCTTAAATTCCTGTCTTATTTATCAGAATTGATGATTAAGTCTATTTACGTTCGATAGTTTGACAACATTATCAGTAGGCAGTCAGATATTTAACATTCTTTTAACTATCGCTCGGACAAATTATTATTCATGTTAAGTTGCGTCATTGTGTTTTCTAGTACCGGTGAATTCAATGTGACTGTGTGCATCAGGATGTGATGTACTTGACTGGACAACAGACAAGCGTTTATTTCTACCCAAATGTAGCAAAATTTTCATTGATTAAATCTACATATTTTTTCTTGATTCTTTCTATCAACAGACTGACCAATCTTTCATCATTCTACTTGCATATTATCAAAAGCAACATCTATTCATTACATGTTAATACTAGTGATGCAATAACTTAGTTGGAATGTCAGTGATGTGATGACGTGTTATTTATCAAGTGCCTGTGAAATTCCTGTGATATGCTAATACTCATCTCAATTAGTTCCAAGATGGTTTTCGGGAATGAATTGTATTTCCTTATCCATTCCTTCCTCTTCCTAATCTCGTTATGGAAGAATCGAAGTAATCTACTACTTCGAAAGCAAGATTTTGATTTGAAAATGATGTAGCTCATCGTCTTCATTACTGTTAAAAATGATATTTAGTTTTTCAGAGTTTTGAATCAGTTCTTTGTGCTTATCCGAATTCCTGTAATTAGAGACTCAATCTCCACATCTACACCATAGGCATTGTACATCTCTGGATATCCAAACAGTGGTTTCGATTGGTTCTCAAGGTGGACGTCCTCTTCAATGAAGTGAACTTTAAATCATGATTTGATCATAAGTAATAATTTGAATTATAAATCATGACATGCTGAAAAAAGCTTTTTCAAAGCCATCATGGTTGTCGCATTTTTGTTATTCTTAGCAGGCCTGCATCGGTGTTTGATGAAACTGAAGCATCTTAGCAATTCAGCATTTAAAACTGATGAAAATGATATTTTTATTTCGCAAAATGAAAGAATTCAATAGAATTGTCTTAAGGAATCCTTTGATGCGATGTAAATCCCGTGATGATTCATTTATTGTGGCGTCAACTGTTTTATTTAAACGTCTCGGTTCGGTATTTTGCATGAGAGCAACGAAAATGCTCATAATATCTTCGAATATTCATCTACTTAATTGACGGAAACTTCGTGAACGTTGTGTCATGTTATAATAAAATTTACGCCTTTTATCACCTTTATGCTATCAATCTTTAACATTGTCATAGATTAAGAGATTCTCATGCACTAGGCTATTGATAATGCTCTGTTATCCAGTTAGATACCAATGGTAGCCCTGTATTGAAAGCATGTGTAGTGCAAGAGCAATTCTAAACTTGTTGAGTGAGCAGTGATGATTTCGGAAGCTTATTGTGATTTAGGTCGGAACAAATGAATGACGTCACCAATGTCAGCTGTTTGATTGAGTTATGCAAGGCTGTGCCGTAAATTACGATGACACTGGCCAATGGATGACTCTATCTGATCCGCTTACACATCGTGGTCAACGTTCACCGATTTTTCAAATATGGCAGGCATCCAGGCCGATACATTCTGCATTAATGACTTCATTGATAATATTACATCGATGTGACCGACATTGCTGCAAAGAAGTCCCAAGTTCGGAAGTTGCTGATAAAATACACACAGTCTGCGCCTGAGAGGTGAGTTTTTGAGTGGATCTACCTAAAAAATTGCCGAATTTCTGTTTACCATACGAAACATGAATTGCAGTGATTTGCTCATTTCATGTAGAACTTAATGACGCCTGTGTTCATCAATTCAATCAGTGTTGCGTAGTGTCTATCAGTCACGTGAGGGAGGAAGTTGAGGCCCGGCGGGTAAAGATGCCTACTTTCAATAGTTTGATAATTGTTAAAAACGGATCATCATTAAACTATAGTATCGTTTAAACTATATACGTCTAAGATAAAATTACATCAATTGAGTGAAAAATTGCAGTAGAATAAAAATAAAACTGTTAGAAAACGTCTGCTGTCTAATAATGAATTAGTATGATAGTTTATTTCTCAGCCTTTAAAAATAATCATAATAATAATAATAGTTTTTTATTGAGTTCACTTGTGGGTACATGCGGTGAACACTACAATAATACTCGATGACAATAGTGTAAAGCGGAAAGAAGCTACAATGGTCACAGAGAAAAAAATGAAGTAAAGGTAATTTAAAAGAAATTAAAAAGTTATTTACAAAAACGAACAAAAGAATTTGCTAAACGTGCAGTTCGTATACGTGGGACCCTGAGACAATTTCTAGAACGAGTGGTGATATGGCTGGGCACATCATCGAACATATCTCGCAGCAGATGCAAATCGTCTTTCACAATGTTATGAAAAAGTTTGTAACACGAATTGTGAGCACTAGTGATGATATCTTCAGTCATACATACATCTGAACCAATTATACGCATCGCTCTTTTCTCAAGACACTTGAGCTTCTGCAAAAGATGCTGAGAGGCGTTACAAAAAGCCCCAAACGAGTACGTCAAAAATGAGCGAATGAAAACTACGTAACATTGAATCATGACACTTTTTGGCGCTCCAGAACGTCGCAAGTTACAATAACTAATAATACATCCAATATGACGCACTTAATCATTGCAGGAAGACATTTCACTGTTGTATGACGTTGTTCATAAGAAAATGGGAATGTATCTCATTGGCTTGCACAATGTGGTTGACTTTGCAATGATATCAAGTCAGGTAATAAGGCCAGATAGTAGTCTCAAAATCCTTTGTCTGCATCTGCTGCATTTCGAAGCAGTACAGAAGATGTTTTGCTGATTTGAATTGATTATTCTTATAATTTGCTGCCATTATTTTTAAATCCATGACACACCTTGCTTCATAAAATTCATGCGAGGCTGTTTCACACAGACCTACTCGCAATCTTGTCTACCTGGCTAAAGCTAGTTTAGGAAACAAGTTAACAGCTATTGAAAGTAGATGAACTATTGAATAGACTCATTGCGAAAATGAGAGATACACATATTAATATGAAATTTTAGCGGTTTCTCGTTTCCCGATTATGAGATGTTCGAAGGGATAAGAAATTCGAAAATAGTACATGAAAGAGGTGTGTAGTGGTTCCAAAAACTAGCCTCAATCCGACCCGAAAAAACCCAAGAAGAAACCAACTCGACCTGAATGTTACCTGCAAACCCTACCCAAACCCGAAAATCATTGAAAACAGCCCGAACGCGATTCTACCCTACCCAGAACCTCGGGATAATTATTCATTCATTCATTCTATCAGTTAAATTCCAGCATTGTGAAAAGAGCAAAGTAATAAGTGCCACCTGTAATTTTTATTGCACATTTATTGTAACATCACGATTCATAATTAATAACAATGATGCCTAACATCCATAACTCAGCTATGACATGCTATTAAAAGAAATAGGGAAACTTGTGGATTAGGAGAAGGGGAACCATGTGCCATTTCACGAATATGAAAATCAAAATGTTCTTCAATTTCTACTTAGGAGCTTATTTGTGGCCTCTTTGTTCTTTCAAATGATATCTTCTTGCTGGCCAAATTTTGTTTCATCATTGGTTTATAAGATAGGAATGTAATTAATGTAATAAAGCGGCAAACAAGAACATCTGACACATAAGAGCTCGTCAGTTATTGAACGCACTCCCAAACAAAATAGCAGCAATTACAATAATGAAACAAACTCAAGGCTGCCACCTCTAAGTTGATACCAATTATCAGGACAGGAGCTTTCGACAGTTCTGAAACCCGTCTTATTGGTAAAGGATATACATTCGATGCCATGCATGTTTGTCAAATTATATGTAAGGTGGATAATGAATTCCTGTTCAATGGGCTTTTTATTGAACCATGAGATGAAGTGAAATAGAGTAATTGTTTTTATTAAAGATAGCAACTGAAAGAGATCTCACAATAAGATTTTTCTTCCGATGCAGCACCTTTTTCTGTCGATATTACCATCATCACTGACGATTGAACGAAGATTATCAAAACGATTTAAATCACTTTATCCGATGGTGTAATACATGGTGCTTAGAGATCAACATCGGCAAGTGCGAATGTGTCCATTTCTGCTACAGAAATCCGCAGTTGTGCTTTAACTTGGTTGGTGCTGATATCAAATCTAGTGACTTTCATAATGACCTTGATGTTATTATCTCAGAAGACCTTAAGCGTTCGCTGCATTGTATAAAGGCAGCTGCTCGTGCTCAACATGTTTTAGGTTGCATGAAGATTTGTTTTAAATCTTTGGACCCCTCGGCCTTTATTCGTTTGTATAATGCATTCGTTCGACCTAATTTGGAGCTTTGCTCTGTAAAATGGTGTCCTTTCCTTTCGAAACACATTGAAGTCGCAAAAAATGTCCAAAGACAAATGACCCGAATGTTTTCTGACATTTGACATTTGGATTACCGCAGTCGTTGTTCTATTCTCGGGATCAAGACTCTGCAAACGAGGCGTTTACGTCAAGATCTTATCTCCGTTTTTAAAATAATTCGAGGTCAAATTTCTGTTCCGTTTGATGTTTGTTTTGAAATTTATTCCGAAAGCCGCACGCGTGGACATAAATACAAATTAGAGTCAATTTTCAAATTCATTGTGTCGAGGTAATTGGTTCTCATGTCGTGTTGTTCCATTTTCGGAATGATTTGCCTGCAGATTGTGTTGAGTGCTCAAGTATTAGTTCTTTTAAAAATGTTAGTTTTTTATTCCTACTTTGGAGATATTGCTTGACTTTCTTGCATAACTACTTCCGGTGCTATTATTTTTGTAATATTGTGCAGATTGGAGCTTATTTTGAAATACAAGTACAAAGAACATCGGAATAAAGTCTAGCATCTCTATGATCTATGTGCGCATATGGAGCACCTGACAGAAACAATGAATAGGCCATCATCAGAAAAAGACTGAATTATCTCTCCCAGAAATTTATTGGCGAAAAAATATTGTAAGAAAAAAATGATAATCAAAACCTGCCCGACGTTTCGTGACGCAGACACATGCTCATGCGACCTTGGAGATTTCAGATACATTGACAACTAGTGCCTATACACATGTAGGCCTAGCATGTATACAAATCAAGAGATAATTACCGTTCATCAGCTGTGTTTGCGGCTCATAGCAGGTTTGTGAAGGTCAATACGCTAAGTTTCAGAAATCTGAGTACGGACAGGGTCAGTTTGACAGTCAAGGATATCAATACTTGAATAGATAAAACAGAATCAAGGTGATTATTGATGATGCATTCAGAAACGACACATAGAATCCAAATTAATAACGCTGCGATATCGTGACCAAAGTTACAGTGTAACCTGGAAACAACACAGCGAGATTTACAAGTATAGTGGTTGCCACTAAGCAGTGGAGGGCGCAGTCAATTGATTCCGCTCAATTAATCGTGCGATTCTTGAATAACCAGGATTCGCACGATTATTTTGCTAAGTGACTGTTCAATGAAATTTGCTTGATGAGGAAAATTAGGATATTTTCTTATTCTCTCGTTCAGCATTTGAAATAATTGCACTGAATGGAAGTGGCACCTACGAACGTACATTATGTGCAGGTGCGGAACCTGAGATCAAGTATTGCCAGGATAAGACAGATTTGCAGTGTGACGGGACTTTTTCATTCTCACGCCACAGTGAATCTCTATAGGAATCCTGTGGAAAATTCCACGCATGAATGATTGAAGATGTCTTGGCTGGTCATATATTTTTATTTAATGGTTGAGGAAGAGCCAAGGTTTTAAAGATGTTGTAGGCCTACTTTAAATAAGATATAATTAATTTCGCTTGCTATTCGGCAAGCATCCTCAGATATCTGATGATACACAGCATCGTTAAAACCTTGGCTCTTCCTCAACCACACAGGAATGTATCATTCTATTCAATAGCATTAAACATGATCGCTTTGTACATGATTAATGCGGTCATGCATGCTGTCAAGTATCAGGAGATTCCTGTGATTTTAAATCTCCACATTGAAAGCATGTAAAATTATTGATAGGAATTAATGCCTGATTTGCATTTGATGTGGATGCTATGAGCTTAAATCCGGTAACAAGTGTACTCTAATATAGCCAAAAATTTGCTAATGCTTTGTAGACTTTGGTTTCAATTGTTTTATACATAATTACATGATTGATGGGAGAAACGACATATGCCTGATAAAGTATGTTTGATAAACACCAAAGAAATCAAAATTGGAAAATGCTAGATGGCAAAAATCATCGACCAAACTCTAGTCGACGCATGTCGCGCACTCTGTCCCCATCTTAATACCCACGAACTCGAGTACACAGGATAGAAGGCATCAGATATGTTGCGCCGATGATGAGACGTCTTCACTGATGTGATATACTGTGACATATACAATGGGAGAGTAGTAGTTCGTAGCAAATGCAATCGATTCTCAAGACTCCTTGTGCCTTGTTTACGATTTTCTCAGTATTCGGATTTGCAATGCTGCACTCTCAAACATTACAAACAGGGAATCGTACTGAATAGCAGGGTAGGAATAATTTTAATAGTTTAATAGTCTTATTGTCTGATATTCTCAATTTAAATGGAAATTATCGGATTTGCAACGGAACTAATTATCTAGAAATTAAGGACAATATGTCACACAGACTAAATGTAAGCTTCTAATTACTAAATTTGAGAAAGTCTCAAAATATTCTGAATCGCGCGATTTTCGATTAGTCGTACACTGAGTCGCACGAAAATCGAATCGAGCCCGCCACTGCCGCTAAGCTGTTTACAGCTTATGCTGCAACTTTTGATAAGATGCCTACATCGGCTCTACTAACCGAACTTTCTATCTAAGTTTTCATGAGCATCGTCGCGCTATTATTAAAGGTGTAGCTCGGTCTAATTTTCAACCTTGTCTCAATGGCTTCTTCATTGCGTGACTAGTCAATCTTGCTTTCTTTGACGCACTTCTGATGCCTCAGTTAACCGCAATGATCAACTTTAGGAGACGAGATGACGTCACGTCTGCCAATGATCTGATACGCCACTGTTAGCGTGCTTCGCTACGAATCAGCTATGCGCAAGAGGATCAAAGTACAAGGAGAAAATTAACAGGAAGCGATGTGCTTCATTCACAAGTCACTTATTTATGTTCTCTGAAGACATGCAAAATCTCTAAAATGGCACATTGCTGCACATACTAGTATACTAATAAATCAGAAGATCCTAGGGACCTTGCCTTCTACAGCTTTCCGAAAGACAAAAGGCTGCAAATATTATAATCTAATAGAATTGGACGAGCTCATTTTAAATCGACGAGGCACAGTTTTATATGTTCTGAGTATTTAAAAGAAAGTGATGAAATAAAATATTTAAGATACATGATGTTGAAGGGATATTTCAAAATCTGACAGCCTTTATTCCATTTGATCAAGGAGTCTGTACCATGCTTGAAAATGGGACGCAAATTCGTTACAATTTTCTCTCTCAAAAAGACGAATATTCTAGGAAAACTGAACGAAAGTCGGACCAAACTGTAGATGGAGCTTTCAGGCAATTCTCGAGTTGAACTTGAGATTTTTCCTATGAAGTGGATGTGGCATTTGATAGTTTTTTGCGTGATGTGCGACTCTTCAGAAAATGAAGATAGCCAAGCTGTTCCTGTTCGTTTAGCCTAACGCTCAATTTTCCTGACTAAACACCTTTTGTGTTGAATTGCAGCACCGTCATATTTCTTGTAGTTATCGTATATTTCGGATACTTACAGTAAATGTGCATTTTAGAATCTGACAGCTAGTAAACAGTGAACAAGCAGTTGCGCTTTGCCTTTCGTAGGCGTGAATGTGTTGCATCGTGATCAGACACATGTAGGCCGCATGAATTTCATCTTGTTGCCCTCCGATAACAATCTCATTCACTAATAATCTAGTTAGTTACCTTGGGTCCATTCACAGAGATTTCTTTGCTTGCATACTTCGGGGTTCCTCAATCAGCCAACTACAGCGAACCTCATGTCTACTGTACGGCGTTCTGCTTCTCAGTAAGCTTGAATTTACAGGCAAGCTAACGAACAGATAAGTGGGATTGTGACATGGAATCGTCGTAGTGATTCAATACTCAAATATTCAGAGATATAATTCGTTTCTGAAATTGACAGAACTACACCTTTAATTTTGATTATAAGAGCGCCGGTTCTGAGCACATTATCAAAAGTCACCCTGATTCTCTTCCATCTATTCATGATTTTAGTATTGATTTCCTTTACTGTGTTACTGACACCGATTTCTGAAGCTAAGCCTATTGAACTTCACAAGCCTGCTATGCACCGCAAACACAAGCTGATTGGTATACAATCAGCTGATTTGCTAGGCCCATGTAAGCATTGGCTGTCAATGTATTTCATTCATCAGAATCCCATGAGTATCTGTCTCCGACACACAACGTCGGGCAGCTTGTGATTTTTTATTATTATTTTTTCTTGCGAATTGATCACTACACTACGCAAATAAATTTCTGGGAGAGATAATTCAGTCTTATTCTGATAATGGCCTGCGGAAACCTCCCGTGTGCGGCAAATAACGGATAACATATTGATTGCATTTATATGAATAAATGTTGTTCTCTAACAAGCAAGAGGCCAAAAATAAAATGAATTAATGGCTCAGAACATGTAGATGATCATGACCGTAGTTGTTAAACATTAAGAGGTAAAAATGCTGGTATATTTTTGTTCATAAATTGTTCGTCATATCCTTTAGTGTTTCTGATGTTTTGTTTTCTATTAGGACATTGTATACATCATGCATGTATGTGCGTAGACTGCTCAGATGGTACTTCCTTTAATGTGTTAATTGATTATTTTCTGCATTAGAGGAAATACTGGTCTCCGTGGCACGATGGTTAAGTGCTTGGCCTAGCGATCTTTTGGACCAGAGGTCGAGCCCCGAAGGTGTCATTAGAAGTCGGCAGGAAGGGCATCCGGACTAAAAATACTACAACGCTCCATAAGTCTGACTATGTCAGCACCGTTCAATCCCCCAGTATGGGGAGTAGTGACGTAAAAGCTTCATTAGAGGAAATACTCCATCTGAGATATCTATGCACATTCACGCACAATGTACATCCTTGGAAAGCCAAAATTTTCTTAGTCCTTTTACAAGCTGCACAAACATCAGAAGCACTTGAGGATATAACGGACAAGTAATGAGCATCATGCAACAACAGCATTTTTACATCTTTCTTGATGTTTACCGACTACAGTCATGACCATTGCTGCATGTATTTAGATATTTCATTTACTTTTTGATTGTGTTTGTTATAGCATCTTGGTTGTTAGAAAACGCGGCTATTCATTATTTCTATTGAACACTGCATATACGTAGATGAATTACAGAATATTTACGAGATTAAGATTGATTTTGAAATGTGAGACTTCATTCAAATGTTCACTATTAATTTGCAACTGATGATATTTTTTTGGTTTAAAATTTGGCTTAGTGGCCCTTCTTCCGCGCAAAATCAAGAAATAAAAACCAACTAAATTTATAAGCAACCCAAATTTTCGCACTGAGGCTTGATCACGGGCAATACAAATTAATCTTATTAATTCAATTAATTAATATTCTTAATTTGTATTGCCCGTGATTGATTGATTGATCACGATTTGTATTATATAAGACATAATGCTGATACAGCTTCAAGGTCTTTTTACAAAAGAATTAAAAACAATCAACTAAAATAATCAACGCAAAATTACACTGAAAGTACATGAAATAGCATCAGATTGAGTTATTCAATAAAAAGTTTTTAGCGTACACTTTAAAGGCAGAAATTGAATGCAGAGATGTGGAACTAGAGGGCAGCGCATTCCAGACCTGAGCACCCCTAGAAGCAAAAAGAGATTCTGCGACTGAAGATAGGCGACACTTTGGTTGTTGAATCATGTTTTTAGAAGAGGAACGAAGTCTGGATCGGCCAGGGATCTCACTGACAGACGTACATGTAAGTCTATCAGAAAGGTATGAAGGAGCCTGGTCATGTATGCACTTGAATACGAGCACTGCCAATCTAAGGTCAAGACGGCATCGAGCAGATAACCATTTCATTTCTTTCAAGTGCGTAGAAATGTGTGAATATCGAGGTAGTTTGAACACAAGGCGTACCGAGGCATTCAGAATCGCTTGTAGACGGTTCATCAAGTTGTTTGTAATACCAGATAGAGCAGCCGCACAATAATCCATCAAGGGAAACACAAAAGCAGAATTAAGATAGGCTGCATCAGTACTTGAAATAGACCTTCGAATAGTCCGAATTTGCCGGAGTGCACTGAAGCTGGAGGAAACAGTTTTTGAGACATGTGATGAAAATGTCAAAGTTTGATCAATTATAAAACCCAGGTAACGGACACGATCGACTGGCATAATGGGATATCCGTCGACATTAATAGGTTGCAAATGAGGATCACCGAGGCGTTGTCGCGTGGCACACCACATTAAACTGGTATTCTTTGTGTTCATCTCAAGTTGATTTTCCTTAAGCCACGACTTAATGGAGCTGATACAGTCAGATATTTTTGCAGATAGGGAACTCTCATTGCCAGACTTGCATGAACCATAGATGATAATGTCGTCTGCAAAAACGTGGACATTGAGATTACGACTCGTCACTACTTGAAATATATCTGCAGTATAAAGGGTAAATAGTACAGGCCCTAAGACTGATCCTTGCGTTACTCCACAATATACTTGAGATGTGGATGATCGCGAATCGTTGAATCGATAGTATTGGGAGCGTCCAACAAGGAAAGACTCAAACCAGTTGAGAAAGACACCACTTAAACCAAATGATTTATGAAGTCGTGTGAGGAGGATATCGTGGGAGACAGTGTCGAATGCTGACATTATGTCAAGAGCTGCCAATAAATTCACTTCGCCTTTATCGATGGAAGAGAGTAAATCACTTATTACGTTGACGATAGTAGTTTCCGTCGAATGAAGTTTACGATATGCTGACTGATATTGAGGAAGTAAGTCATTTGAATATAGATGTGACCTCAGTTGTTGTAAAACCAGTCTCTCAATCAGTTTGGAGATAAAACTAAGATTGCTGATTGGTCTATATGAAGATGGATCATCAACATTCTTTTTGTCTTTTTTCATAACCGGTAAGAGACGCATGATGATGCCAAGGCAGGTGGGAAATGACCAAGAGTAAGTGAGTTATTGACTAGATTTGTCAAGAAGGGTAAAAGTAAATCGAGACATTTCTTCAGCATGAGAGTTGACAGAGGATCTGTACTTGAGCTTTTGTTTGGTAATGAACATATAGTTGAATAAACTTGATTTTCAGAAGCAAGCAAGAATGTTGATACAAGGCGATGATTCACTGGAGTAGAGAAGTTTTGTGGACCACAGTCACATGAGCCGCTCGAAGATATAATTGTCTCAACTTTTTCTGAGAAATAGCGTTCGAAGTCAGTAGCAGTGAGAATGTCAGATGTGAATGATCTGCCTCTACCAAGTATATCATTGAAGTATCTCCAACGATTTTGTGAATTTCCGTTTTCTGAATGCATTCTTGAGTGCCAGTAAAGTTTACGTTTGGATTTCAATAGTTGGCGATATAACGCTTTACAAGTATTCCATGTTTCATGAACATAGTCATAATCGCTTGATGAATTGCGCTTAGCCCAGCGTTCAATCCAACGAAGTAAGCGTTTACCATGTCGACATTCCTGATCGAACCAAGGATCGGACTTTCTTTGACAGATTCTTATGGTCCTGGTGGGAATTAGTTGATCAATAATATCAGTTATTGTTGTGTTATAGAGATCGACAAGTTGATCCACGGAAAGATCCGCCCTTAGACACAATATCACATAGAATGGAATTAGCCAATAATGAGCGAAGCATCTCAACATCAAGAAACTTCCATGGGCGATAGGTTATCGATTTATAGACTGGAGTTGGTCTTTGAATACTTGACTTCCAGTATAAAAGTCGGTGATCTGATACACTTAAATCCAAATAATTGATAGGGGAGATATGATTATCATTCCGTGTAAATATCAGATCCAACGTACCACCATGAATATGTGTAGGCTGTGTGACATGGTTAATGAAACCGAAGGAAGGTGATCAAGCCTCAGTGCGAAAATTTGGTTTGCTTATAAATTTAGTTAGTTTTTATTTCTTGATTTTGCGCGGAAGAAGAGCCACTAAGCCAAATTTTAAGTCCCGATGGCCACTAAAACATTAGATTTTATAACTGATGATAGTCACATCGGCTGGAACATGCATCATCGACTGCTTTCTTCGAAAATATACACTCGACTTCGATTCAATTAATAGATGAACTATTTGAGCAGCAGTTTCGTGAGATTGTAATTTAATATTCTACATGATGCTGACGAAATAATCGCATCAACATCGAGTGAGATAGAAACATGAAGGATGATAATCATTTTGAATGATTTAATGAATATCTTATCAGGTGTTTCAAGCATCAGATTGAAGACAGTGCGTCTTGCTGTCGAAAGAGGAGTCTATCTGCCATTTTTGGAATGCGTTGTATTTGAGACGAAGAATAATATACAGAGACATGTCTGTTAATTCAATTTCCGTAAAGATCTTCACATACAAGTGATGACAGTTGTTTTGGTTAGCATATAATTACTACATATTTTACTTGATTGCTTTCTCTTCATGCCTTCATGGAGATAAGAATGAAAATTATTGGAATACCACCATTATGCTCATCAATTTCGATAAGCATTGCAAAACGGATGCGATGTCATCCAATGACATTTGTGTTTCAAACTGTGAATATATATGCATTCATTTCAGGTGATTTTACTACAGTGTGGTGGCAATACTACGAGCAACACTTCTACTTCCAACACGTCGCATAGTGCAATGTCTGTCGTTGCTTCATCAACGCTCGCGGGTGTCTCCCAAGCACAGGGCTTGGTCGCAGCCCGTCCATCCAATACAATAGCGAACATTTCCTCGGCCTCCATCAACCAACAGAGCGGAGGACATCATCAAGTCTTCTCGGTTCTCAATAGTCCTGATTCTCATCAGCCCGCATTACGGACACCCGAATCTCCAGACTCCTCAGTGGGTGAGTCACTCACTTGAAATTTTTACATTTTTGAAGAATATACACTAATTTTAATGACGAATTTTGAAATTTCATATTTCAGAGATAAAATGCATTCAGTTTTTTTGAAGAGAATAGCCATCTAAGTTGTTAATGTTTTCTGTCCTCGGATTTATAGGTTATGTTCCAAATTGTTGATAGGAAGATGCTGGTAGACTTTAAGGAGGATACTCCATTTATCCCACTGACAATTTCATCAGTTTTTAGTTCAGCGACTGAGTGACGTCCGGAAGTGCTTAATTCCAGCTTTCAATGAAAAATGCATTGCAATTTTTACTTTATCACCTGAACGTCAATAGTTTTCATGTTGTGCAATATATACACGTATGTATCTTGACGATTTAACGACGCCATCGCCTGAGTGTGACGAACTATTTTTCAGTTCCACTGATCAAAAATAATATATCTGACTTAAAAGTCGCTAACGTAAAGGTCCCTTATATTGTGAAACGCAACTTTGATACCTGCAGTCCTTCTGAGCAAACACAAACTCGTCGCCATTAGACTAAAGTCAAAAAAATATTGAAGTGTGCGATCAAATTTGAGAGTTACTTATCGGGGAATGCTGATTCTTTCCTTGCGCTGTTAAATAGGTTTAGGCTTTTGGTGAAAATATCATGTTTATAAATTAGAGTACTCATGACTTATTGATGACCGTTAGTCAGACGTGTTCATATTCGAAATGATAGGTATGGAAATTGGGCTGCATGGAATACACTAAGACCCACTTGCATGTTTAATTGAAGAATTTCTCTCTCATTATTTGCATTTCTTTCGCCATTTCTGTTTTCCAACTCTAAAATACTCTTCTAAATTTGATCTGATCTTATCTTTTACTCATGAAAGTTGAAAAGATTGCAAATTTGACATTGATATTTCTGACGATTGTTCTTGTTATTTCCCAGTAACTCACGCTAACGCTCAATCGGGCAGTCCACGCATTCGCGGCTCCAATCTCTCGCCATGGCAGCAATATGTGAAACAATTCCAGCAGATGGAACCGTGCCCGATCTGCGGCGACCGTGTCTCGGGATACCACTACGGCATCTTCTGTTGCGAATCTTGTAAGGGATTCTTCAAGCGCACTGTACAAAATCATCGAACGTACGCTTGTCATCGTGGTCCCACTGACAAGGCTTGCGACATCAATACTGCCTCACGGAAGAAATGTCCAGCTTGCAGGTAAATTGATTCATTTTTCACAACAAAGTTCTGTCGCAGTATGTTGAATATCTAAAGAGAATGATAATGATCAAGCCAATAAAAGATATCAAGACTCTTGAGCCCGATCCACGAATCGAGCCGACGGTGCTCATTAGGTATGTGACTCATTTTCGTGCTTGGTTGGACTTGAGCTGCTATTTTAAGTGCAAGTTTTCCATCGTCATCATCAGAAGTAACCAAGGATGTTATAGGAATAGTCAACCTCTCGATGATCAATTTTTCCTCTGGTTTTGTGATAGACATTCATGAATGTATATATACGGGCTCGCATAAAAGCATAGGCACCAGAGATTTTCAATCTCACGGGTAAATTCTAACAGCATATATTTCTGTCTCATCGGACTCCTTCATGATAAGCTAATGAGGCCGGGCCTACTGTGAGAGGACCCAATCTCATCCCCACTTCATCTCCCAGACTATTGAACATCATTTGCCAACGAAGCAGCACGTGATATTGGTGTTGATGAAAGTCAATGTTCAACTGAAATAGCCTACGGGTTTAGGGTATACCGTAATTGGTGGATTTCACTGTTCATATCCCAAATTAAGCAGACGAAACATTGTTAACCTAAATGGTATTTTCAGATTTCATACTTGAGAATTTAAGGTAATTGGTGGGAGTCTAAGTTCAGACAAGTTAAGTCAGCTCCCCATTTGCGGATGATGCTGATTATTCCAGTCTAAGTTTTTGTCATGGTTTTCCTTTAGCCAGAAATGTCTCAATAATGTAAATGCAGCTAATGAAGATGTGGAATTCGATAGTTGTTCCGCTTATCTGCAAATCAAGTCACCTGGGGGATTCCCTTATCTCTTGACAAGTGGATGAGCAGTATTTGCGAAACATAAGGATGTATTCAAGAGTAACATGCCAATGTGCTTGAAAAGAAAAGTGTGCAATAGTTGCGTTTTGCCAGCTATCACCTATGGATCAGAAATATGGACACTAACCTCATTCACGGGGACCAAGCTTGAAGTATCACAAAGAAAGATGGAACGAAGTATGATCGGAATCAGCAAGTGGGACAAGAAGACCAATGAATGGATAAGAGCGCAGACAAGAATCAAGGAAGTGTTGGAAAAAGGAAAAGAAACAAAATGAAGATGGGCGGGACATGTCGCAAGAATGCAAGACAATAGATGGACTATCAGATTGACAGACTGAACCCCACGTTATGGAAGATGAAGCAGAGGCAGGCCAGTAACGAGATGGAGAGACGACATCGACAGGTTTTGTGGACAGCCAACATGGAAGAGACAAGCTCAAGATCGAAAAGAATGGAAGAGGCATACTGAGGCCATTGTCCAACAATGGAACAGAACAGGCTGATGATGATGATGATTAAGTTGATGAGCGGATTAGATGAGACCGCAGTGCGCTAAACAAATAAGACCAATTCTCATATGCAACTCAAATATCGTCGCAGAAAGTTTACTTATATCGAACACAGACATGTATTGGATCCATGAATCAGTTATAACTTCCAATGCCAAATTTCCAATCGACTGTTGCTCAAAATTCCCAGTCCCTATTATCCGATCATTTAATTACTACCATATCCTACATACTACCGATTACATCTCTTATACACATACACGCAATTGCAAGTTATACATTGAATCTCTGATAACACTTAAACATAGGTCAAACAACCACAGATGTTGTTAATCAAATGCTTTATCATACAAATGAACTCCGGATTACACTGATAGCGGTGATGGCATGCTACCGCAACGCCAGAATGTCAGTCTCTTTTGAAATTCACTATGTAGTTATGATCGTTTTAAAACAATGTGGCTCTTTTGTATGTCAGCAGGTCCATGAATGATCCATGAGACTTGAAGTCATCAACATTCTATCCACTCGTATTGAATACAGGCCTTTAGCAGTGCGCAAAACCCTGAAACGAAGCACAGGTATGTCAAAAATAGCCTCTGGCTTTCTCAGGAATAAAAAAAACAAATTTTTAAGATACCAAGCTTTCTTATTCCTTCAACAGGGTATTCAATAGAATGCACAGATGTTTTACAGCCGTAAATCAATATTCAAAATTATTACTTAGATATTTCGAACAGCTCATCAACTACAGACAAATATAAGAAAAACATGCATGAAGCACAGGTGCCTCATTAAAAGATGCACGCAGAAATCAAATTGACGGAAATCAGTTCTTTGGCTTATATTTCTTCATTTAAGCAAATCAGAATAGAGAAAGAGAAAACATCAAAATTAAGTGATCACAGCATCCACACCACCTCCTAACCGTCAACATGTCATATCATCAGCTCATGTGATGCTCTCCTTTTTCAACGGTCTGTTTTTGCAGTACATGGCTATAAAAATTAGAGAATAAAACAATTATATGCAGCCAATATTTCATTGACAAACCGGTGCAGCGGCCGTTTTGTTAAATGTTCGCTCTGTGTACTTGAAATAAGGGTTCGAACTCAGATTGGATCAATAAGACTTCGAATAATACGTTGTACTTACTTGATCGACGATATGGAGTGACAATTCAACAGTCAGCGGTACCACTGGCGTGACGCTCCACCTCCTGTGGCATTTACTTTGCTTGAAATTTTTGTAACTGAGGATGCCAGGATTGGAAAAAAACTGACCTGAATAACCATCCCAAGGGTTTTTTCAAAAACGCTCGATCTCAATTACAAAGTTTCTAAAGATGAGATCGTAGCAATGGGGTTTGTAGACTTTTAAAATAGATACACTCATTCTTGTTAAACACAAGGAGTTTGTGAGTGGGATAAGTCATTACTCGGCCATGTGGAAGAAAGGCTACCGTGCTTAATATGCTTCTGAGTTAGTTACTATAGTTATCCAGTTTTAATCCGGTGATTTCCCCGTGTCCGTGGGTGGCCGGATGTACTTTATTGTGTCGCAATCGCCTTCACACCTCGCCTCCATTTCTCTCCGTCCAATGCGCCAAGCCTATCCTGCGACATTCCTCCTCCACTTGCGTCTTCCACATTTTCTTGGGTCGTCTTCGCTTTCTTTTACCCCTGACTTCAAAATTCGGCGCTCTCCTTAAAGCACCACTCTCATCCCTCCAAGACATGGCCATACCATCTCACTCCATGTGCCCTTACTAAACTACCAACAACTTCATTCAATCCAAGCAAGCGCATCAGCTCTTCGGTGTTCCTCTTATCCATAATCTTGACACCACACCATCGCCCTCTGCGTTCGTCTCAGAATAGCCAGCTCAGTTTCTCTCAAAGTCCATGTTTCGCTTCCATACATCATGCAAGGTCTTACACAGTTGCTATATATTTTGCCCTTCATCTTCAACGTGAATTTTCTTCCTGTCAACGGCTCTCCGTGCTCTCTAAATTTCAACCACCCAAGTCTTGTTCGGAATGTTACTGCAGCTTCACATCCACCAGAAGCATTTATGCGGTCACCCAGGTAACTGAACGCAGTCACTGTTTCCACTTGATCATTCAATGTCTCAATCGTCTCTTCAGTTCCTTCATCACTGTCTTTGCATTTCTCGCATTCAAAACCTTCCGCCAGCCTCCTCGTCACCCTCTTCATCTTGGCACATCTTCCATGAATCCATTTCTCACACTTCGTACAGTAAACTGAATTCTTCATCACCCTTCGTCCCAACATGCCACACAGATCAACTCTGCTGGTAAAAATTTCTCCTTTCGTAAAAATGCTTATGAGTAAAAAGAAGAATTATTTATTTATTTATGTAGTCACATTCAAATATTCTATATCAATGTATATGTACAGCTATAATGGTTCTTGATGATGGGGTATAAAATTAAGATGCAAGGGATGAAGATGTAGAATTTTCAAGGCACTAAGTGGCGCGTGTGCATATTTTCCTGAATTCTTCAACAAATTGTTTTTTACCAGTGCGAATAGAAATCTCTTAGAGGTAATCGGGTACTTGGCGTAGGTACGGTAATTAAGAACCAATTTAAACACACGTAGCTATAAGCGTGGCTAAATGATAATATAGTTGCTTATAGGCCCTTTTTTGAACGCAATGTAAGATCGCTAACTGATCATCAGAACAGGTAAGTCTATCTTAGCAAATGCCGATCTCTGTGGAAATTCGTCGGTTTGTTGCACATTAGAATTTCAGCTACATGTACATCGCTAATTTTGTGAAAATATCTTACACAACCACGTCAGAAAACATGTGAAAATAATATTTTGGTGTCACTCCATAATTCAGAAAAATTGAAGACCCACAGGTAAAGTCACCACTCACCATGAATTTTGAATTTTTTTAATCTGAATCGGTCCGATAATCATGCATCCACATTACACGTTCTACTCACTTACACGTAATTTGGCGAGTGGACTTTACGACGTACATGCGATCGCAGCATCTCCTCCATGCATGCATGTATTCATTAAATGCATGTCACTACATGGAAAATCAAAGTCAAACACAGAGATCACTTTATCGGCTCTGCTAGTTGAGTTGAAGTTCTCTAGATTTGATGTATTGTCTATATCGATGAATACCGCAAACACAAAGACAAAAATTTTGCAAAATTTCTTATTCTTTTTTCAAAATGACGTTTTGGTATAGGTCAGGGGGTACTATTCGAAGATTTTCGGTATTCAGAGTAAAGATGAGATATCGTACCCGAAACCCGGGGTTCGGGTAGAGCAATTAGGAACTCGGGTCAGGCAGGATTATCTCTTTTATCTAAAACCCGAAATAACCCGAAGTCGGGTTTTATTCGGGTTGGAGCATACAAATTTGAAAAGTGTTTAGAACTTTAAAAAATATTTTCCGTGAAGTTAGTACTGTTTCATGTGTACCTGTAGTTTAATGAAGTTTTTCAAGAAATTGTGGCTTATCGCATTATTCTCATTGTGAATTACTGATCTAATAAAATACTTTGCGCTACCTATGTTGCTTCTAAAACAGCGAAAGATCATTATCAAATTAATTGAATCTGTTCTTGTGGTCTCTAAAGGCCTCATTCTCATAATGACATGTAGGTCGTGGCTCGCAGGCAGGATGGACGGAAAGAAATGAAATTTAATTTAATTTGAGATAAGCTTTACATAGGAACGGAAGCTTAGCTATACATCAAATATTATGTATTTGAAATTTTAGCATCTATCTGCAGAATTATGTTGTTAGATGTAGTGATGCAGCTCAGCTGCTCGGTCCTTGACATCTTCATTAACATTGAGAGTCAAAGTGTCTCAATCAGAGTTTTGAAGCAGTATGCTGCAACACCTATAGTATATCGCGAAGCAGTCGATTTTTTTGTAAAGATTCCGAATTTTGTCATGTATTGTAGGTGATATTAATTTCGTGGGTAATTGTGCTACTTATTTAGTATTTGTTTGAACACTTTATTAGCCTAGAGAAAATAATATACTAACTACTGCGTATTTTGATAAAATACTAAAATAATACTACTAAGAAGTTAGACTACCGCTCTGTATCACATTAGGATCAAGCATTAGCTTTATATAGAAATGTTTCTGATTTTTCGAATATAATCGGGTCGGGTTCTGGCACTCTTTGTCGGGTTCGGGTCAGACATTTGTACCCAACCCGACATCGGGTTCGGGTCGGGTTCCGGTTGAAATTTTGTTCGACTCGGGTATCCGAATTTTTGAAACCCTACCCGACGCTATCTTTAATTCAGACCACTGCACATTTAGGTTAACAATAATTCAATTATTCGGTAGGTGATATATTTGGTACTGGTTCTTTCAATTACTATATGCAGCATCTATCAGCAGCTGCTCCACGACGTTCGCTTTCAAAGAATGCAATATTACACTATTCATTAGTTAACTGTTCAATAGTTTAACTTCCGATCAAGATACTTATCAACTTCCGATGAATGAGTGAGACTGGTATTTATAGAAAATTGAATCTATATCCATCTAATTCACAATGTTGTCATCACATGATCATTACTAATTCATTGAAAATGAGTTAATGAAACGTGATCACCCACAGCTTCAGTGGAGTTCCTCATTGAGATAACCCGCTAAGTAGATAGTGCTGACTAAAGATCATATTAATAGCATCAGTCATAGATTTGTGTAGTCTGATAATAAAGAGATTCATTTACTGCATATGCGCGTGAGAATAATAAGGGTGATTGGTTGACCATGTTTCTGTCGTTGGGAAGCTTCCAACTTCGAAGTCTTCCATACAATCTTATTTAAAAGTCCCTTTTTAATGTATAACGAAATAGTAAACTTAAGTAATGCAGATTTGTAATATATCATATTAGTTTTTCAGTTTTCACTGAAAGGCTCCATGTTCAAACTTAGGTGGGCGCTGTATTCGGGGTGGGGATTCTTTAAGGTGATGGCTTAACGTCACTAGTTCACCATCCTTGGGGCTTCGAGGTTGCTGACATAACCATACTATTGACTGGAGCGCTGTGATGCCCTTCCGTTCGACCTCCATTTGACGCTCTCGGGGTTCGACCTCTGGACCGAAAGATCGCTAGGCCAAGTACTTAACCACTGTGCTTGAGACTGAAGTAGATAAGAATCCATTATGAAACTTGGTTATCACGTCTTCCTTGTATTTGCTTCATCACTTCGCACGCACGCACATACAGAGGAGACTAGCGATTTCGGTTAGGAATTGTATTGTTGTCGGGCACAGGCGTGAGGTCGTAATTATCAGATTCGATGCGTTTTTCTGTTGATTGCAGTGATGGCTTAACCCTGTGTAAGATAGCATTTGAAATAGCACCCTCCGATACCCTACGTGCTATGATCACACCATTAAAGTGTCTCTAGAGAGTGCTATGACTTACCATTTTTTCACCTTTTGGACTATGTCTCCAACTTATTTTCTCCTGTTTTGTAATTTTGCTTCTTTTAACTTCTTGACGAAGATTAGGGCAGTTCTCTATCCTCAATTGAAACCGGTTGAGGACATTTTGTAACTCAGCATTAAATGGATTTGAGGAGACGTTGACCTTTTTCAACTGCGACTGTAAGATTTTTTTTATTTTTTGTAGAACTACATGCATTACCTAAAGTCAAATATCATATATCATAACCATTGATGATTGCCGATTAATCACTAAATTGGCTTATCACATTTTCATGGTGTTAGCGGGTTTCAGATTAGTTTCGTTCGTCTGCAGATTTCGCCGTTGTATGGATAAGGGCATGAAAGTCGAGGCAATTCGCATTGACCGTCAACGTGGTGGTCGCTCCATGTATCCTGGGGCTCGCACTCGAGCGGTGATTCGGACTTCCAGCGTTGTTAGCAGCGCATCCAATTCTCCTTCACTTCCCTTACCTGCCATTTCGAATGCACCGAAAGCGGACCTGGGCTTGAGTCCAACAGGCGCAGATAATATCAACGCTCCCCCACAACCATCGCAGCAGCCAACCATCAGTATCCGGGGCACACCACAGCTCATTGATACTTCTTCAGCAGTGCCGCAAATTTATTTGTCCAAGGTGAGTTTCAATATTACAGTGTTCTGATCATGATGACAGAGAGAATTACGTTTTTGATCAACTTTTTAGAAAGCTTTGATCGTAAGTGAGGTCAAGCTATGTAACTGCGGGATTATTAGTTCCGTTTTTGTCTCATGTTTGAATTTTAAAGACATTTTGTATTGATGGAATAAATTTGCTATGCCCTTCCTAGTAGCGTTATCGATGGAGAATTGCTGAAACATATCACTGTTCCATTCGAAAATCAAATAAATGTGATACTGTTCAAACATTGGTCTAACTTTGCTGCATCTGAGTGATTCTCCGCATAATCGCCTGACGGTCGTTTGTCTTTACAAAATCTGAGTTGTGTGTATCTAATGAAGTAAAGTCAGGGTGTCCTTAGTTATCCAGTTTTAATCCGGTGATTTCCCCGTGTCCGTGGGTGGCCGGATGTACCTTATTGTGCCGCAATCGCCTTCACACCTCGCCTCCATTTCCCTGCGTTTCCAATGCGTTCTTTTTCATCAGGCCTATCCTGCGACATTCCTCCTCCACTTGGGTCGTCCTCGCTTTCTTTTACCCTCAACTTCAAAATTCGGCGCTCTCCTTAAAGCACCACTCTCATCCCTCCAAGACATGGCCATACCATCTCACTCCATGTGTCCTTACTAAACTATCAACACCTTCATTCAATCCAAGCAAGCGCATCTGCTCTTCGGTGTTCCTCTTATCCACAATCTTGACACCACACAGTCCTCACCATTGCCCTCTCCGTTCGTCTCAGAATAGCCAGCTCAGTTTCTCTCAAAGTCCATGTTTCGCTTCCATACATCATGGAAGGTCTTGCACAGGTGCGATAGATTTTGCCCTTCATCTTCAACGTGAATTCGTGTCCTTACCCTTGAAAACGAGCAAATGTCCTTGAAATACTTGAAAATCCTCGATGATTGTGCTACTGGAAGAGTGCAAATGTTTGAATTTTGGGAACTTTCATCGAAAGTCGTGGACTTAGGACGATGAGATGGTGCAGTTATAATTGACGGAACTTCAAATTCTTCCAAATAATCAATTCATTAACATTTTATTGAGTATTTTATAAAACACTGATGAAGAGTGTATTACATTCACATGTTGTACATTCCTCACGCTTCTTACTATTGAGGAAATCCGAGAAATAAACATTATGACATTCTATTTATTGTTGTCTTGTTAATAATCGTAGGGCTCAGCATCTTCAATTAAATTTTGTATGCAAAATGTTCAGAACTTGTACTGTAGATGCGTCGCTTGAATGGAGGCCATCGAAGACTTATGATGCTAGGAATGGGCATGCACGAGACACGAAAATTGAAAGAGCGCCTACTAGTACTTTAAGACTACTTAACTAAAGGTCATGACTGATCTGGTTGCAACATCAATTATTTGATATATCCAAACATTTTATTTCCAAATGGGATGCTCATAGTTCAAGATAGGTATATTTTCGAAAATACCACCGCTGGTTCCCATAAAACTTGTGGATTGTCGGGAGCTTTCGACCGCTGTCTGCTGTCTTGGTCATGTATTTCGAAACATCGAAAATGGCTCCATATGTGTAAACAATATCAATATCACTGTTAACCGATTGTTAGGTAAAAATATCCTTTGGAATTTCGTACTAGAACGATATTTCGAAGTTATAACTCCATTCTTAAGTTGCGCAAGATGAAAGATAATGCCTTCTAAGAACATATAAATGGGACACGAAATTTTGAAATGCTCCATGAAATCGATCTAGCTCAGGAAAGTTCAGGGTGTCCGCGCACCCTGGAAAACCTTGAAAACCTGGAAAACACCTGGAAAATAAAATTCACCCTGGAAAACCTGGAAGACTCATGGAAAATGAAATTTTACCCTGGAAAACCTGGAAATCCTGGAAAACTCCTGGAAATTATGAGACTTAATAAAACACTAATTGCAAGTTTTTGAAGTCATACTTGCTCTATGGTTGAAGTTTTTTCTATTTTTCCAGATTTTGTTTTTCATATCTCTACTTATTTGTTACAAATATAGCCTTCATTATCATACGATTGTTTCGTTTTTAGAATATTACAGTGACTGGAGTCTCCTATCATAACGTATAGAACATTCATGAGACCGAACTGCGTGATATGATTAGCTATGTTGTCGAACTTTTCTTTTTTTTCTAGAAATAGAATGTAGCCGTCTGATATTGGTATTTTTTATTAGGAATCACCTGCGCCTTAAAAATTCAGCCAATTTCACGCCAACTTTCAAATTTTTTTCGTTAATAATATTAATTGTATGGTATGCAAGCTCCTTAGCACAGAACTTTGGTAGATTTTTCCCAGAATTTTTCTTTTAAATTTGACGCGTGTATTTGAGTAAAATTTCCTTGCAGAAAGTCTGAACATTTTCGTTCAAATGTGACCCCTGATTTTTGGTAAATTCCCTGGAAATCCTGGAAAACACCTGGAAATTTTCATTCAAATTTGCGCGGACACCCTGAAAGTTGCAGGAAGCCTGAGTTTTGACTGTATTCATTCACACGTGGTGGATATATTTCAATCCTATTTGATGATGAGGGACAAACTGAGTTTGATGCTGATAACGTAAATTACAGCTGAGGATGTCCTTGAAGCATCCTTGGAAATGACGAGCGGTTTGGCGCGGACACTCTGTAGTGCACAGTTATAGCTGACATCCCTTGTGTTGTGATGTGATCACTAGATCGCGTTCATCTCCTTGGATGCATTTAGGATACAGCTATTTTGGAAAAAGGAGGTTTTTGACATTAACCATTCTTCATTTTCGCTACTGCTCACGTGGTAATTATCGAAGTAATGGTTTCAAGCTCCATCTTAACCATTGCTGTCAATTGTCTTCTTCAGTCTGACATGCCATACCGGAGTGGAGGTTTCGTTCTTCGTCTGTCGGATTTTAATGTGACGAATGAAATATATTCACGTGATGTCGACGTGATATAGGCCTATCAATTAAGTTCTGCTGGGTACTAACCATGCTGATTTAGCAGAAATCAAGCAACTGTGAAGTCTGGAATTCAACACTCAATTTTGAGTGAAGCACGAAGCAGTGTTGTTTTATTTACCCTATTTAAAAACCCAAAATACCCATGGACTTTTCCCTGGGTGGGTTTTATAGGTTTTTAATACATTCTCCAATTGACGTATGATCGAATTGGAGACTGATATTGATAATAGGTTATATTCGATGTCAGATCCCAAGCTCAACGGTGTATTCTAATTTAAGTATCAAACTACTCAAAACGTCATATTTCTTCATTATGTGAAATACACATCTTATTCTTTTTATACCACCGAGACAATTCTTTCGGTATGAGATGAGAAGACAGAATTCAGGCTAAATGTCTAAATGGGTTAACATGAAATTGTAAGTAACTTTGACATCAGTAGATTATCTAGTTTGGTATTTATTCCAATGAAAACCAATTTAGTGGTACAAATGAGTGTATAATATCACGGGTATGATTTCGTCCTACTAAAATCAATGATCCAAAAATGTTCACAATAAAAAGTGTGGCTATTACAAAAATTACTAAAAAGGTATGGAAACTCTTATGATCGTGAAAATTGAATAATAAGTAGAATAGACTGATTAAAGAACTCAGAAACAGCAATATAGAATGACTATAAAATTTTACTATGAATGCCCCGCAGCCGCTCCTTTAGAGGTGTAATTAGGCTAGTAGTGTAATTAAAGCAATTAATTAAGCAATCGTTCATGTTGAAGTTCCGATCTGATGATATGCAACTTGCATTTAAAAACATTTGTTCAAGTTTGGCCATTCTTGGAAAATTGTATAGTTCAATAATAACTCAACTTTTTCTTGAGAAGCCAGAGGCAATTATTGAACTATGCATTTAAAAATCCTGGCCTTGTATAGAAGATGCACAATCTACATGTACTATTTTGAATAACCCAGCCTCCTATTTAAAAAAACCCACCAAAATTCATACTGAAAGAACCCACGGGTTTTTTTATAAATGCCAACCCTGGCACGAAGTGACAAAGTCAACATCAGATTTCTCCCAGTGCAGCCGGTGTCAAGACATCATAAATAGGATAATATCCTGCTGATGCCGTGCGCTTTTTCAAAAAGTGCAACACATTCCTATGTGTGAAAAAAGTCTTAATCTTGATGGTGAATCGTGATACTGTCACAATTTCAAGTGATTCAAATTGATTATTTGAAGTATCACAAGATCAATGCAAGGTAATTTGTGTAGCAATATGAAAATATAAGTAATAAACAGGAATTATTGAATAAAATATCGCAGTCAATGCATCAAGTTTTCATCAATGAAACAAAATTAGAGGAAGTTTATGTTAAACTAAAGTACATTGATTGCGATGTTTTATTCAATAACAGCAACTGTTCATCAAATAATTTGCTGCCAAATTTCACGAAAATGTAATTGAAAATTAGTTAGTATAGATAAAAACAGGAAAAAATCGAATCTTACTTCAAAGATTGTTAATTCTATTTAAGTCCCGCTCAGAATCAGCGAAACTCAACCTCGAAACCGGTGCATCGGTGCCTCATTGGAGTTGACAGTTGCAGGTGAACATCATTCAAGTTATCGTTTGAATGAATTGCATTTCTTGAAATTAATTGCATTTCTTGATAGCTAACTCTGGCTTCCTCTGATTAGTTGATTTGGTTTGCTTGGATAAAGGAAATGAAATCTTACGAAATCGTACGCAATACCGATCGCCATTGGTTATCTTGTGCGCAATGACAACTTATCAGAGATTTATGATTCATCTACATCTTAGCCAATGATTAATGTTACACTTTGGCCGCTGTTTTCTTAATCGCTTTACACAACAAGTAAATTGATGTCTGAAGTCATGCACATATACACCTACATGCATTGGCATTTTACCTCTCATCCTCCTAGTAGGTGGACAGATTTTGTGGCATTCTCCTGCACATGTGTATGGAAGTCGATTAATCTGATTTGTTCATGAGATATGAATTGGTGGAAGTTATTGCATGATTTGTAATGATAATAATATTTTTCAGAGTCACTTTGTGGTCTCCGTGGCACAGTGGTTAAGTGCTTGGCCTTGCGATCTTCCGGTCAAGACGTCGAGCCCCGAAAGTGTCATTGGAAGTCGTCAGGAAGGGCATCCGGACTACAAGCACTACAACGCTCCAGATTAATATCTGACTATGTCAACTATGTTAATTAAACCTTTCATCACCATCACTAAAACGTTTTTTTCCATTTTGAATGCAAATATTCCCAACAAGAAACTGCTGAGTAATTATACAACTTGATATTAGAAACGTCTTCATCAGATGTCCATGCAATAGCTAAAAATGTTGAGTCTCTTAGAAAGGTTTATTCCCAGAAAATTAATTCCTTCCGTTCGATCTTGAAGATTTCTAAGTTGATTTATATGCATACATTGTACAATTTTATTGAATAATCACACATACATATCCATAATAATGCTCGTATTTTGTATTTTCTCCTTTTGGCTGGGATATTCGCGGAGAATCACTCATGTGCGGTACAGGCATCTTTTGCTGCGTCAATTTATAGAAAAAGGAGGCTTTATTATCTGAAATTATCATTATCATTGGCGCTGGAAGCTTGCGTGAAAGCTCACTCATCAGCGCACTACAACAATGCCTTTAATATGCAACTTCCCTTCATCCTTTGTTTACCTTATCATCAAATAGGTGATAATCAAAGTCGTCACCCACATCTAATTCAAGTTTTTTCAAGTGAATTTTCCATTTTCGTGTGCTGCTTTGTTGGCTTCGCTCCTATGCTTCAGCTTTATAAAACATGATCATTGATAACAAGCTGCTGCAGGTTTCCTTATCATGGGTGAGAAGGCGTGACACCTTTGGGACACGACAAGGTTGTCCGGTAGCCTTGCGGATAGGCTACCATCCAATCAGGTCCTTCGTGGTCATTTACAATTGATTAATCTGGATTGTAATACAATTGTTGTCTGTAAACATTATTTCCGAAAAGTAAAAAATGCCTCTGAACATTTTCAACACCGTATTGAATGAAGGCAGATGTGCAAACCTTCGACGTTTCGGACGGGAGTTGTTAATGTGACATTTAGGTGAAAACCATACAGCAGCTCGTGTTTCCTGTTGATAGATGAATTTCGTCAAGTCGGTTTTGATTAAATTGGCATCATACAGTTTTCAGTTCTTGCGAATCCTACATCCCCATACTTGTCTATTCACTTTTCTACCACCCTTATTCGGTGTTTCTGTCATAATATTAGCATAGTTATGAGTTATGTAGCTTTTTACTGTGCTGCTGTACTATGACTTAGTTGGTTGGTTGCATTCCTATATCATCCCCACCTCTCTTTCTTCGGTCTTCTGCTTTTGTGACTTAAATCATCTGCTGACGGACACCTTTGGTGTGTACGGGCTTGTCCTCTTCCTCCATGCATTGATTAGCCAGCGTGGCGAACGACCTGAAAACGTCAGGGAACTTCATTGTGGCTGGTGGATAAGTCATACTGACCAGTCTTAAGACAGGTAACATTGTAATGTGATGAATAGGCCAGTCCTATTGTATGAAAATGACCTTTATTAATCAGAAGCTGTGAAATTGCCACCCTGATTTAGTTGATTGATTCACTTCAGAGATACATGTATGGGTTGACCTGTTGGAGTCTCTGCATAACTTAGGGAAGCTGTGCTCTTATTCAATAAGAGAGCGCTTTAATTAACTTTTTCGCTATGAATTACCTCCCGTGCGACCCCATCAACTTCAAGCACTCTTTAAGTAGTCTCAGTTTTTTGCTGTCTTCTATCAAAGAAAACATGCGCCTACTTGTGCATTTTTCTGATAATTGTAAATTTGATGTAGGCCTATAATGAAAAGGTGATAAGTTTATGGCTAGTAATCGCATCTTCATTTGCTCATCCCAACAAAGTTACGAAGTCATGCGAGCACGTTTAGTTACTGGTGTAGAATAACATTTATTTGTACACATACCCATGGTGATAGCATTGCTACCTTTCTAAGCAGACAAACTTGAACCCCAGACCTTCTCCTCGACGAAACGCAGCTCTCTACCAACTGAGCCATCCTATCACGTTATAAGGTCCTCTAGTATTTGCATATTGTGATCGGTGCATTTGTTTCAACAGTTGTATTTCAGTTCGAAAGTTCACGTAGAATAATAAAAGTTTGTGATACTCTTGCTTTGATTGCTGAACCCCGTCCCATTTTGCTAATCGATAATGTTGAATAGGAAAAGATTTTCACTGTGATGAGAAGCTGATGAGCTTCTTGAATCTATGTCGATGAAAGCTTGTCGAATATGCATCATCTTTATTGTGTAGGTGCTGACGGAAATTGTGTCGGTGGAGCGCGTGGTGGCCTATGAAGAAGATAAATTGGAGTTTTCAAGTCCTCGTGAAGGAGAAGAGGAAGAAGCCGCTGTTTATCGTGCCCTCATCGACTTGGCTGAGCAGCGGTTGTATCGTCTGGTTCGGTGGTCACGCTCCCTGCCCGAATTCGCCAATGTGGACACCGACGATCAGATAGCACTTCTCCAAAACTGCTGGTCAGAGCTTCTCTGTCTCGACTGTTGTTGGCGCAGTCTCAGTACTCCACAAGAAATCCGACTGACAGCCAACAAGTGCATCAACTTGGATGCTGCACGAGAACTGGGAGCGGCCAACGTCGTAAACCTCATCCTAACCCTCACCGCTGACATGCACCGATTGCAGGTGGATTTGGCGGAATACGCCTCCCTCAAGGTCATCCTCCTCATGCAACCTGGTGAGTAAACGAAGATGTTGCATTCTTCATTCTGATTTTCAGAATTAGATTTGCTACCCATTGATTGGTGTAATCACACAGCAAGTATGTAGTAGGTATTTTGCTGAAATTCATCGCGTAATAGGAAATGTACTTGTCTCGTCTAGTCATATTAAAAACAAGCAAACACATGGGACAGTACCCGTAGTGGCTGTGACTTGACCTTTCGTTTGACTCTAATATCACACTAACAAATTTTTTGTTTTGTACCGTAGATTGTTTTTAGATTAATAGACTACCCTTTAACTTGTTGAAGAATTCCATTGTTATTCATTTCCATTGTCATTATTCATTAACAAGCATTACCTCACCAAGGTGTCATGACACGGAGGATTTGCAAAATACAAATATTCCTTTTAAGTGTGTGTTTTTCGGAAAATATTCCAACTGCAAATAGGTCATCCTTCCATCGTCTATCTATCCATCGTCTCTGATTTGAAGATTTCCTGTCAATTCCAGTTTAGAGGGAATGCGCAGCTCTGGTTGACACAATTCTAGCGAGTAGTGATTTTGATATTCGGTCGAATATTCATTGCGACTCCTGATATCCTCTGAATAAATGGGTACCCAGGCAATAATTTGAAGAATATCAAAATTTTAGAACTCCTGGTTGCATAGACATGACACGATTTTATTGTTTCACCTTCACTGATTGTGAAGTTATTCAAGCAAGTCATTATTTCCTTTCAGATATCCCTGGTTTGAAGGCTGCTGCGCAAGTGCGAACATATCAAGAGTCAGTGTCCCAAAGTCTAATGAAATACACATTAGCAAAGTTCCCTCACATGCAAGACAAATTCAGTGCCATGCTCGTTCGTCTCCCTGAACTTGGTCGAGTCAGCGGCCTTGCGCGTGATATGTTATTAAAGCAAGACCTCACACCGTATCTCAAATCCAGCTCACTATTAATGGAACTGTTACGATCGGATAGAGAGGCACAGAATAGCCACTCAAGTGCTGGGCAAGTGTCTGGATTGGGAATTATGGATCCGCAAATCCATGTTACAACTCAACATCATCAGCAACAATGAAAGTACACTGGATATGACACGACGCGTTGTGTAAATAAAATTATGTAAAAAATTCCTTTCCATCTTGTAAAGTAGCTGTTAGTCACATCTTTGTAGAAAATGTATTAATGTTTTCTTTATTTTTTCTATTTTTAATGTTGTCACCTTTCAGGTTTCCATCGATTGTTTTTTGTAAGTAGAAAGAGCCTGATTGGAGAGATATGATTCCTGTTTTTCATATACTTCACTATATTTTCTTCAAATTTTACGGTATAATTTGAAATGTAACGTTGTTTGAGTCTTCAATGTTGTGATAAGATAATCGACGAGAATGCCAATTTCTACATGAATATGTTTATGATTTTAGACGAGTCATAATTTTGTTGAATACTATTTTGCCTCGGAACTAATGAATTTAGTTTATGTTGTATTATTTGGCAATATTTTGCTAGCTTGCCGGTGGTTAGCTGTTTTCGGAAAAAACAAGTGTTTATAAGGAATTTTTAATAAATTGCCAGAAAGAACGATGTTTTCTCTGCAAAGTTTCTTAAGTGAGTTCTACGGAAAGTGGGATGACTGTATACACCATTCTTTGTTCTACTGCAAAATCACAGCATATTATTCATTAATTTTAATGGCTTTTACTACTGGACTCCTCTTGAGGTTCATGCAACTTGGGTGCACCTGCCGGCTTCCTACACACTACTCTGATGGCTGAGTTTCTATATACCGTAGCGGAACGGTGGTGGGTGAATTGGGACTATATACATGTAGTCAGTTCCTTAATTTTTCGTATCATAACAGTTGAAGTTCTCTCCATAAATGGTACTTAATTGTAATTCATGAGCATCTCATCTAAGAATTGAAGCAACACTTGCAATCACTTATACATACATATATAATTTATGTTTCATGCGGATAATCACATCAATATACATATTTCGATTATCATATTGATCACAACGATATGCAAAGTTGCTGGAGCAATCACACAAAACGATGGGTATAAATGCTAAAATTGATATCTTTCTTATGCTCGAGCACAGCTGTCACTCAATCGTAGGGGCTTACACTCGGATCAACAAAGCAACGAAATTTATATACACTCCTGGGCGGCAAAGGTGTGCAATCCTTGAAAGGAAAATGGGAATTGATTGAATTATTTATCAAAGAATCGATTTTCATTCAAGATCGCAAGCCAAAACTGGACATACAATACACTACTGTATGACCTAATTCATGATCAAATTGTTTATGATGTGTTTGATATCCTCAATTTGGGGGGAGAGAGAGGGGCATTGATTATATAGGCTGGGGGGGGGGGGGGGGGGGCGGGGGAGGGGGGGGGGGGGGGGGGGGGTGGGGGGGGGGGGGGGGGGGGGGTGGGGGGGGGGGTGGGGGGTCATAGATTTTATACATCTTGGCATTAAGGTCCCAACTCGCTCCATAAAATGGTGGATTGGGAGTTGGGACTCGTCCTATGAAGAATAAAAAAGTAAAAAATGCTCTCAATATTCCTCAAGTAGAGGCAACTGAAATTTAATGAAACATTCGATCCAAATGTAAAATGATGTAGGCCAGGCCTACGTTTAAATAGATGTATCCCACATCTTGTTGAATAGGGGCCTACATATTCCAAAAAGACTTCAGTATTCATCAAAGTGCTTCAATTATATTTCATTCAATTGAAACAGCAGTCCATACACTAGGTGACATGCCACGCTTAATTCACGCATAATCACGGAGCACCCCAAACATTCGTGGTTAAAGACATTCTTCTTCTACGCGCCTACATGCGCGCTGCACTAAGAGTGAGAAATCACTTGATCTGATGCTGTTAAAACATGGGGAATGTTTATGAATACGTGCGGGCGAGCGTTTATAGTTTTCGCGTCGTCTACAGTTGTCTGCGTTGCCGCTAGAACCACGGATGAACCGCTAAGCATGTTCTGTCTTCCCTGAGCATGAAATTGAGGTCCTATCACATTGTTTAGCCTCTGATACATGCAGACACATGAAACGCAAATTGTCTATATAACAGGACTGCCGACAGATGTTGCAGCAATGTCACGCATAGCCACGGATGTTTAGGGTCATGTGTAATTACGTGCACTTTACGCGCAATTGAGAGTGGCATGTCCTGTCATAGTGTCTATAATTTTTTTTCAAAAATGTAGCACTGAAAGCTTCATGTGATTTAAGTAACGAAGCTATAGAATCATCTCAAGGAACGCAACACTTTGTCGAAGTATTCAGACCTGAAATATACGGAGGTGGACGCAATTGTTTCTCGAAGTCGCATCAGATTCTTTGGGCCAGAACGAGATTGACAAGTCCCACCAAAGGGTTGTGGTTGGGCAACGGGTAGTATGATATATGAGGCGTAGGAATGTGTCGCGCTGCTTGTGAGGTAGAGGGGTGGGGGTGTTTGAGCGCACCGGGTTGTGTTATATTTTTTTGAGCTTGTGGGGGAGGGGGACGAGTAGAGCATAGGCCTAGGGCGGAAATGAACTTTTGATGGGTCAGTTTATTTTCTTTTTAATGGGGTAATGAGGCGGTTGAGAAGACTAGGGTGTTCGGAGCGGATTTAAGAAGATCTCGGAGAGGTCACTTTTCGGGATGGGATAGGGGAGCGTTGGGATATGGTGCTTGAGCCCCGGGGTCTGTGAGGTTTCTTTTTTGTGGAGGTGGGGGATTTTGTGTTGTATGTGGTCTGTTGGCGTGATGGGTAGTGAAGAGGATATAACTTATATTTTTAATTACTAAAATTGTATCTCTCCTTTTCTACTTCATTTGACGCTTTTGCGGATTTTGTGGGTTTGTTTTTGTATTCTCGGTCGGTGACTGTACACCATGGGGCACTAATGTCGTTTCCGCGTGACTTAGATGTCCCAGAGTGGTTCAGGATTGCCGGATGTAGTGGGAAAAAGCACCTAACATGGTGCTGTGTCCAGCAGGTGTTACTGGTCGAGCCGTTTATGGTGGGTTTTTAGAGTAGGACCAATGGGATTGGTTTTGGGGGACGAATCGAAGATATTAGGACTTGAGAAGTCGTGCAGAGGTTGTAAAGGGTAGGGGAAAAGTTGGTGGTTATGGGGATGGGGTGGGTTTATCTATTTTGGGGTATAGTGGTGACCGGCAGGGGCAGATTGGGGCACTGGGTTTTGGCAGGCCAGGTGGGTGAAGGACGGTTAGATTTGATCGTTGGTTTGAAGTTTTTTTATGGGAAAGACTTTATCTTGCACATGATTGGGCATTTTGTTAGTTTTAGACTAGGGTTGTGAGATGCATATCGTGTGACAAAGGGTGGGGTGGGCTTGATTTTAGTCTGGTGGAAGGATGTTCGGGGGAGCAAGGTGACTGGGAAAGATGAGATTATGGTTTATAGGGATACCCAAGCTGAGAGGGAGTTATGGATGGTGGAGAGGGTACCACTATTTAGAGATCGTGTATAGGGGCGGGTGTGGTGATTGGGTAGGGTTTGGTTTGAGGAGAGACTTTGGAGTGGTGGGCAATTCAACATATGGCCTTGAATGGTATATCATCATGGGCTGCTTGTTACCCGTGCGAACAGATGAAATTTCGGTTATGCTTGCCACTATTAATAAGCAGTGGCAGATTTAGCATGAGATGTGTTATATATGTATTCGATGTTAATCATTCTTGAGTTTTGGTTGTTTTGGATTTGCAGACCTCTTGTCTTGCCGTCATTTGGACCTTGCATATAGGGTCGAGTTTGGTATTTGGTTAGGGCATACTTGGATCCGTCGTGGATTATGTTTCAGGTTGTGGTTGGGTTCATGTTGGGTTTCGGGGTATGAGGGTGGAGTGGGTAAAGCTGCGTAGTTAGTGGTGTTTTTGCAGTAAGTCGAGGGGGTGTTCGGCTAGTGGATATGAAGGTTATCTGTGTTGAGGGATCTGCGTGGGTGAGACTTAATCTTAGATTTTGTTCAGGAACAGAGCTTGACGGTGGCTGATACACGATTGTCGAGTTGCATAGTAAAAGAATTAGAGTGGGTGTTTGTGAGTTTTATGTGCAGGGCTGCTTTTAGTAGTGGTAGCCTGTGGAAAAGTGAAGAATCTCAGCCCCCCCCCCCCCCCCCCCATCTCTCCCCCCTCCTGATTACTGATATTGGTTGAAATTGCCATTAAGGTCTGCTCTCATTTTGCGGATAATGGAAGTCAAACATCATTCTAATTACACTTCCACTTGCGAAGTAAGCATCTCATGCAGAAAGCCAGTCTGAAATGATCATTAGAGGAACACCGGAGAAAATCAACATCAACTTACAATTACGTATCCTGCATTACCAATTCTTCTGGATGAAAACAAAACAGTTTCTATGTTCGTAAAAATCTTTATAACTGTTGTACTATAAAATCAATCAGACAATCTCACACATAATTGTAGAAACAGGAAGTCGACAACCCACCGGAAATCTACAACCACAAAAAATTCTCTAAAAATATTAATACGGACGTTCATAATGTTGAAAATAATTGTTTGATTAATGTCAGCAACCATGAGCTCAGTCGCAACTGTAGAATTCAAAAGAGAGCTATTTGAAATTCCTATCATGATCGGATGAAAAACAGGAAATCGACATCAATAATAATTAAATCGACTCTCATATCAGATCATAGAGTAAGGTGTGGATTTCCTGGACGTACACGTTGATTTAAACTATTATGGAGCATTTCAGCATAAAATCAAATTCAAATGCAAACAAGGTCAATCCAGGAGAAAAACAGGCAGTCGACTCAGCTCCGATCAACGAATCAGAGACATTCAGGCAAATAGCCACAAGCATGTACCTGAAATGATTTCATCGAGCTGCAGACAACTTCAACAAAAAACAAAAACGCAAAAACGGGAAAACACCATCAGCAAAAAGAGAAGAAGACTGGTATATACTCATTATGCTACATCAACATAATATTCAGCCCAGGGATATTCTCCACATCATTTGACATTACTTGAAACAGCCAAAGTCTACTTCGAATGAGATTTCATCGAGTTATGTACAACTTCAACATCTGAAACGTGTGAGAGTCGGAAATCAACACACTCAAGATGACATAGCTGCATTTTTTCAAAGCACTCAACCCCAGCAAAGCATTCAGCTCAGAGATTATCTAGACATCATTTGAAATTACTTGAGACACACATCATACAGTCAAAGTCTATTTCGAATGGGATTTCATCGAGTTATGTACAACTTCAACATCTGAAACGTGTGAGAGTCGGAAATCAACACACTCAAGACGACAGATAGCTGCATTTTTCAAAGCACTCTACCCCAGCAAAGCATTCAGCTCAGAGATTATCTAAACATAGTTTGAAATTACTTGAGACACACATCAGACAGTCAAAGTCTATTTCGAATGGGATTTCATCGAGTTATGTACAACTTCAACATCTGAAACGTGTGAGAGTCGGAAATCAACACACTCAAGACGACAGATAGTTGCATTTTTCAAAGCACTCTATCCCAGCAAAGCATTCAGCTCAGAGATTATCTAAACATCATTTGAAATTACTTGAGACACACATCAGACAGTCAAAGTCTATTTCGAATGGGATTTCATCGAGTTATGTACAACTTCAACATCTGAAACGTGTGAGCATCGGAAATCAACACACTCGAGACGACAGATAGCTGCATTTTTCAAAGCACTCTATCCCAGCAAAGCATTCAGCTCAGAGATTATCTAGACATCATTTGAAATTACTTGAGACACACATCAGACAGTCAAAGTCTATTTCGAATGGGATTTCATCGAGTTATGTACAACTTCAACATCTGAAACGTGTGAGAATCGGAAATCAACACACTCGAGACGACAGATAGCTGCATTTTTCAAAGCACTCTACCCCAGCAAAGCATTCAGCTCAGAGATCTTCTAGACATCATTTGAAAATACTTGAGACACACATCAGACAGTCAAAGTCTATTTCGAATGGGATTTCATCGAGTTATGTACAACTTCAACATCTGAAACGTGTGAGAGTCGGAAATCAACACACCCAAGACGACAGATAGCTGCATTTTTCAAAGCACTCTATCCCAGCAAAGCATCTGAAACGTGTGAGAGTCGGAAATCAACACACCCAAGACGACAGATAGCTGCATTTTTCAAAGCACTCTACCCCAGCAAAGCATTCAGCTCAGAGATTATCTAGACATCATTTGAAATTACTTGAGACACACATCAGACAGTCAAAGTCTATTTCGAATGAGATTTCATCGAGTTATGTACAACTTAAACATCTGAAACGTGTGAGAATCGGAAATCAACACACTCAAGACGACAGATAGTTGCATTTTTCAAAGCACTCTATCCCAGCAAACCATTCAGCTCAGAGATCTTCTAGACATCATTTGAAATTACTTGAGACACACATCAGACAGTCAAAGTCTATTTCGAATGAGATTTCATCGAGTTATGTACAACTTCAACATCTGAAACGTGTGAGCATCGGAAATCAACACACTCGAGACGACAGATAGCTGCATTTTTCAAAGCACTCTATCCCAGCAAAGCATTCAGCTCAGAGATTATCTAGACATCATTTGAAATTACTTGAGACACACATCAGACAGTCAAAGTCTATTTCGAATGAGATTTCATCGAGTTATGTACAACTTCAACATCTGAAACGTGTTAGAGCCGGAAATCAACACACTCAAGACGACAGATAGCTGCATTTTTCAAAGCACTCTACCCCAGCAAAGCATTCAGCTCAGAGATCTTCTAGACATCATTTGAAAATACTTGAGACACACATCAGACAGTCAAAGTCTATTTCGAATGGGATTTCATCGAGTTATGTACAACTTCAACATCTGAAACGTGTGAGAGTCGGAAATCAACACACTCGAGACGACAGATAGCTGAATTTTTCAAAGCACTCTACCCCAGCAAAGCATTCAGCTCAGAGATCTTCTAGACATCATTTGAAAATACTTGAGACACACATCAGACAGTCAAAGTCTATTTCGAATGGGATTTCATCGAGTTATGTACAACTTCAACATCTGAAACGTGTGAGAGTCGGAAATCAACACACTCAATACGACAGATAGCTGCATTTTTCAAAGCACTCTACCCCAGCAAAGCATTCAGCTCAGAGATCTTCTAGACATCATTTGAAAATACTTGAGACACACATCAGACAGTCAAAGTCTATTTCGAATGGGATTTCATCGAGTTATGTACAACTTCAACATCTGAAACGTGTGAGAGTCGGAAATCAACACACTCGAGACGACAGATAGCTGAATTTATGAAAGCACTCTATCCCAGCAAAGCATCTGAACGTGTGAGAGTCGGAAATCAACACACCCAAGACGACAGATAGCTGCATTTTTCAAAGCACTCTATCCCAGCAAAGCATTCAGCTCAGAGATTATCTAGACATCATTTGAAATTACTTGAGACACACATCAGACAGTCAAAGTCTATTTCGAATGAGATTTCATCGAGTTATGTACAACTTCAACATCTGAAACGTGTGAGAATCGGAAATCAACACACTCAAGATGACAGATAGCTGAATTTATAAAAGCACTCTACCCCAGCAAACCATTCAGCTCAGAGATCTTCTGGACATCATTTGAAATTACTTGAGACACACATCAGACAGTCAAAGTCTATTTCGAATGGGATTTCATCGAGTTATGTACAACTTCAACATCTGAAACGTGTGAGAGTCGGAAATCAACAGACTCAAGATGACAGATAGCTGCATTTTTCAAAGCACTCTACCCCAGCAAACCATTCAGCTCAGAGATTATCTAAACATCATTTGAAAATACGTGAGACACACATCAGACAGTCAAAGTCTATTTCGAATGAGATTTCATCGAGGTATGTACAACTTCAACATCTGAAACGTGTGAGAGTCGGAAATCAACACACTCAAGACGACAGATAGCTGAATTTATGAAAGCACTCTATCCCAGCAAAGCATCTGAAACATGTGAGAGTCGGAAATCAACACACTCAAGACGACAGATAGCTGCATTTTTCAAAGCACTCTATCCCAGCAAAGCATTCAGCTCAGAGATTATCTAGACATCATTTGAAATTACTTGAGACACACATCAGACAGTCAAAGTCTATTTCGAATGAGATTTCATCGAGTTATGTACAACTTCAACATCTGAAACGTGTGAGAGTCGGAAATCAACACACTCAAGACGACAGATAGCTGCATTTTTCAAAGCACTCTATCCCAGCAAAGCATTCAGCTCAGAGATTATCTAGACATCATTTGAAAATACTTGAGACACACATCAGACAGTCAAAGTCTATTTCGAATGGGATTTCATCGAGTTATGTACAACTTCAACATCTGAAACGTGTGAGAGTCGGAAATCAACACACTCGAGACGACAGATAGCTGAATTTATGAAAGCACTCTACCCCAGCAAAGCATTCAGCTCAGAGATCTTCTAGACATCATTTGAAAATACTTGAGACACACATCAGACAGTCAAAGTCTATTTCGAATGAGATTTCATCGAGTTATGTACAACTTCAACATCTGAAACGTGTGAGAGCCGGAAATCAACACACTCAAGACGACAGATAGTTGCATTTTTCAAAGCACTCTACCCCAGCAAAGCATTCAGCTCAGAGATTATCTAGACATCATTTGAAATTACTTGAGACACACATCAGACAGTCAAAGTCTATTTCGAATGAGATTTCATCGAGTTATGTACAACTTCAACATCTGAAACGTGTGAGCATCGGAAATCAACACACTCGAGACGACAGATAGCTGCATTTTTCAAAGCACTCTACCCCAGCAAAGCATTCAGCTCAGAGATTATCTAGACATCATTTGAAAATACTTGAGACACACATCAGACAGTCAAAGTCTATTTCGAATGGGATTTCATCGAGTTATGTACAACTTCAACATCTGAAACATGTGAGAGTCGGAAATCAACACACTCGAGACGACAGATAGCTGAATTTATGAAAGCACTCTATCCCAGCAAAGCATCTGAAACGTGTGAGAGTCGGAAATCAACACACCCAAGACGACAGATAGCTGCATTTTTCAAAGCACTCTATCCCAGCAAAGCATTCAGCTCAGAGATTATCTAGACATCATTTGAAATTACTTGAGACACACATTAGACAGTCAAAGTCTATTTCGAATGAGATTTCATCGAGTTATGTACAACTTCAACATCTGAAACGTGTGAGAATCGGAAATCAACAGACTCAAGATGACAGATAGCTGAATTTATAAAAGCACTCTACCCCAGCAAACCATTCAGCTCAGAGATCTTCTAGACATCATTTGAAAATACTTGAGACACACATCAGACAGTCAAAGTCTATTTCGAATGGGATTTCATCGAGTTATGTACAACTTCAACATCTGAAACGTGTGAGCATCGGAAATCAACACACTCGAGACGACAGATAGCTGCATTTTTCAAAGCACTCTACCCCAGCAAACCATTCAGCTCAGAGATTATCTAAACATCATTTGAAAATACTTGAGACACACATCAGACAGTCAAAGTCTATTTCGAATGGGATTTCATCGAGGTATGTACAACTTCAACATCTGAAACGTGTGAGAGTCGGAAATCAACACACTCAAGACGACAGATAGCTGAATTTATGAAAGCACTCTATCCCAGCAAAGCATCTGAAACATGTAAGAGTCGGAAATCAACACACTCAAGACGACAGATAGCTGCATTTTTCAAAGCACTCTATCCCAGCAAAGCATTCAGCTCAGAGATTATCTAGACATCATTTGAAAATACTTGAGACACACATCAGACAGTCAAAGTCTATTTCGAATGGGATTTCATCGAGTTATGTACAACTTCAACATCTGAAACGTGTGAGAGTCGGAAATCAACACACTCGAGACGACAGATAGCTGAATTTATGAAAGCACTCTACCCCAGCAAAGCATTCAGCTCAGAGATCTTCTAGACATCATTTGAAAATACTTGAGACACACATCAGACAGTTAAAGTCTATTTCGAATGGGATTTCATCGAGTTATGTACAACTTCAACATCTGAAACGTGTAAGAGTCGGAAATCAACACACTCAAGACGACAGATAGCTGCATTTTTCAAAGCACTCTACCCCAGCAAACCATTCAGCTCAGAGATCTTCTAGACATCATTTGAAAATACTTGAGACACACATCAGACAGTCAAAGTCTATTTCGAATGGGATTTCATCGAGTTATGTACAACTTCAACATCTGAAACATGTGAGAGTCGGAAATCAACACACTCGAGACGACAGATAGCTGAATTTATGAAAGCACTCTATCCCAGCAAAGCATCTGAAACGTGTGAGAGTCGGAAATCAACACACCCAAGACGACAGATAGCTGCATTTTTCAAAGCACTCTATCCCAGCAAAGCATTCAGCTCAGAGATTATCTAGACATCATTTGAAATTACTTGAGACACACATCAGACAGTCAAAGTCTATTTCGAATGAGATTTCATCGAGTTATGTACAACTTCAACATCTGAAACGTGTGAGAATCGGAAATCAACAGACTCAAGATGACAGATAGCTGAATTTATAAAAGCACTCTACCCCAGCAAACCATTCAGCTCAGAGATCTTCTAGACATCATTTGAAAATACTTGAGACACACATCAGACAGTCAAAGTCTATTTCGAATGGGATTTCATCGAGTTATGTACAACTTCAACATCTGAAACGTGTGAGCATCGGAAATCAACACACTCGAGACGACAGATAGCTGAATTTTTCAAAGCACTCTACCCCAGCAAACCATTCAGCTCAGAGATTATCTAAACATCATTTGAAAATACTTGAGACACACATCAGACAGTCAAAGTCTATTTCGAATGGGATTTCATCGAGGTATGTACAACTTCAACATCTGAAACGTGTGAGAGTCGGAAATCAACACACTCAAGACGACAGATAGCTGAATTTATGAAAGCACTCTATCCCAGCAAAGCATCTGAAACATGTGAGAGTCGGAAATCAACACACTCAAGACGACAGATAGCTGCATTTTTCAAAGCACTCTACCCCAGCAAACCATTCAGCTCAGAGATTATCTAGACATCATTTGAAATTACTTGAGACACACATCAGACAGTCAAAGTCTATTTCGAATGGGATTTCATCGAGTTATGTACAACTTCAACATCTGAAACGTGTGAGCATCGGAAATCAACACACTCGAGACGACAGATAGCTGCATTTTTCAAAGCACTCTATCCCAGCAAAGCATTCAGCTCAGAGATTATCTAAACATCATTTGAAAATACTTGAGACACACATCAGACAGTCAAAGTCTATTTCGAATGAGATTTCATCGAGTTATGTACAACTTCAACATCTGAAATGTTTTTCTAAGAATTTGTCTTGCATCATTTTTGGAATATTAAATTCAATTTTTGAAATTCGATTACGCTGCTGAATTCATGATGAGACTTGCGCTTTACATAATTTGCTGTCTTCTGATGACAGCATGTGTTATTAATGGAATGTTTAGGGACATTTAATCGGTGAGTGTGCGAGCCTTTTGTTTACATTTTCATGGAGGACCTAGAGGAATATTGACGTTGTGTATTCGTTTATTTAAATTTCACTAACAAACAGTTGGATATTGAATTGACACTAATCACCGAGTTCGAATATACTTTCGTGCGATCCTCGCATAGAACGGAGATTTCCTATGTCGACTGCATGCACTAAATGGCACCGCCGAGCAGTCAACCATTCACGAATTCTTGGAAATCATGAGCACACGCGCGCGTGAACTCGGTCTGTGATTGGACGAGGAAAGTAATCATTTCTGTAAAGGTTGAATCAAGTCAATGTTTGCGATTGTAAGTGCCATCCATGGGCCAACAATTGAAATATGGCGATAATTTTTGAAAGAAGTGTTGCTGCCCAGAAATTTAGGGGAATCTGAAGTTTTTAGCGAATTTTTCGAAAAATGTCCTTCAGACATGGTCAAATGTCACACAGCGTTAATTAAAATACAATATTTTTCTTAAAATATCCGCACGTATGTATTCCTTCTGTTACTGTGAGTTTCTCCAAGCATTTTTCTCTGAAGTGGTCTCTACAACAAAACTGACAGTATTTTTACCTACCAGAAGACGCGTGAATTCATGAAATGCTGAGACTCAAAATGTCGAATAAAAGTAAATTTTGATGTGATACGGGATGATATCTGCAGAAAGCTCAATCCCTCTCAGATCGATGACAAGTAGTTATATCCATAGGATGTGACCTTGTCGGATATTGACAACTTATTGAACAAGTGCTGTCTCTTGTATAACAGTCTCCTACTAGTCTTTATCATCTCAATTGCAATTCCCAACCTATCAGATGCTTAAATACCTAATTTACTTTATCACAAGCATCCAGGAAACTAGTCGTCACACAATGTTCAAGAATGTTCCAGTTTTTAACTAGGAATATACGTTGGTCCAAACGTGCCGATTGGGTGACCTTTTATTGTTGCGCTGATGGGTGGAGAACTCAGCTCATACAATAAAATCAAACTCGGCGGATAAGAACAAACCAGATATTGTCAGAGCTAGCATACTATCTCCCTAAAACACAGGGAGAGGAGTAATGATCTCCAGATGCAGTACACCGACGAAATACGCTTAACCCTTTCGCATCAGTTGACACGGATGCTAATGCATAGCAGATCAATGTGATCGCGCTCCCTAACATTCGACAGACAATATGATTGGCGGTGCCCGTCATGTTGATAATGTTATGCAATTTATGTAACGAAATTGTGTCTATCAATGCGAAGATTCAGGTTTATATATTTGATTAAAGTTCACTGAGTTGATGAAACTAACATCTTGTTGCATTTTACTAAATCACTCACTATTTTGATTGAAATGGCTTCGCAAAGACCACGCAGAAATGTATTCATGGCTGCGATTCGAAACTTAGGTTTTGATGATGCGGCTGTAGGTACTGATGATGGTGAAAGCGGTAAGTGATGAAATATCGACGTCCGACAGTGAAGATGAGAAAATAACATCATATCTAACTCCCTGACACGGCTGGCATTTTGCGACTTGGTGAAAACGATCACAGACCGGAACCTTTGCCTGAGTTTACAGGATTGACCGGCTTGAATCCGTCGATACAATGTGCAGAAAACGCAGACGACAATCCTTTTTTATCAATCTCTTTTTAAACAGATGAAATATTTTCTACTTTGAAACTGTGGTCGAATAATATCGTCAAATTAGCAAGGGCTAACCTTAGGCGAAACACAGTTAAGAATGAATTAAATCACAAATCAAACTATTCAGTAAGTAAAACCAATGTGAAAAATAAAAAATAAAACACAAATGTAAATGTTGAAAATATTCAAATGGTAGGTAATGAAAAAAAGTACTGTGTAAAGATAAGTGAGAAAAAAAAAATTGACAGGCGTGTTTGACAGGCGTACGATGAGGGTGAAGGTTCGATCATGGATAAAGATGCATTACGGAAACAGACTTTACAAAATGTTGCATTTCTGTTTGCCATGGCTCTGAACAAGAAACCGACCATAAAGTCGTGTTGGAGTTTTAAACCCAAGTCTCGTCCTTCGTTACAATACCAATATGGGAGTTGTCGACCTGTTGGATGCCTCTATGCATCACTACAACTTTAACAGGAAATCCTGCACATGGTATTACGGATTGCATCTGATTCATATAATTCATAGAAATTCTTGCATAGTTTACCGGCATCCAGGTGGAAATGTGACATACCTCGGCTACACCATCGAAAACTGTCGGTTATTGGATATCTCAGGTGGTGTACAAGACAGTGTACATGGAGGTCGTCCTCGTTTAACAGCGGTGCCAGCAAATCCTCAGCTAGATCACTATCCATCAAAAATTACCACACGTGTAGGAAATCCATTATCTTCCAAAAGATGTCGAGTCTGTTATTTGGAAGGCCTAGCACTGTGCTTGGAACAGTTCGCTTTGCCTAATCATGATTGAAATTTGCATGAAAAAATACACTTGACGCATGCACCAGGTGGCGCTCTATCCGACGTGCACTATGGGTCTGATCAATTTTAACTTGATCATCTTGTGTAAATATTGTGCCAGGTTTATTCCCAAGCGGAAAAATAATGCGCAAGCAGCGGCAAAAGTCAGTAATATAGGCCAATATACTTAACACATACCCAGTAATATGATTGGTTAATATCACAAATTACCAAAATTATGGTTATACATTCTTCAACGCAGTTGTGGTCTTAATGCACTTGACTGAAAATTATGAAAACTAGATTCCTATAACCATAGATGACAAGAAAGAAACATGCCGGCACTCAACTTATAAAATACATCCGCTTTCAAAATATCGAATACAATCGTACAAAAGCATCATTTCATGCTCTTTTTAAAAACAATGGAGTCCAAGCATTGACGGTAAATGTAGCCTCTCACTCCCTTACCACAGGGAAGGAACTAGCATGCTCAATACAATAAACAAAAATCTGATAAAAACGGAATGACTCTACTGAAGATTGCCTCATGAGTTTGATCAGAAGTCAGGATGTTCAGAGAATTTCGTAAAGTCTATAGTTTCTCACAAATGGTAATAGTATCTTGCTGACAACAAACATGTTGAGTTTAATTCAATTTACCGTAATTTCGTGCTCCACATATAATCATGTGGTAGCTATTTCAGCGGATGTATTGGCCTATCTCTTAACGTCTGCATGTGTAAACCTGTTATCATGTTCATGACATGCCAAAGTACTGATGATAGTAGAATACCAATAATGACAATATCTGTAATCAACTTTCTACCTGGTGTATACTAAAAGCATTTTACTACTTATGATAACGCTGAAGTATGTCTCTCACACGAACATTTGCTAAGCAACCACAAAGAAGAAAAATATCAATCCAATATCATATCATCACCACAACGGTTTGTAACACTCATTTCATTGATGGCATTTCAGAAACCACGGGTAGTTATGTGCTCTATTAGACTATGCACAATTAATAACGATAAACGCGTGAGTTTCACATTATTGCGAAATATCAAATAATTCGGGATTTTGTTTTACCGACCTTAATTCTAAATGCCGTAGTCAAACAATACAAAAATTTGTACGGTTGTCGATTTACTGTACAAAAGTCAACTGTACTTTGCTGCTTTATTCTACAATATTTTTGCATGAAAGCAAACAATTCCCTTGCATAAACATCTATCTCGTGATTGATATGTAGACCTTTGGAAAAAAGCTGATGACGACGCAGAAAACTTGATCTCTAGTTATCGGAAATCGACACCGGTTGTTGATTTCCGAAAGTTGTCAATTTGTAGGCCCTGATCTTGTAAAAGTTGTAGATTTCCGCTCTTACAAGTGCACAATTTAGAACAACTTTGTGTGGTACAATCAAAACAGGAAAAAATACTGGTCTGCATGATGACAGTCAAGTTGCCGTGTAACAGACATTGAACTAAACCGGAAGTTCTTCATTGAGTGACGCAACACTCAAATATCGTGCTGAATATCCAACCATTTCTATCGACTAGGTTTGGTCGAAAACGGCGCATGTGAATTTCAGATCATTAAAGTCTTGGCCTGAGTGAATCAGGGATTGGAGGATTGTGTCGAAAATGTCTTCGTGCATCAAGATACATCATCGCTTCTACAAAAGAAAAGACGGTTGCTACAAATCTAGACAAAGTTCGGTTTAAATATTCCTATTAGTGTAAGTGATAGTCCCAGAAAAATCCTAAAAGCTTCAGCCGACAAATTTAAAATAAATACATGTATTTCAAAATGCAGCCTATTTGTTTCAGGAATAATTCATGATTTTCGATATCTACAAACTCTGTTCTGCAGGTAGCATAGGTGGAGCAGCTACATTTCTTGCATGGTTTTTCCTTTCAGAATTCAAAACACAATCTCAAATACATATTTCAGAAAATATATTCTCCGATTTGTGACTATCAATTTTTAATTATTTGCATTATTCATTTCTATAATTCATTTTTTATTATCGCATTTGAAAATGAACTTCAAATACGATTTTTAGAACCAACGATTTGATTATCATTAAGAATTGAACTCAATTAAGAATTTCTTAAATCAGAGATTTTTATTGGAGCTCTTAGAAAAAATGCTGTCAAAAAAAGCGGCAAAAACGTGCTTTCTAAGTTTTCAGCATCTTCTTTAATTAAAATAATGATCGTTTAACGTCACTAATCCAATATACTGGGGGCTTGGACGATGCTGACATAGTCAGACTTAAATCTGGAGCGCTGTGATCTTTTAGTCCCGCTGCCCTTCCTGCCGACTTCCAATGACACTTTCCACAAAGATTGCTAGACCAAGCACCTCGCTACTGCACCAAGGAGTTTTTTCATCAATAAGCCTTTAATGATAAGTGTCTGCAATTTTCTCACAACATGTTGCAAATAAACCAGTCTAACATGCTATTAAGCGACGCTAGAATGATTGAAACTCACAGCAGAAAGTAATTATCGATTGCTCAACAGTAGACTATAGCATAAGTTTGAGGTCAAAGATCAAAAGTTTTGCAATTTTTTTCAAAAATATTGTAGAAGAAACTCATACTTAAGTAATTCAATACCTCACAACTGAGAAAGGAAAAGCAGTCATTCAAAAACAATCTGTTAATTCTCGTATTCGTACATTCGTTGGATTACGCATTTTCGAACCTTAACATCATCAAAAGACAATAAACGCGTAGATCATAATTGCTTGCAGATATACGTGTATATATACACGTACCATGGTATACAACAAGAGCACAGTCAACCTACAAGTCAGCATAATAAATGAATCATTTTTATGCGTACAGTAATGCAGATTCCCATGCAAGTAGTGACGTAGCATACACATAAAGCTATCATCACAGGACGCAATACTTCGTGTCGAGACTTTCGTTACAGGGTCGTTTCTGCCGATTTAAGGTTTCACAAATCAAAAGGCAATGAAATCAACTCCTCAAACATAAAGTAGGACACTGGAAAAGATGCAATTGGAAGAAACATTTTCTTTAAATTCATAAAAAGCGGAGGATGCAATGCTAGTCGCATCCGTTCTCATCGGTGCAACGAAAACTTCGGCAGAATTTTGGAAAAATATGTTCGAAAAAGGTTCTCTCTAATTATAGATAGTTCTTCGTGCATTTGATTAATTCCTTAAGATCTGGACGGTACAGTGTTGGGCGAAGTTAATAAATTCCGCTCGATTAATCGCGCGAATTGTACTAAGTCACTGCTTAATGAAATCTGCTTGATAAGGAAAAGGCAAGACTGTTTTTCAATTCACTCTTTCAACATTTAGTATGATTGCACTGAATAAGAATTTAACACCTACGCAGGTACACTTATGCACGGGTGCTTGTACCTGAGATCATGAATGGCTAGTCTGGGAGCTACTGACACTTTCTTCCTAAATTCGCGTACAAATGTCTTTATAGCATGGATTTGTAGATCTTGAAACGCTGAAAACAAAAATCAAATTCTTAAGTGTCACTGCCAGTCACTTTCGGTTATAGATAAGGTTGAAGGATTCCCATTGGAAATATCTATGGAAATCCTAAGAAATATCTATGGATTGTGAAACACTTGGCAATTTTCATACATTTTCTTTTGCAGAAAAGAGACCATTTGAAGCATGATTGAGCTCAGAACATCAACTTCGATATAGAAGTTGAAGTGAGTCACATGATTCAGTATTTGATGTCTGAGAGCCTCTACAAAATGAGTAAAATCGCCAAAATTAAGTCAAAACATGAAAGTTACTCATTTTGTAGAGGCTCTCAGACATCAAATACTGAATCATGTGAACTCAATCATGCTTCAAATTTCATTGCATTCTGATAAATAGTTTCTGTTCTGCAAACGAAAATGTACGAAAATTGCCAAGTGTTTCACAATGGAGCATCTTTTCATTGTGAAATTCACATTTGACATTTCACAATGGGAATCCTTTAACCTTGCCTATAACCGAAAGCGACTGACAGTGACACTTAGGAATTTGATTTTTGCATTCAGCATTTCAAGATCTACAAATCCATGCTATTAAGCCCTTTGTGCGCGAACTTAGGAAGAAAGTGTCAGTACCTCACGTCCTAATAAGACAGGGTTGCCGTGTAACACACATCGTAGGAGTGCATCAGCATTAAACATGCTCGTGTAGTACATACACAATTTATACGATCACACATATTGTCAAGTACAGTAGGCCCATGTGACAATATATCTTACTGAAAGCATGCAAAGTTGCTGATAAGAATACTTACGCCTGGCTTACGTTTAATGTGCACGCAATAAACCAAGCCCGCCCACAGTTACACTCTCATATGGCCTAAGATTTGTTGATATTTTGTAAAGTCTGAAAGTTCTTAGTATCCACAAGCTCGAGTAAACAAAAGGCGGATTGAAGGCATCCGATAGATTGCACGGATGAGGCTACTTCAGTGGAGTGATAAAGTGAGGCACACAATCGCAAAGTAGTATTTCATATCAGATTTGCAGCAGATTCTTTAAAATTAGACTCTCAATTATGCATTGTTTAAGACTTTTCAGTGTTCTGATTTGTAATGCTGTATTCTCAAACATTTACAAATAGAGCGTCATATTAGTTAAGTGTCTCATGATGGAAATTCTCGAATGTTTAGTGAAACTGATCGTCTAGAAATAAAAGACAGTACCTCAGCTAGACTAACTAAACTTGTAATCATTGAATCTGAGAAAATAAAAAATATTCAGAGTCGTGCCCGCCACTGAGACGGTGCTGTTTTACGTGTATAAGGATTTGTTTTTCGAATTAAATGCAAATAAGGCTTAAATAAGTTACCAGGGAAACTGGAAGGGAACGCACGCTACTAGAGGTGACATCTTATGTGACTGATCTACACATAAATGACTGCAATGGCTATTGATATCGTATTCGGGAGTAAAAATCCGGCATTAGAAGTTCACTATGAAATTCCAAAGTTCTGGGACTGTGGGAATTGAAATTTCGTGGCCTAATATGATTCATCATGCACATGAATTATCTAATTTTCACTGAAAAATCTAATCTAGCCTCAGTATTTCTCAACACCAGGAAATGTGTCGGTTATTTCATGACATTGCCGTGGTTTTCATGATATTTCATTTTCATTATTTGGAAATGAAATGCCTCGAATTAGCAAGTAGCTCTCAGAATTGAAAATTGTTCTTGAACTGTTGTCTGCACAGAATTAAATATTTTGTTTATCTGCTTCGGTTTGCTAGAAGTGTGATTAATACGAAATGGACGGCACATTGAGGAACCTATTAGGTGGGCAAAAAGGAATTCCTAATACCTTACAGAGATAGGAAAAAAGTCGTGCGTCGCTTGCGGATTAATGTGAGTTCCAGCAAAGTGCTTCGATTGCCAAAATTCCTTCAGATTCGAAGAATTCAGATCATTGCGCACAAGTTTTCTCCATAATGTTGGCCCTTCCGATCATTATTAAAGAAAGTAGCAGGCGTACGAAAATTAGTTCACTTGATGATTTCACATCCTCTCCTCGGCATTGCTCACTGTATAGTGCATACATTGAATGGAATGTTAGCCAAGATGTGTGTTTTGGTGTGTGCGAAGTGATATCACAGCACGCACGCATCTCTCACTGACTCTACTGTCTTCTGCTGACAGCTTATTGTTTGCCATTTCCAATAGCAAGCGATACACGAATTATCCATTCGAGAAGGAGCAAATTACCTAATTCTGTGATGTGCCATTTCGATATTAAGGCTACACATAACCCTTCCTTTCTAGGAAACCGAAGCCCGCGCAGATGAATCTAGTTCTGTGGTTGCATGCTTGAAGCATTTTTCTCTCTAGATTTACTGTGACGAAGATATGAGATAGAATGAATTATAATGAATACAAAACACTAAAATATCAAATTGGAGAAATTCAGACTTTCGGTGCACCGGTAGAGAACCGGTTTCCACAGACATTTGGAGCTTCGCAAACGTGGCAAACGTCCTGATTTGGAAATTCAACCCGCGTGGTAACTCACCTGCGTATGTACGAGGGATGACAGCTGGGACGTCCTCAGTTACACCGAACGTGAAGTGAAATACATTTGTCGTTGCTCGTGTTTGCTTCTCCGCATTTACAACTTCGGCGCGAACTTTAATTTGCATGCGAGAATCAATGGTGTATCCAACCTGAAATGGAAATATGAGAATTAATTTCGAGATTTAATTCATGTGAATAATATTTATAGTCCGGCAGCTAGAGCGAGTTTCTGCAGGGAACGAGGCCGAAAGTGAAACTTTCACAGAATGATGTGCATCCTTTGCCCACTTACCAATCTACAAGTCTGCCGAGTTCTAGTGAATTCCTCTTCTTGTCAGACAGAATCAAAGAAGAGCACATGGACGAATGGGACGCAGATTGCAGTTTTTTGCTAAAATTAAATTTTGTATGTTTTCTCTAATTAAACGAAAAATGTTATGCCCAGAGTCATAATTTTTGACATGGAATGTCTTCAGGTCATTTCCTATGTTGTGCATAAGATATTATGAAGCTTCTGATCGGCGATGTATGCGAGAATGTGGATAAAGTTGCTCAAAATGTTCATGTTTGCCGACATAAAGAGGCTCGCCAAATCTAAGTGTGTTTAGCTTTATAGACAGGGGTGCATGAAGATGACAGGAAATGACCTTAAGACATTCCATACCAAAAATTATGACTCTAGGCTTAGTATTTTTCGTTTGATCAGAGAAAACATAGAAAATGTCATTTTGGCCAAAAACTGCAATCTGCGTCCCATTGGATTTACATGCGTTTTTCTTTGATCCTGTCTGACAAGAAGAGGAACTCACTAGAACTCGGCAGACGCACCGATTCGAAGTAGGCATAGGGTGTCCATCATTCTGTGAAAGTCTCATTTTCGGCCTCGTTCCCTGCAGAAACTCGTTCTGGCTGCCGGACTATTAATGCAATATTTTCATCGCTTTGCAAATATTATCAAATGTAGCAAAACGAGGACAGTGTTGGATGACATCAAGTATTTCAGTAATTTTTCAAATTTCACTTCTGAATTTAATCCGAAGTAGCTACCAGGGTTCATTATTTCTAATAACAAATTTTTGGAAGAATTGTACCAAATATTGCTAAACTTAGTCCCCAATAGATAAGCTAAGTGATTAATTGACAATAATGCGCATTATTATTTGTCGGTAAGTCTATCTCATCATTCACCAGCACGGCATTTAGTATAGCACTGAATTTTGTGGAATTCGAGCAAGATTTTCAAATAATCGTCCATAGCTTACGGAAAACTTGCGAACTACACTAATTGAAGAAGGCGGTATATTGCTAAAAAATGTCTTCATCTTTTGGTAGGTAATGGCAAGGTAGTGGTCGTGGCAAGATTTCAAATAGCAGAGGATGAGACGAAGAGGAAGAGAGAACAATCCACACACGAGTAACAATAATGCGTCGAACAGACGAAGTCAGATCAAGCTGCAGACATCGCTGTACTTCACGTTATCATCTCTATTTCGAAAAGCACTAGTTCGACTTACACAGAAATTGCATGTGGGTGGAAGATATACTCAACTACGTGTGCCTTAAGTTTTGTATATAAGTCAAATTTTAATATTTTTACAGATTTTAGACAAATTTGAAAACGTTGGGAGGGGGATAAGTATCTAATCAAGCAATTGTAGACTCATTTCTGTAACTTGGCATAGTCTAATAGATCTATATATGCATGCACATTGTACAAACATGGAATCGAGCCGCACTAAATAAAAGCGGTGGGCAGAGATAGGGTTCTTAAGAGAGGAAAAGAATTCAAGGGAAACTTGAATGTAGGCCCCAGGTAATATATTGTTCAGTCAAAGTGAGCTACATATCAAGTTCAAGAGCTATTCCTTGATAATGGGTATCGTGTGATAATGGCGAACACATCTCCTAGTCAAACCGCTACCTTTACTAGTTCCGCTGTTGTAGTATTTATACAGACCGGTACGAAACTTGAGTGGTTGTCAACCTGCTCAATTGAAATTTTGAGTACTTATATTGATTTCTTCATGTTCTGGTGAGCTGGAAGGCCTCCGTATCGTTATGACATGCTCCATGCTAATCCTTTATTATACGATGAAAGTTCATGCAAATGATGACTAATATACATGCAGCATCCGTGGGAAAGTGATTCATAAAGGAACAGCTTCCAACATAAGCCAGGGTTGGCGAAAATCAACCGGGTTTTTGTGGGCCTTTGTATGAAACAGACCGCAACCTCTGTAGCTGATTCCTGGTTTAGAAAGAAATCCTCACAACATCAAACAACACGTAGACCTTATAGTTGTTATGGATGTTGATACATGAACTCTTGACATTTGTTTATATACGTCAATTTAATGTTTGATATATGTGTGAAGAGACTTGAAATAAACGAGTATCAATTACGGTTCGCACAGCGCATAACACCGGACTTTTCTGTTATTGCATGTAACTGCTGCTGTGTATATGTGTGCTAATTCCTAACATAGTTAATGAATCTTCAATAATAGAAATATCTAAACTCATCCCAGAGTTAAAACTTCTATCACTATGTGCTGATCTTATATTCGTTCAAATTTTCTTTATCATTCATGGATATTTACTTTACTTACTATTACTTTTTCATTTTGCGTCCATTATCCGTTCTTCGTAGGGGAGGACGGTTTTTCCCAATGGATTTTCTTCACAATTCACGGTTGGCAGCATCACTCTCTTTCAGGCCAAGCTCCTTGCAATGAGCAAGCACCGTTTCGCGTCACGTCTTCTCAGGGCGGCCTCTCGGCGTTGGCCACGGCGGGTCCATGTCATTCGCCTTCCTGACACAGTTGTCCTCTGACTTCCTGAGAACATGCCCGAACCATCTAAGACGGTTTATCTTCAAGACGGTCTTGATGTCTTATATTCCAAGAAGCTGGAGAAGCATGGAAGAAGCGAACCTGTCATTCAAAGGTGCGCCCATCATGCAGCGGATCATTCTGCGTTCTGCTGTCACCATTCTTTGCTGATCTCCGACTTTCATGGTCCATGTTTCAGTGCCGTATATCATACAACGTCTCACCATATCATCATACACTTGGCCTTTCATCCATAAAGGAGTCGCCCTCAATGTTAGAAATGATGATCACTCTCGAAACTTTCGCCAACCAGATTGGACTCGTGCAGATAATGCAGCCCCTGAATGGATCTACTTGGATTCAGCAAATTCTTATCGGTGGTGCCCTAAGTAGCTTGAAGTTCGAGAGATTATATCATTTCTTCATAATTTAGAAACGAATAATTCCGGAATTCGCGATATAACCGCAATTCACAAGATACTGTAGGCGACGATGAAAGTTCATGCAAATGATGACTAATACACATGCAGCATCCGTGAGAAAGTGATTCATAAAGGAACAGCTTCCAACATAAGCCATGGTTGGCGAAAATCAACCGGGTTTTTGTGGGCCTTTGTATGAAATAGAACGCAACCTCTGTAGCTGATTCCTGGTTTAGAAAGAAATCCTCACAACATCAAACAACACGTAGACCTTATAGTTAATGAATCTTCAATAATAGAAATATCTAAACTCATCGCAGAGTTAAAACTTCTATCACTATCGATTAGCGACTGCTCAAAAGTTCATGCTGCACATCATTGTCAGTTAATTAATGTTCTTATTAGAAACTAGTACTTCGATTAAACGGATCATCAGATTTCTTAAGTTTACGCGTCTTGCTCGTGCTTAGCTTCTGAAAGGCCTTACTTCTTAAGGTCCATCTAAATGACTAGCACTACAGGGTGTCGGCAGACTTTCGATTTTCATATTCCGGTATTTTCCCGGATATCAGCAATATTTTTCAGGGGGTACTAAATTTGCCTTACAACTTGTTGATAAATAATAGAAGTTACGCATCTAATATATTCCCAAAACTTCTCTATTTACAATGGTAATGAGAAGTTCTGTCATCGATATCCATATGAAATTCATGTTATCAAATTGGAAATCAGCTACATATTTAGCCTACATACGTACTTAAGATAGTTTGGACTTCCCGTGTAAACTATTCAAGTTGGAGCAAATGAGTAGAACTGTTTAGAATATGAAGCAGTTTATACGAGTATGAATATCAACATCGCATATCCACCATTGATAACTTCGGATAAGAACAATTCAGTTGCTTACACAGGTGAATATTATTATTAATCCGGAAGAAATGCTATCGAAAATAGATGTAAACCGACTGGAATAACATTTGGAATGCAATGCCATCATCAGTAACAGTCCTCTGAAGTGCATCTGACTTTGAGTGAAACGAAAATGAGAGCACTATAACTTCAGATCAGCCAAGGACTCCTTGATTGTAGATATTAGTTCATGAACAAAGATATATACAATCAAGAAGTGATTGGATCAACCCAATACCATGTGCAATTAAAATACACAAAACCCATCAATACTGGTAAGATGGCATTATGGAAAATCCCTGAAATTATACAATGAAACAGTTTTATAGAATCACGATAGACAACACGTTCGTTTTGAAGAATAATGTAATATCCTTGAAAATTGCTCGGAAAAATTTGCTGAAAATGAATTTCATACCTGCAATAAGACCAGTACATTATTGTCATTAAGCCGTATACTTCAATTATTGAAGTAATGTTCAATGCATAAAAAGCAATGTCGTTCAGTTTTTCATTTTATCCAACTACATTTGTTCTAACTTTGTAATTTTCAGGAATCCCTAAAAATTTCCTGAGGGTCATCACCATTTTCAAGGGTTTTCCAGGGTCGTTTTCGAATTCCCGGATTTTTCTCGGATTGTCGACACCCTGTATTATCCATGCATGTTAACAAGGAAACAATGGCTACGTTATGTGATGAAAATATGTGTCAAGAATGATTTGAAATATACATTATAAACAGTGGAAAAGCCTATACAGCATAATCTAGCTTCAAAAGCATATGGAGAAAAATTCCTATTCTGCAATGCTTAAGCATCATTTATTTGAATATAAAATAGACCTATCTTTCATTTTCGGATAGATTTCGATTACCACATTTCCTCTAATTAACGCCGCGGCGTTCATTTACAATCGCCTACTTTCAAGTGTGGCGTTTGTTAAAATGCACCATTTTCCTCATAACATTCTTCCAAAATGAGTAACACTAGCAATACGGAAAATTATCAATTAATTAAATCAAAAAACACGAAACGGTAAAAATTCGAAGGATCCAGGAAACGGAAGATACCAAGGTTAAACAACTACCCTAGTAACTAGGTGACTTAAAGTCAAGAACGAATGAATATAAATTAATATTAACTACGTAGAGTAACCTACCCCATTACAGAGTAGGAAATGAAATACATATAAAAGCTGGCCGATCCAACTTTTGAAGGGAAAAAATTAAAACTTGTAATCAATTTTTATTTTACAATCTAAGAACTAAAATGAGAGTTCGTCATGGACTTGACGAGAAGCTAACTAAAAATAACAAATGGTGAAAATTAAGAAACCAAATTAAGATTGCTATGTATGGAGTTATCAGGGAGGAACCATGTGGCTGCATGAAGCAATGTTTCGGCCCATAACCTCCAACCTACACCACATGGCGGGGCCAGACCAACCACGTCGAATGCACGATCCTATCCAAGCCTGAGGAAACATAGCAGAACCCAACCGAAAATAAAATTTCTTGAATTTTTGAGGACATAAGGAAACAAAAGAATCTGGAAAAGGTTGTTATTCCAACATACCTATGATGAGAGGTATTTGGCGAGACGAAAAACAACCAAACTTATAAACGAGGAACAGCTGAAGAATCATCTATCAGCAGGTTTCTTGCTGCATTACAGATTCATTCATTGTCGACAAGGCGTGCTGGTTTCCACTCTTAATGCACACAGTGTGCAGCTCATTTCTTGGAATAAACGGTGCAGTAGTTGTATTTCCTGTTTCTTTCTCATGGTCACTTACGGCGTGGGAAAAATTTGACCGTGTTAAGTCATGACTCAGTGCTTGACGGTGGAGGAAGCTCCATAAATTGCCGAATCTGATGTTGATAACATTAAATGCACTGATTGGAGTGTGAGACGCGCTAATTATGTGACTTCCATTATCAAAATATAGACTATAATTAGTGCAATATCATTCGGCAATCCAGTGGCGTTTCATAACTACGAGCATACCTTTATTGTTTAGTTCAATGGACGATTATGCACTGCACTTAGTCGCCGTTTCCATGCTATCAGAGGTGCAGCGCCTAGTAGATCTTTTTTTGGACACGATCTCACACATTCAGATCGGCTAGTGTCTCAATACCTCGGAGACTTACCAAGCCTCAGGGAGATCAAGAATTCAACTGTCTACAGCTAAATCGTTGCACAAGCAGTGGCGAGAGCGATTCTGAATCGTGCGACTCAGTGCACGATTAATCGAAAATTGCATTCGATTCTGAATATGTTGAGACTTTCTCAAATTCAGTGATTGCAAGTTTGCAGTTAGTCTAGATGACATGATTGTTTGTCTCATATTGTCTTCAATTTCTAGACCATTGGTTTCCAGTGGCGTCGCGTGCTCCCAGACCAGGCATAGGCCTTCACTCGGCATTGGAATACTATTTCTATATCAAACACTTTATGTTACATTAATTTTCATGAATTTAAATGAATTTTTAATAACAACATCCCGAACATTATTTAAGGCCAAGTGAATGTGCACATGAGAAGTGATTGCTCATGTCGCTTAACCGCCTTACTCAAGGAGCTGAGACCACATTATCTCGAGAAAAAAGGAGGCAAGGCCAACAGTTTCCTGTGTTTCTCACGACCGGTCAGCCGCTCACATGTTTGAAATTTTGATGCATTAAAATGTCTTGTGTATTTCTTATTTCTTTCTCAGTGACTACTTTCATTTTATATCAGGTGTTGACCTACCTTGCTTGCCGACTGTCATCTTTTCAGTATATTCCCTTCGGACGAAAGGCGTGGTTATGATCTCATCTGCAGTACTCAACATAGCGTCACATCAATCACGTAAAAACAAATTATGGAATTCTACCGAATCTGGGTGTTCGAGTCAGATGCATTACTCTGCATTCATTAACGCTCATCATCTGATCGCAGTCTTGTCTGAACGTCATCCATCTGCCACTGTCGCCGTAGTGGCCTCTCTGACATTATGCGAATCCGGGAACAATTGGGTTGCACTTCCCTTACTATATTTAGGTACCGCGCCTTGAATAAAAATTGCCCAGAATTTCATTGCAAAAATTGGAGAAGGCAAAGCATTATGTCTATCGGGAAAGCCAATATTTTCGCGGGTGTGTGCGCTTACTGCCTCACACACACACAACTCTCTTTCGCTGTCCGAACACCAGTGCTCCGTCTGAACACACGACTAGCTTGTGTGTCTGATTGTTCGAAGAAAACAGCTGTGATTCGAGCACGTGCTGCAAAACTGTTAGCTCTGAGATTAAGCGTCTGATTTTGAGACGGAAAGCTGTGCACAGCTATCACGAGAAGCTATCGAATTTAAATGAACGATGACACTTTTCTTTTTTATAATTGTTGGAAAATTTTTGAGGATGCGCAGAAGGCCTCGCAGGTACGGAGAAGACGCCACTGTTGGTTTCAATATAAACTTGATAATTTCCATCATGAGGCACTTAGCTTTGTTAGACACTAAAATTATCACTTCCCTATTAACTGATACGACGCTCTATTTGTAAATGTTTGAGAATACAGCATTACAAATCAAAACATTGAAAAGTCATGAAAAAAGCATAATTGAGAATGTATTTTCAAGAATCTGCTATGAAATGCTACTTTCCGATTGTGTACTCACATTATCACACCACTGAAGCCTCATTGGCGCAATATGGGGGGGGACGTCAGCGAAAATATTTCACATATATCTTCCTACCCAAAAATCGGGTTTTGAGATTGCGGTCCCCTGAGGTAGAACATACCACACCGCGTCGATTAGAACCGGCACCGAAACTCTGTGGGTTTGTCCTGTAACGTGGCACTTTTGCATGACATAAGGCCTGCATTAAATCCAGATATTTTCTTTTTCCATGAACAATAATACACCAGCTCTTACAGCGGCTATTCAATCTACTCAATTGAATAAGTTTATTCATAATTGTAAGATAAAGGAAGCATATTTTGAAATTGTTTACGATTATAATCAGTTTGCACTTTCAATTGGTACAGAAAATGGTATTGTCCTCGGAATTATTAACATTTATATATTTCACCACTTACCTGTGAGGACAAAAACAACAAAGATCCGATTGGAACTGGGCACCAAAAAGAAATGTCATCCACATTCAGTATTCTCGGTAGTTGGCCACTGAAAGGTGAAGCAATCCTGATAACGAGCTTGCTATTTAAGTTTGCATGCTAAAACTGATAATTTGAAATTCTAATAGGAGGAAATCGAAGCTATTGAAAAACAGGAAACAGTCAGCCAGCACTTATCACCGAATGTTTATCGCTTTTTCGCGCAATTTTCATCTTTTGCCAAAGTAAAAGCGCGCAAGAAGACGAAACCGAACAAAAATATCCATAAAAGGTCGACTGATGCATCAGATTATCGTGCTGCATAGAGAAGGACAGACTGCTTGATGCATGATAGGAAAGTCTGTTTGCTGTTTCGGATTTCTCTTGGTATCATTAATATCTGGTGATAAAGAACAATTTTGTTTTTGACTTATTTAAATTGTAAGTTTACTTCCATTATTGTATGCATTTTTAAATGGAGTAACTCGGATAGCAGCGGTTATATTTACATAAAAGAATACTTCATATATTCTCATTGCCACCAACTTTTATTAATCTTCATTATGAAGAAAGTCTGACAAGTTGAAAAATAACGAAAACCGTGAAAACATGACGGCTACGACCCCTGTTTTTTGCTTTATATGTTCGTGCTACCAGGATTGAGGCTCATGAATGAGATTCGAAATGATTTCGTCATCGGTGTTGAACCAGAACTTACTGGAAATCAGTTGCATCGCTATTACCCTGTGTTGGTAGGTCTGCGGGTAACGTGGATTGCGTGAATGATGTACAATGTACTATCGGGTTTGAGATATTTAAAAATTTGATATTTTTAGAAATATTTCTATCCAGTTCGGGGCTCTTAATTGGGATACTTGCTAGCGAATATTCATTCCTTTTGAATTGCTTGAGAATTCCTTTTGAATTCCTTTAGAATTGCACATGCGACTGATTCTAGCCCAATGATGCAGTCGCTCACAGGTGCTTTCAAGAGAAAAAGCGTGCGATTTTTGTGCTGTTATTGTGAATTGCATGAGCTACATTTCCGCTCTAAAGATTTTATTGTTATCTACTTCTACATTCGGCTGACAAATAGTTTTACGATCTTTATCGTGTGGTCTCCGTGGCACAGTGGTTAAGTGCTTGGCCTACTGATCTTCTGATCCAGAGGTCGAACCCGGAGAGCGTCATTGGATGTCGGCAGGAAGGGCATCCGGAGTAAAAGTTCCACAAAGCTCCAGAAAAGTCTAACTAAGTCAGCACCGTCCAAGCCCCCAGCAAGGGGAAGTAGTGACTTAAAGTTTCATTTTTTTTATCTTTGCACCAAAATTGTACATATGGAATTGAACAGGAATGTTGGGAAATTCAGTAAAAAACTCCAAGTATCCATCAAGTATTCAATTCTATACATGGGCGTTCCTTAAAATTCATTTCTCTTTCAACAGCCTAAAAAGTCTCCGCCATCATTAATTTTCCCACTCATCTAATTATGCCAACATGGCGTTCAATTTTCGCGAGCTGTACCGAAGCTGATGCTTCATTAAACACATTGACACGTGCGCTGCTTTATAATGTTGCAACACAAGTCTCGGGAGTGCCGTTACTGCCTTTAGATACTCCCATGAACTATGCAAACACATGGTTGGCCGAACTAAAATCATCATGATAACTTACGAAAAGACAAATCCGTTCATCCACGCCAGCTCAAATGATGAGCGCATTAAGAAGCCGCCGAATATCTTGTTGTACAGATTGGCTTGCTGAAATAAAAAATAAACAATTATGCATGTATTCATCAAATATGGAAACCTAAAAAAGCGGCATTGTCTATTCGCCGACTACATTCTTGGACGGTCGTACTATTCTGCGAACACATTCTAGGACGTGCGCACTATTCTCCGAGAACATTCTAGGACGTGCGCACTATTCTGCGAACACATTCTAGGACGTGCGATGTATTCTGCGAACACATTCTAGGACGTGCGCACTATTCTCCGGGCATATTCTAGGACGTGCTCACTATTCTCCGAGAACACTCTAGGACGTGCGCACTATTCGCCGAGAACATTCTCGGACGTGCGCACTATTCTGCGAACACATTCTAGGACGTGCGCACTATTCTGCGAACACATTCTAGGACGTGCGCACTATTCTGCGAACACATTCTAGGACGTGCACACTATTCTCCGAACACATTCTAGGACGTGCGCACTATTCTCCGAGCACATTCTAGGACGTGCTCACTATTCTCCGATCACATTCTAGGACGTGCGCACTATTCTCCGAACACATTCTAGGACGTGCTCACTATTCTCCGGGCACATTCTAGGACGTGCGCACTATTCTGCGAACACATTCTAGGACGTGCGCACTATTCTCCGAGCACATTCTAGGACGTGCGCACTATTCTCCGAGCACATTCTAGGACGTGCGCACTATTCTCCGAACACATTCTAGGACGTGCGCACTATTCTCCGAACACATTCTAGGACGTGCGCACTATTCTCCGATCACATTCTAGGACGTGCGCACTATTCTCCGAGCACATTCTAGGACGTGCGCACTATTCTCCGAGCACATTCTAGGACGTGCGCACTATTCTGCGAACACATTCTAGGACGTGCGCACTATTCTCCGAGCACATTCTAGGACGTGCGCACTATTCTGCGAACACATTCTAGGACGTGCGCACTATTCTCCGGGCACATTCTAGGACGTGCTCACTATTCTCCGAGCACATTCTAGGACGTGCACACTATTCTCCGAGCACATTCTAGGACGTGCGCACTATTCTGCGAACACATTCTAGGACGTGCGCACTATTCTCCGGGCACATTCTAGGACGTGCTCACTATTCTCCGAGCACATTCTAGGACGTGCGCACTATTCTCCGAACACATTCTAGGACGTGCGCACTATTCGCCGAACACATTCTAGGACGTGCGCACTATTCTGCGAACACATTCTAGGACGTGCGCACTATTCTCCGAGCACATTTTAGGACGTGCGCACTATTCTGCGGATACATTCTAGGACGTGCGCACTATTCTCCGAGCACATTCTAGGACGTGCGCACTATTCTCCGAGCACATTCTAGGACGTGCGCACTATTCTGCGAACACATTCTAGGACGTGCGCACTATTCTCCGAGCACATTCTAGGACGTGCGCACTATTCTCCGAACACATTCTAGGACGTGCGCACTATTCTCCGGGCACATTCTAGGACGTGCGCACTATTCTCCGGGCACATTCTAGGACGTGCTCACTATTCTCCGAGCACATTCTAGGACGTGCACACTATTCTGCGAACACATTCTAGGACGTGCGCACTATTCGCCGAACACATTCTAGGACGTGCGCACTATTCTGCGAACACATTCTAGGACGTGCGCACTATTCTCCGAGCACATTCTAGGACGTGCGCACTATTCGCCGAGAACATTCTAGGACGTGCGCACTATTCTCCGAACACATTCTAGGACGTGCGCACTATTCGCCGAGAACATTCTAGGACGTGCGCACTATTCGCCGAGAACATTCTAGGACGTGCACACTATTCGCCGTACACATTCTTTGACGGTCGTACTATTCTCCGGGCACTTTCTTTGAAAGTCGAGCTGTTCGGTGCACATCCGTCGGCGGACGTGGCATTCCGCGTCGGCTCTTCGACCGCTTTAGTGTTCGCAACACACATGGACGGGCGTTCTGTTCTTGGAAGATTCTGGGGCATCTGTAGCATTCACGGACTATCGTGAACTGGCGTATATATTAGTTTGGAAGGGATGAGAGCGCATTTTTGGTTATCTGTGGGAAGAGCGCACGCATTCATGTTCATTATCGAGAGAACATTCCGCAAACAGAAATTCCACTCACCGGTGTACTTTTACATGAGGAAATCGAAAAACGCATGCTTGTCAAGGCTGATTCTAGAAAAATGATGAATATTGATAATTATAGTTGATGAACAATTTCTTGCCAAAATAAATCATTGCCGGTGTCTGGATGTCATGTGCCTACATCGTGTCTAATATCTTATCTTACCAACTTGTAGGCCGCACACTTAATCACGCTGTTCAACTTTTCAATTGAATGAGTCAATTTCCTGTATAGAAGCCGAAGTAACTTAAGACACGGATGGTTGTGATTGACAATCGTCAATATCAACTTGACTCAACTTTTAGTATTCTTCAGTTATTTGCATGTCAGGCCTTGATAGCACATGTTGTACACCTACATGTAGACACCAAAATACTAAAATTAGATGAAATAATAGATTAAGGCGGCCTTATCGCTCAAAACATTGAGCAAAACGGAAGACAAGATATCGCTAGAACTGAATTCTAGTACAAATGATTCGCACTCTGCACAGTCATCAGCTCTAGTTGCACAGCAGCATTTATTTAAGAAGGTTGTTAAAGAAGAATAACAGCGGAAAGAACAAAGTGTCAATATTCACCATAGAAAGTCCTAGAATGGAAATTGCATGAAAATCATGACACACTCCGGGGGGAGCTTAATTGGGACAATTTTCTTGCTTTCTGGTTCGTATTTGTATTTATTAAGTCACTTTGTGATCTGGATTGTCGCACTTTGTCTAAAGATCATGTGCACTAAAGCAATATTGAATTTGCAAAATACAGCAGCGATAGGATGACAAAGAAGGAAATCCTTCAAAACGTTCTGTACGTTCATCATTTTGAAACATCGCTCCTATTATCTATCAAGAGTATAATGAGACACACATGCAACTGGTAATGTCGATTTGCAGAATACGCATTTCTCCAGCTTGAAATCGGAGGCCAAGAAATCTTCGATTATTCACTTCATTTTAGAATGAACCCCTGTTTAATATGCTGCAATTTATTTAAATAATCTTCAAAATCTTCGCATTTCTTTGAACATCTCCGCATAAAAAACATCATCACACTATATCACATGTGTCATTCAATGACTGATCGAAAAGTCCCGGCGACATTTTATTTATTTGAGTGATGATTGTAGGAAAAAAGTGTTCAATGTGTGTGCTTATATCTGTTTCATAAAATATAACCTAATGAAACATGAAGCTAAATTGCAATCCTAAGAGGCGATAATAATGAATATATTATTAATTGTTCCAATATGGCATGAGAATTATAGAGATGTAGCTGAGAAATATTTGTTTATTATGTATCATTATTGTCATTACTGACTACGGCCGTATTGGGTTCGATTTATATCGACTTATGGGATATCCATTTAAATTAATCGAATTAATGGTGCCACTATATTTGTGCACTTCAGAAAGCTTGAAGCCTTAATATTTAGAAATAAATCCTCCACGGTCGAAGTAATGCGATTTTTTGGCTTGCAAGCCCGGGTTCTTTAGCATTGCTAAATTTTCGGGGTGTGTTCAAAAATCTGGTTCGGGATTGGGTTTGCGTTTCAATTCATAGCCGTTGCGCATTTCTGCTACGTCGCAATAAGTGCTGCGAACTAACAACAAAATAGAAAACACTTCAAAATATCATCAACCAATTACAAAATTATGTGATTGAAGAAAACATGAATCAAAACATCAAACATGATACATGAAACTCACTCATGTAAGTCCAACAGACGGAAAATATGGCTGTTATAAGTTTGGTTGTACGTAGGATGATCGCAATTATGAAAAATATTGTCTATGAAAGATAAACTGTAGCCCTGAAGAAGCGAACATATCTATATGGTGGAAATTACCTTACATGAGTGAGTCTCACTAAGAAATTGAGAAAAAAGTTCATAAAGTAGACTCAATATTAAATTAGCGTATAACATCCATAAAACCCAACACCTTTTTCATTAAGATAACATCCTTTTCAACGAGCAATCCTTTGTCATTTACAAATGCAACTGTGAGCACTGCACTAAATGCTACATCGGGGAAACTCGGCGCTATATTTTTGCTCGCATAAAAGAACACCTGAAAGGCAAACCAGCCTCTGAAAGTTCCTAACATACTCAAATAACGTCCGAGCAATCGTTCTTCATTCTGCTCCATACAAGATACACTCGTACTGGTGAAGATATTTTGATAAAGTCGCTTGAAAATAGCAATGTTAAACTCATAGAGTAGGGATATATAGGTAGAGTGTCGACTCAAAAAAGTATCTGTATACAGTGACAAGCTTTATATGAAAAGATTCAGTTTTTTGCGGAGATTGCGTTACCGTGGTCCAAAAGATTATTTGAGCACTTTTGAGAAAAAAAAATAAATTTGCCAATTTATATACTACCGAGATGACTCTCCTATATAAGTAGTATGAAACAAGTTAGGTATCAAAAGGAATGAATATTTGCTGATAAGCATCCTAACTAAGCGGAAATCAAGCTGATTATCAAGGGAATTTCATGAATTGTATTATAATGAAGGTCCTCATGAATAAGGTCTCGCTTTTTTCATTAAGATTTTTATTATAATACAATTCATGAAATTCCCTTGATAATCAGCTTGATTTCCGCTTAGTTAGGATGCTTATCAGCAAATATTCATTCCTTTTGATATCTAACTTGTTTCATACTACTTAGAAAGAGGACGTCATCTCGGTAGTATATAAATTGGCAAAATTTTGACTTTTTTAAAACTGCTCAAATAATTTTTTAGACCACGGTAACGCAATCTCCGCAAAAACTGAATCTTTTCATATAAAAATTTTCACTGTATACAGATTTACTTTTTTGAGTCGACACTCCACTATATCCCTACTCTGTGATCGTAATGATCATAAATTAACAGAATACAACAGCCGGTCACCAGCATGACACTGAAGTAGTTACAGATATTGCATACCGAGTCATCAAGCACTGTGTGATTTCCATAAACATTGATTGACACAATTTTGAAGACTACTAAATAGAAGCAAACTGACTGATTGGTCAGCGGAAATACAAAACTCCATGCGAAATCTAAATCACACATCCTGGAACATAGAGTAAGCATATTCAGTAGAGCAGCAACTCAGTATTAAATTCCTTGTAAGCGCTGTCTTCATTATAAATTTCAAAATCCAAAACACTGTTTGCTAGTTCATGGCCATGCTTGTTCTCTGAAGTGAACTACAACAAGATAAAATGTCAAAACATTGACAGAAGATAATAAAAGGCGCTAGTGAGTAAAGTTAAAACTACACACGACACAATCATGATGACGTCAGCTGCTAGTACATTCTAAAATGTCAGAAATCAGTATGTACAGTCACTACTTAAATAAGGCAGTAGGCAGTTTATTGCGAGTACTTTCGGACACCACCGGAGTCCATCGTCAGGCGAATGAAATGACAAAATTGGCATAGATGAAAAGAGTTCATAGGGATGAAGTTTATCACAGTAGAATGCTATGAATCACACATCACTCTCTTCAAGATAACCTCGCATCTTCCTCCATATGCGGTTCGTATAGTTTCGAATAACGGGTTTGTAACCATTGCTATTTATCAGAAATAGCACATTTCTCTTCACAGATGTCCCGCTGAATGAAACGATTGACGTTTTTGCTGATCTTCTTATCAATGATGACAGCCTTGATGATAGGAGCTCTTGGTCTGTTCAAGAAATGGTACAGCTATGCAAAATTGTCCTGACCTCATGCTATTTCCGTTTTGGCGAGTATATGTATGTACAAACGGATGGCGTAGCAATGGGTAGTAGCTTTGGCCCTGTAGCGGCTAACTTGTTCATGACACGATTTGAAGAGATGGCCTTGAACCATGCACTATCTTTTGGAGTTCATCCTCCTACATTATGGTTGCGCTATGTTGATGACGTTATTTTAAACTGGACACACAGTCTACAAGAATTTCATGAGTTTGTATCCCTCCTCAACAGCCTGAATCCGTCAATTCAGCAACCTTGCAGCCGAGGACTACCCTCCGTTCCCTTCTTGTCAGGAAGAGACCAGAGCCCGCCACTTTACTTGGTTCTGTTTATAAAATTACTTGTGAGGAGGCTGATTGTGACTGGGTCTATGTGGGTGAGACTGCTCGCCCCATTGAGCAGCGTCGGAAAGAACATCGTCGTGCTCTTCGAGACAAAGATGTTTCTCGCTCTGAATTGGCCCAACACTCAGTTTTTTGCAATCATAATATAGACACTCATAGTATCACTGTCATTGATAGAGAACCAAGATGGAAGAAACGGATTGTGAAAGAGTCCTTATGGTCACGTCGCCTCAATTCATCTAATCGAGTGAAGCATTCTTTGAGTGCGGCCTGGGATTTTTGACTTAATTTGTGCCCCTTTTTTCTGTTTTGTATCTTCACAGCTAGTTAGTTACTTTGATTTTCTTCCGTCCTTTTATTTCGATTTCGCATCATCTTACTGTTTTAATTTTGTCTAAGTAGTCTGTTCTTATCATGTTTTCATAGCATTCTACTGTGATAAACTTCATCCCTGTGAACTCTTTTCATCTTTGTCAATTTTGTCATTTCATTCGCCTGACGATGGACTCCGGTGGTATAAATAAAGTGCCTATAAAAACATAGATCTGTTTTGACGGGACTCCTCTGATAAATAGCAATGGTTACAAACCCGTTATTCGAAACTATAAGGTAGTAGGTATCAATAAGCGACATTACCAATAAATAATGAATCAGAAACAAATTGTCAAGTTAGTTTCAAGACATGAAATCGGTCGTTCTGCGTGCATAATATCGGCTGTTCCTCTTTGATGGTAACACTTTCAGCCACCGAAAGTTGAAACTTTTTTTGAGGCTCCATGTCTATCAGAATCCTTGCTCAGCTTGTGATAAAATATCGGTCTTCCGTCACACTCGGTCAAGTGTCGTGTTACTGCCGATTGGACAGCCTTGGTCGATAACGGTCTGGAGTTTGAATTCTGCACCCATCCGGGAATGTGCTCCGTGCGACGAATATCAAGACACCTTGCAGTTTTGCTGATGTACCTTGCTCCGCAAGGACAGAGAAACTCGTATATAATTTTCGGTTTTCGGCTCGGTAAAAATTGTGTCATTCACAGCTGTAGGTGCGAGATTACTCGTCCTGAAAATTGGAATCGGTTTGAGGACGGTATGAATTTCGAATTATCTAGTGGTGAGGAGCCTCAAAAAAAAGTTTCAGCGTTCAGTGGCTGAAAGTGTTACCATCAAAGAGGAACAGCCGAATTATGCACGCAGAAAGACCGACTTCATGTCTTAAAACTAACTTGACAATTTGCTTCTGATTCATTATTTATTGGTAATGTCGCTTATTGATACCTACTGCCCCATTTAAGTAGTGACTGCATATACTGATTTCTGACATTTTAGAATGTACTAGCAGCTGCCGTCATCATTATTGTGTCTTGAGTAGTTTTAACTTTACTCACTAGCGCCTTTTATTATCTTCTGTCAATGTTTCAGCATTTTGGATTGTTGTAGTTCAGTTTAGAGAACAAGCGTGGTCACTAGGGCTGATTTCGTGAAATCACGAATTCACGAGCCATTTTTCGTGAATAGTGAACTGGTGGAAGGAGGCCTATTTCACGAAAATTCACGAAAGTATATTTTACAAATTTTATTACACAGATATGAAATCCCATGATTTAGAATCTGAAATTGGAAACCCCACAACAAAAAGCCATACATTCATGAATAAAAATTCAACAAATTTCTCTGACATTCGATAGAAGTTTTGTGGTGGGAGACTCAGGATTTTGAAAGCAGATGTAACATGAGTTTGCTCGACGGACGACAAATGACCCTCATCGTGTAGGAAGTAGTATCACAGAATTTATCTCAACATGACTGTTAGAATTTCTTATCGCACTGCAGTGGTATGCAGACGTCTGCTTCAGGACATACATGTAGAAATAGAACAATTGACATTTGCAATGGCTATGTACGGAGCTACTCTAAGGCGATGTTGTGAGATATTTCGATAAACAACGGTATGATAACGATAAAGTATTGACAACGATTTGAGATTTGTATAATGGAAAAATTGGTGAGCCACCACATTGTTATTTTAAGTCATAGAAATCGAATTAGTATCAATGGTATTTAAGTTATTGTCCAAAATTTTCTATTGTAAAACTCAGTTTGATTTACGTAGCGTCAGTTCATGAAGGAATACGCTGACTTTGCGTCCCCACGTTACTGTCCAGTGTATGACATCGTGCTGAAACTGGGCAATTAGTCTCCGCCGCGCTATCGAGCAATAAGGTAGTTATCGCACTCGCCAATTTGTGCAAACAGTTTTGCATCATTCAGGGTACATCAGTTACAATGAATGCGGGCATTTTCATCTGCAGGCAAATTTTCACTAAAACTCGAAAGTCTTTGTCGCACAAAATGTTGTGCAATTTGTGTTTGTAACAATCTTTTAAGCACTGAGCGACTTTTGGCGTGACGTAGGAATACCCATGCAATATTCAGTTAATGTTAGCAAGAGCAAATCATCATTGAAGCTATTATTGATTTTGGATAGAAAATAAATGCAGTTTCATGATGTGAATTTGCTTTCTGAAGTATAAGTAAACATATTTCTAATTTCGTGAAAGTTTCAGCCCAAGTGGCCATGAACCAGCAAACAGTGTTTTAGATTTTCAAATTCATAACTCAGTACTAATTAAATCCCCAATGTGTATTACAGATTCGATTTTATTGAATGAACTCGTGGTGAGACCCAACACCAAATGTGAGATATGCAAATATACTCATTGACATAATTAATGAAACAAGCTATCATTGGCTTGAATTGAAGTTTGTTTCATTTTTTCTCAGGTATGATGCAATATCTCGCTTTCTATGTATTACCATTCAACACATTAGAGAATGGAGAAAGATCTATGGTGGTCAAATTTCAAATTTTGATATCGATACAACTGTCACTATTGGAGAAATTTACACGGAATCGTATGTATGATCACGGAAGCAATGCAATAGGAATAATAGTATTCCACAAATCCTCCATGCCACAACAACATTGGAGAAGTCATGTATATCAAATTAGCAATTCGATGGGCGACTACTTTAATATGCTCAGATTTAGAAATAAGAGCGTGATCATGTCACAAACTGCCTGCCACTGAAAGAGCAATATATCATAATCAAAGAGTGGGTCAAAATATTTTTTCAGATTCAAGAAATGAAGCCTAAATTTATTGAGTCACAAAATTATGCCGATGAAAATTGAATTAACTAGTTGAAATTTCAGCTAAGAAGCACAACTTTTCCATGAAGACTGGCATGACAATGAGGTTCATGAAATTTCCTTGATAATCAGCTTAGTTTCCACTTCACTAAGGTATCTGTTAGCAAATTTTCATTCCTTTTGATATCTGAAAAGTTTCATACTACTTATATAGTAGTTTCCTGTCACTAGTATGTAAACACAAGAATAATTTGCAAAAATTTCGCTTCTCAAAAATTCAACAAATGTTTTTTTTGACATTTTTTGAGTCGACACTTCACGTACTATACATGTATTATATGCCCCGGAATTCTTCTTGATCACGGAAAAATCCCTGTCAATGGTCATGTGTTACCTGTGGATGACACATAATAGCGCTCTTCAAAATGGTATCTTCCATCCAGACGCTTCCTTCAGGCTTCACACGAGATCGGAAACTAGCTGAGCTGGAAAACAAGAAATAAACCGATAACTTGCACAACTATTGAGATTTCACTAACGAACTTGGGGTCAATTGTATCAAGAAACATTCGATGAATGTCTTCCACCTCTTCTCCTTGTGGAACCATTTTCATAAGTGAGCGAGCCGATTCATCTTTCCGATGTTTTCGGGCCTCTGGAAGGATGAATGCTTAATTCAGTACTGAACATTAGAAATGCAGTAAAAATAGAATTAAAAAAATAAAAAGTCGATATTCGCAAGCTGTTTTTTCCGGATCGCCTTCCAATATCAATGAATCACAACAATCAGTTATTCTCAACAATTTTGTGATTTCTATTTGTTCTGTAATTTAAAAAACAGTACATTATTTAAAGAACTAAATGAAATTTCTCAGAAAACCAAATTATAGGATGACTTGTGAAATGCAGTAACAATGTTCTGTTCTGAAGCACTTTGAACAAAAGCGAGTTTCATTTGTGTGATCTGCAACAATAGCTTGAGATTCCAAGGTAGGTGGAGGCATTCTGACCGTCCAATGAGACCACACAATGAATACCACGCATTTTCTATTCCGGAAATTTGATTGACTTAATTTATCAGACGGGTTTGTCAATTCAAATAAATCAAGTAAGGAAGGTCATGAACACAGTAAAATGCTCCGTAATGATGCATTACATACTTGGGTCTGATTGGTTATGGCCTGAGACCCAGATCCAACAGTATACGATAAAATTGTTGGATTCCGGACCCAAGCATCATCTCCTCATCAGACTGCACAACATGTTTCAGGTTTTACTTAACCTGAGGTGCCTCCGGCTCCAGAGAATAGGTCTGGTGACCGTGGAGAACAGTTCCATTGACAGGTGGCAAAGACCGCACTATGGGATTCTTTTTGGGAGCACGTAAGTCCGAGAACGGTTGCTTGATGGCTGTGTCTGAGATAGCGACAGGTTGGTCTGGCTACTTGGTGTCACAGTTGGTTCTTGTTGAGTTCCTGGCTCCTACGAGCTGTTGCTTATGACTGGAGAAGACACCCCTGTGTCCTTGAGACACAACAGTCAGCGCTGGCGAGCTGATAATGAGGAGGATTGCTGACAGGGTTGCTTCCGTTGGATGCCAGCATGGTAACGGACCGGGGTTAGGACGCTTGATGAGGACCTTCCCATCAGAGCAGCTATGTCCCTTGTCGGCCTAATGTCGGCCATCCCTTGCCTGCATCCATTGTAACATCTCAGGGCCTCCAAGGGTGGTGCAGGGCTGCTGTTCGTTTGATGCTGGGTGGATTGGGCTAGATTGTTGCTACTCTGGGTCCCACTCCACATCTTCTACCTAGGCTGACGGCATCATTGCATCAGATAATCAACAAAAAAGCACATTAATGTCTTATTTGCGTGTATAAAACATTTTCTATGTAGTTTGAACTAATCCCGAGATGAAAATCCACATATTTCTGCTGCTAGGTTTTTCCATGAACTATGAAAAAGGGATGCAATTTTTTCAGTGCAATACGTTCAAATCGGGGGAGTAGCGAAGTAAAATAGTCACAAACGAGATGAGTGTTTCAAAGAAGTAGTTACAGAATGTGTAGTCATAATTCGCTTATCTGAAACATTTCAGTTGACAGCTATTAAACAGTAGAGCTCTATTCACAAATTTGATTTCGTCAGTGATGACTAGGGCAATTTCTTTATGACTTAAAAATCTAAAAAATGTGACCAAAAAATTACTTAAAATCTGACTTGTATTTTAGCATCAGTCATTTCTATCCCCTCATCCCGGCAACTGAAACAGTCTAAAACTACAGAAAATGAACAAAATATGACTAAATATGATCAGACATAGAAATATGACAATAATGCCTAACCCTAAAAATATGACAAAATATGACATGTCATAAAAATTGCCTTAGTAATGACTATTGTGTTACATGACGAGGCGGTTTTATATGAAAACATCGTAAACAGATAATATCGTAATTTAAAAACATCGTAAATGAAAAACATCGTAAACGAAAAAAAATCTAGAATGAATTTGCAATCATTTATAAGCAAACATCGTTTTGATTTATTAGTCACGCTGTATTCAATTCGCAGTTCCATTGTAAACACTTCTCGTAGAGCAGCATGTAAATCTTTGAATGATTTAGAAATCAGTTGTCAGCAGATACCAGATGCTTTTCAAAATTCATAATTGTGAAGCATCCCCAAGTCAGGGACTGCCCAAGTAATTTCCACATGGAATCCAAGATTTTGGTATAAAAATCAACATATCCGGTATCAAATGGAAAAGATATCTAATTTATGTCCATCCATAGAATCCTAAATAGATATCCGCTGGAAGTGACGCTAGGCTTCAGATTACTAGGAGCCATGAGCCATGAAGGAGACTATGCCTTTGTAAGACCAATACGATGGTTTCATTTACGATAATTTTCATGTTACGATGTTTTTAATGAATACCGACGAGGCCTGATGCAAGAACACTGTTCAGACGACCATTTCAGTCGATTTCATGGCATAAATGGACCCCATAGACTGCCGAAATGATGCTAAATTCTTAGTAAGAGCAGGGAAAATTGATGAAGAGATCAGAATGATGCTGTCTGAGGTGTATACTGACCATTGTTCAACAAACTCACCGATTTTTTAGACAGCGGAATCTATAGGCATGGCAAGAATGCATGATTTAAATCTTTAAATTAAATTACGTTACAAAATTCAAAGAATCTAGGAAGCGGAAAAGAGCAAAATTAAAACAAAAATTGTGAACTAGGTTATTGAAAGTCTAGAGCGCATGAATGTGACAGGGCTGCCAACCCCTGTCGGCTAAAAATCGGGACAAATCGGGACAGAAAAATCATACCTCTTTCTTCCGTTTTATACGTAACTGTAGCATTTTGATGTGTGTTTTGTTGGACCTAACCTGGCGATGATTCTTATATTTCGTAGGCTTAAACGCCTATCAGTTATGAACTACCGAAATTCTGTGACAGAAGAAAAGTATCTCCATCTTATTAACGACTATTTCCGCTTCGTCACCTCCAACCAATCGATTTAATAGAAAACTGTGCTCTCGTGCGAAGATAAAAATGACTATTGTGACTACCAAACTACAAAAATGCGAGTTGGTGTCGAGTTGGACGATTTCTTGAGTTTCTACAAATAGAGCGTTTCTTTATGTTGCTACACTCATTTTCCCCAAAAACAAATCGAATGTATATTTTATATCAGTGCAAACAGCATTTCAAAGGAAGACAGGAAGCCTATGCACGTGACTACAGGGTATATCAGAAATTCTGACCACAGCAACTAACTTCGACTACAGAAATAGTATCCAAACTTCAAAATCCATAAAATGGGGACAGCTAAATTTCGAGAATTTCGAGGGAAAAATCGGGACAGGCGATTTTTTGGCGGAAAATCGGAACAGTTGGCAGCCTTGATATAAATTAATACCTATAACATGTACATCCATGCTCTAGTACAGAGTAGGATGCGTAATGCTTTCAGCGGCTAGTCGACATGAGGGAAAGGCATGAGAAAATTTGCAGGACAATCCCAGGTATGGTGGTCCTCTGAAGATTGGCGAATACGCAGATCAAGGAAAACGTGAGACCATCATTCAGGACCATCACCACCAGAGAACAGTCTCTAAAGTTGAACACGAGTGATTGGAAAGTTCGGAATGTTTGATGCTAGATCTAATATACTGTATATTCCTGAAATGTCGCATTGAAAGCAAAACCCCTTCCCAAAAGTAATCACAAACAAGTAGATTTCACTCTTAAATGAATATATCTTCTTGCGGTGCTCTCATTGCTTCTACACGTTTCAAACTGTGTAACCCAGAGATGTGGAAACTTTCAAAATATGGGTGATTCAACTTACTTTCTCCAATACTGAATATTCGCTTATCCTCATCTGTCTCTAATTCCAAAGCATTGACGATGGCAGCCCTAAAGAGAAGACAATCGATGAATTTGATATATCTTTCTCTTCAATTACTTACTTATTCTGAGTCAAATGGCGAGTTACCAATACAAATTTCGCTTCCAGAATATGTTGAGATTCTTGTTCTACATGAACTGTAGCTTCCATCGAGGATCTTCCAACCCATGTCACCATTCCAGATAATTTGATGTCTTTATCTGCCTGAACTTTGTAACTTTGAATCTCTGCAAATCAGTGAGAGACATCGTGAGAGATTGAGAATTAAATTACTTATTATTGTTCAATTCATTTATTAACTATTCAATAATCCACGTCAGATCAAGTCTTCATAACTGCAACATCCATCGATTGTCCTTTCCCGCATCTTTAGCAGCTTTCCTGAAGATCTACTGTACTATATGTACATCGTATTAGCAATATCTTCCAAATTATAAGAAATCCCTTGATTATTTTGATGCTATTGCAACCTCATCAGCCATACTCAGGAGAGAACACAACGACACAAGACAATGTGGATTATTTCGGTCATTGGTTTACAAAGGACATGCACAAACACGAATAGTTTATTGCAGGCACAGAATCTGATAATATCTATGTTTACTATAACTACACATCCAGGCACGGAAATTGGCAGTAATTACGCTCTCCCCCAGCGAAGACAAGTTTCATGCACCACACTGCAATAACAGCAAAAATTGTCGTGAGCTAGGATTATAAACACTTATAACGGTCAGATGGATTATACTCACATTTGCAAAATCAAATTTTGAAATTCCATGCGGAAAGTGCCAAAATCTGCGCAGTAAAAATTTGGCAAAACCTCACGCATTCGTCTATTCTACATTTCAGCGAGAATATTTTGAGAGAAAATATGCTAGTGGATTACACAAATGTGGATTTTCGTTCATACTGAAGTATGCTGAATTTCACGTGATATTACAGAAAACTAGATAGACAAATAAATTAGCTGCCGCATTTGTTGTCTAGATTAATTAAAGAGAAGACAGAAAACGACCGTTATCCGAGTTTTACATAGTAGTCAGTCTTCCAACATTCATTCATTTGACGCTGTCCCGGTTGAAAGTAGAGTCCTTCTTTACCAGTCCTTTATCTCAAATCTCCCTAGTTCCGTGTATGATTAAAAACTATGAAAATGCTCTCTTATTGCAGAACACATCCACATAGCTATCTTTGACATCTTCCTCATGTTATTTCTTTCCTTCCATTGCTCTTCTTGATGCCTCTTCCACGTAACCTTTTGACAGTCAGCACAGTTGTGCTTGTATGCAACACATCGATCGAAGTTCCTCACTTGGTGCAATATCGTTTAACCAATAATATCAACTCTGGCTGTATCTCAGCGAGCGTTACCTTAGGCACGTAACAACCATATTTGATTTCAACTCTCTACTTTATATGATTTTACATATTACTTAATAATTTTAAACAGTAGTATGCTTCTTCACTATTTTTTATGTCATATCAGTATAAATCAATCTCTCCGCCACTATGAAGCACTTGTCCTATCGCAAAACTTTCTGGTATTTCTCTTATTCGCCTTGATTCAATACCATCACAGCAGCAAACCAATTCTGATGTCATTTAATCGTAATCAAAGCTAGGCTACAGAAAACTACACAGATAAGGCAAACGGGAAGAGAAGGTATCGCACACATTGAAGCTCAAGTCAAGGTGACTCCTTCATTGAATCCCTCTCCAAATCGAGTTCACATGTTGACCAAATAGAAGCATAATAAATCTTCGTGTAAATCGCAGGTAGTTTCGAAGATCTGCTCTAAATGCGTGGGCAAACTTCTCTTATGAAAAGTTCGACTGACGTCTGGTTATTGAGAGATTGTTGGGCTCTTTATTAGACCCCTGAACCGATATATTTTTCATCGGCGGCGGCGTTTATTCGCACACACTCTATGCTTAAGGTCACCCAATCTGACCATAGAATGAGTGACAATCTTCTAACAGAGCAGGAGCTGCATGTTTGAACCCTTAAGTCTCTCCTGACTGTCAACATTTTTATTTCGGTAGACCTCTGATCCATGTACCTCTGATTAACAAGGACGTGAGACGAAATGAGTGACGTGCGGCTGGTGGTTGCTGAGTCCCATATGTAATAATGTAATACATCACAGCTCTATGTCAAAAATGGAATCACTTGCGAAATGAAGTTTAAATTATCATTCAAGGTGCAATTTTTGGATTTGAATTCAGAGATCAATTTCAAGGACTGCTATTTAACCCATAACATCGTGGCAACCCAAATCAAGTGAATTTTCATGTCACATGGTTCGAAATAATGTAATTGACATAGTTAAAGCCGCTTAGATATCGGCACCTTCATATCTGGGTGATATCTCATAGGAAAGTACAAATATCGTAAAACAGTAATATATCTCCATGGCAGTCTAATTTTCAAACCTCTCTTGGGTCTATTGCAAATGGTGTTCTACTTGAGGGTGGCGGTCTAACTTTCAACATCTCCAAGTCTTAAAGTATAAAGCAATATTGCTTCAATAAAAGTTTACTAAATACCCGATATACAGTGAAATTAATTACTTGTCGGTCAGCATGATTTATCATTTTATGATTGAAACTTTAATATGATGCTACATACATGTTTGACTGATATTCAGTGAAAATTTGATGCACATATTCAACACATATTTGATCGACATTTAATAAATTGATTTGAAGGATTTTTTGACAATTTGCATTCAGGCCTAATTCACCCATTTATCTACTAATAATAAAGGCTCATCACTAAACAAGATGGCATGCTATATCTGTCTAGTATATTAGGCACACAAAATGACTGCCTATGTGGAAAACAAGATGACCAGCAACACAGATCGTGATTAACATTACAGGCACTTAATGATCAACTTATGGCAATTTTTAATAAAGAAGAAGTCGAAGACAAGTTTTACGGGACATAAGTCCGACCGAAGTAATACTAAACCACCAGCGGTACACTCATGATACACGTATCGCGTCCTGATACATCAGAGGTCCATGATTCATTCATAACTAGTGATCAAAGAACTTTGTCAAAGTTACGAGGAGGTGCGTTCATCTACAATGTTTGGAGGGGACAACTAGAAAAGAGCCGATTGTACCGTAAATCATAATTTTATGCAATAACCGGCATCATTTCTGCTGTGCAGTAGAATGTTAGTTCTGGTATTGACAAGAAGATCAGTCGTTCCTAACTAAACAGGCATCGTTTTCTCGTTCCAAGTCTATACGAACGAACATATTACACACGTGAGTAATGAGTATGTTAGGGAAATCATATAGAATTTGTGATTAACTTATGGCTACTAAATATAGGAAATTTATGTGATAGTCTTCGAAGAATGTATTTGCAGAGCTATCTAACGTCAACTTCGTGCGTTTTTAAAACATCAAACTTTTATCATTCACGTCAAGGAAAGAGATAGCCATCAGACTAGCAGATAAATGAAAAAAGAGAAATATGAAAGTTAGCACAAATATCATAGTGTCACTTGTTATCAATCATGAAAGAAGTTGAGAAGGGTCGAAAATGTCTGGTGAGCTGAATTAAAAATGTTTAATTCAGTTTTTATTTGCTTTATGAAATCAAAAATTGTTCTTCGTATTTGCAATTCTCTATCATAATATAATTAAGCATCATTTGACACTACTGGATAAATCTAAAATTAGTATGTTATCCACGTCCCTTTGAAAAAAGAGATTGCATCAAGATTTAATAATTTTACTTAATCTGATGGCTATCACGCATCCTACACTTACCAAATTCGGCATGAAATTCAAGATCAACACTTACCCCTTACGTTGACGTCTACAGTGCATATGAATGATTAAGTTAAGACACGGAAAACAATATCTGAAAAGCAAGTTTCTTTTGATTTGCGGCCATTTATCGCAGGGTTTATGTGATATCAGACTGCGCAGATTATCATATTACGCGAACCTAGGGCGCGTCCCCACACGTACAGAAGTTTGGCTCAGAACCTCAATAAATCCATGGGCTGTTCACAGAGATTGGCGGGACCGCGCCGCGTCCGGTGTGAGCAGCTCCATAGGTTTATTAAGGTTCTGAACGAAAATTTTGGACGCGTGAGGACGCTCCGCGTCCGGTGTGAATGGACCTTTAGATTGCAACTACAAAAGATCCATGAATGATTATGTTGGCTACATGTACGCTGTACAGAAGAAAGCCAAACGATGCTGATTGAAATCAATTGTTTTCGAAAATGACCAATTGAACACAATTGTTTGCTCCTTTCAAAATGCCAATATTTATTAACAATAGCCAATGCATTATATTTCAAAGTTGTCAATTCTTCTCTTCTCCTTCAGCACCACCTTAAACAGTGTCCTGACAGTGACAGTTTTAAGGTGGTGCTGAAAGAAAAGAATTGAAAAAGACGCAAGATTAAGGAAAGTTTGGTTATCAATCAAACCAGCAACTTCAACCGTGATCGCGGCTTTCAGTTGAACGGGATTGGACTAACATTATGAAGCATTGTTCATTTGATAAAAGAATTACTTGATTTTCTCTCATCATCAGGCTTCCATGTAATGTACAGTATTTGTAACTTCCATATTTTGGTGATATATTTCATTTTATTTTGTCACCAATGGGGTTGCCTCTTAAGCCGCGTGTACACTAGTCAACTAGACGCACATCGACGCTCTCATCGATACACTCGCCAAAATGAGCGCGCGGCATCAATTCTTTTTAGTTGACTCCATGATAGAAGTCAACTAAATCACTTTACCTCACAGGTAAACTAAGAGGTCAACTAAGCAGTAGATGGCAATAGATATCTGACTTCACAGCGCTCGTTGATGGATTCTCTGAGATTTGCTGAGGTTCCATCGATTTATTATCACCGGTTTGTTATCACCTTCTTGTCCAGCATGACCGTTTCATTGACCTCCTCTTTCTCTTTATTATTTCGGCCACGACTTTGGCGGCAGCCAACGCAACCTCTTTCGACGACATCTCGTGCGGAAATGAAAATTCAACGTTTATTCTTCCCTAGTACTTTAGTTGACCAGTCAATTAAATTGCAGTGTACACGGAGGTCAACCTAGTTGAACGACACCAACTTCGGAACAGAGCGAGTGCGCGGAGTGAAAAAGTCACGTGATGTTTAGTTGACTTCCACCTAGTTGACTAGTGTACACGCGGCTTTAGTCTAGGACATGCACATACGTGGAGTTCATTACTTTTGTTTCTATATCATTTTAGTACATGATATCACCAAGTTGTAGGCTGTCTGTCAAGTGATTTGATTGGCTAGTTAAGTAACGCATGTTTTCAGACAAGTTGCCTAATGCTAGATCATGTTCTTCGATTGACGGTGTCAGTTTTGCACGGAGGTCTGAGCGGAAGCTTGGGCAACTCACAAATAAAGAAACGAGGTGTCCATCAAGAAGAGGTTTTTCATTTGGAACTTTCAAGGCAACATCAAAATTATATGAACATAGAGCAAGTATATTGGTAGAAAACCAACTCAGCATAATTGCATCTACAGTGCAATAACAGTTTCGATTTCATTAAATGAACTCTTTTTGATAAGTAGTGCTGCATGTAATATGTACAATTCTTTATGCTGTTTTAGAGAAATTACCAATGAATTGACTGCCATAATAGCAATTCAGAAGAATGAACAGCATTTTAAAAAGCCTTCGACTATCGAGTCGCTTCATGATAACGCTATAGTTTGGAGAGGCAATGCTTTCTAATGATAACTTTGATGGACGTTACTTTTGTTTTAGGGTTCACTCTTGTCAACAAAATTCTTTTGTTCGCCTGATACAAAAAGAATAACACGATCAAAACTTTGAGACATAAATGGATCCATAAATTCAGATGAAGAACAAAACCTAATTTATTGGTCATAAAATCATACCAAAGACAATTTAATCCACATGCATCAATAAGTTGAATTTTAACAGCATATACAAGGTTAGATTCCAGCCATTAGAACTCAGCTCTACACAATGATTTTTATTGATTCTTCAATGTATTCTGTTAGCATTTAGTTTAGACAAGTGCAAGTCAGATCCATGTAGGAGTTTGGCAATGTAGCTATATTTTGGTGAGTTAACAAACCGGAAAATTGAGCCAAGAAGCAGGATTAGTTCTCCGTTTTTCATATGAAGACATCATAATGCTATTCATGCAATTTTCCTTGGTAATCAGCTCAATGTCCTTTTAGTTTGAATGTTTTAAGATTCTTATCAAAAAACTTTCATTCTATTCCATATCTAGTATGATTCCTACTACTTACTTATCAAAATCTCCAGTATGACATAGATAATATGTAATCACGGGAATAATTTGCAAAATTTTCATTTTCAATGAATGATTGAATATTTTTTGCGCCTCAGGAACATAATCTCTGCAGAAAACAAGATCTTTTGGTTTGAAAATGTTGAAAACTTTCACTGTATGCTAGCATTCTTGTATGAAAATGTAGCGAGACGCGATTGAGAAAACTGAATTTCAGCATTGACAGCCCATCAATATCGGACTTCGCGATCCAACCCCTATTTGCCTAATGTAAAAGAAAATTAAATGCAAAATGTTATGATAGATTTTGAAATTGTGCAATTCTTTACCGATTCTGTCCACCTGAGCTGTCACGATGGCGAAAGGTAACGTCCAGGAATCGCCCGCTGGTCCCTTTGCATGCCTTATGCACAACCAAACTGAAAGATAGAAATAGCAATCTTATACACGCATATATGAGGTGGGAGGCATTTGACATGATCTGATAGCGATGAAATAACGGCAATTTTTGCTCTAAAAACAACCCTGCTCACACAATGTCTATACTGTGACTGCAAGCAGCTACAAACTTTCTCAATTAATTGCCTCACTTAGCAGGAAATAGGGCTATGCGCTAGCCGCACCTGCTTGCACCGATGCACCGAAAAAAATTATAAGTTACACTGAAGTGTAGCCGAAATATGATTTCTTTTTCGATCTAGACTGATATTTAATAGAGTCTTCAAGATTTTGAAGTTAGGGTCTCCACCTTTTGTCATAAATGTTCATATTTTAGTAGAAATTTCATAAAATACTAAGAAAATTCAGAAAAAAAGAAAGAAATTCCTTATTGCTTCACAAAATACTCGGTGAGTACAATAAAAATCACGATGGCACAGTGTAAAAGACAAAGTAAGATGCAGCACAAAATTACACGCATCACTGGCTAGATCTACAGTACTTCATAAAAGAATTCTTATAACTCTTTGTCTTTGAGTGAGGAATGCGCAGAAAAAATCTATTTCGAGTGCTCGTTACATGCTGTTCCAGAAAAATGGATCTCAGAGGATGCTGGCGATAGTGTTCAATGTTTTTGAATAACTTTCCGCAAATTGCATTCGCCGACGTGGACAAGTCAGAGTACGAAAAATCAGCACCAATAATATGAATAACTCTCCTCTCAACTTTCACAAGCCCATCAAATAAATGCGACGATAGATTGCAGAAACACGGAAAAGCGGAAAGCAATACAGATTGAATGAAAGATAAATACGTGCAGAATACACACGTGTGCCTTAAATATCAGATCCGATGGACAACCACTGCTCTTACGGATGATAAAAATTCTTTGAGATGCCTTTGCTATAGTTTGCTGAATATGAGTGGTCCATCTCAAACTGGTAGAAAGAACAACTCCCAAAATCTACATCTCGGACACAGACTCCAACAGACCGTCACAAGTTGAATTAAGAACAAAATTTCTTTTTGTAACAATATCAAGCACTTTACATTTTGATAAGTGAGTGGCAGCTTATTTACATTCGACCAGTTTACACAATAGTCCCACTCAATTTGAAGCATATCTTCTTGTGATTGATGGATAAAAACTTCAACAAACTCATTAGACTTCTTTTAATTTTATTTTGCCAATTAAAGTGACTCTCATCATACTTCTTAGCTGCAACCAGAAAATGGCAAAACGTTTTAATCAACTAAATTATTAATTCAGTTGTTGAAGAAACGTCCGGGTTTTCAATTTTTCTTTAAAAAAACATGTGAATGTGCAGTATATAGCAAAGGAAGAGCTTATCATTGATACTTTCCTCAAAATCATGAAAAATATAGTACCTGAAAACATCACGAAAAATAGAATGATTAGAAGCAATGTCATCGCAATCTACAAATTACTGCTCATGAGGCAGTCTCTCTGTAATGATACAATGAAAAACGAAAAAAATCTCGGACAGAACGCTAGAAATATCTTGAGACTCTGGACTATCAGATTCCCATGAGACTGTGAGATGGACTCTGAAATATTCACTATGAAATTCCGAGAATCGTAGGTCGCGAGAAATTAGATTTTGAGGCTTAAACTGATTCCTCTTCAATCATCTGTTACTGTCGTCACTTTTTCACATTTTCCTCATCATCAAGAAATGCATCAGCTATTTACTGACATAGCCTTCATTTTCAAAATGTTTCAATTTCATGACTTAGATGAATTGAATTGAATAATTATCTCCTGGTTACACTTATCCAGCCATGACCTCTACTGGGTGGACTCCGTCCTTTTTTCAAATGCCTGAGGTACATTTCAGTCAATAATGACTCTATTTTTTTTTGATAGATGCTAATCTTTCTCTATTATAAATTTAATTTTTGAGGCTGTGCATCTTAAATGTACAGGACCGCGCTTGGTCGGGTTTGAGCGTCCAGGATTAAGCGGTCGAAACGCTATCGTCCTGACCAAGTTCCTGTTGAAGACCTCATTAAAAATAGTCAAATAGTTTGTATGCATATTTTGTAGAATTCTATTTCACGTTTTAGCTTAAGGAACTAATATTAATTCTCTTACACACCTGATAGATTTTAGATAGCGTAATCCCGCTGTGTTAGCTAGATCTGGTATTTTGATTGGAAACAGACCTGTCCTCTTATCATCTGAATGGGCAGACTGTTAAATAGGATCTTTTCAATATATAAGTGATAAACATAATTTTGAACAGAACGACTTACTCGCCAATTCATTACACATGAGGAGAAGCGTTGTTTGTCCTTCTAGTAAGTATTTTTAAAATTTTTGAACATTTTAGGATATAAAAATTTTCTTTTAAATCATATGTTGTACCTATTGAAAATTAACTAGTCATTAGCTTGTTTTTTTAACTTTGTTAACTTGACGCACTTTGCTACGTTGAATTGTATGCTTAAAGATCATTCTTCTATATCTGTTGCGTCTAAGATTTGCAGATAGAATTAATTAATTTTAAGTGAAAATGTACAGTAAAATGTCACGTCAGCGCTAGTAAAAAATGAAGAAAAACCTTATTTCAGCAAATGTAAATTTCACAACCTTTCCTAATTCTATTTATCAAGTAAGTGTATACCTGCTCTTGATAATATTTTGAAATGTCAGTTGATTCCTTGCAGTAATTGTTGGAAAATATTGCCAAACGTACCAAACCATCTAACTGCAAGAAACGTTTTACATTACACATGAGCTGTACAAAACAACAAAAGTGTTCGCAATATGATTTCAATTGCCTTGTTCCAAAAATAGTGAATGATAGAAATTGATTACTTCCAACACATTTCATGAAAATGTCACTGAAACTGCTCTCTTCAACTCAGTGAAAACAGAATAGCCTTTAGTTGAACAAATGACAACTATCCAATTCCTTACTAATTATCGGGGGTAATTTAATAGAATGCTTCTAACTTCCATGAAGATGCAAGACTGTAAAATGAAAGAACAGACATGATGGTGAATCATGATGTTCAACATCGCGTGTTCAGAGAGGGCCTTACTTAAACAAATGTTTGCATGCTCAAAACATTTGTTTAATAATCTCATTAAACGTTCTATTTGGAAATGTGTTTCAAATTCACACGTATTATTGTTGCATCCATAATCTACGATTGAAAATTAGCGTCCCGGAATGGGCAACCCGAAGAATGACAAGTCTGTTAAATAGTTACACGTAATTAAATGACACGGTATCATTATCACCCTTATGATTCAAACTTTGACCGATTTGCAAAGTTCTAACACGTGCGAAGGGTGCTAAATTTTTAGTTTACACACCAGCGAGATCAAACAGGAGCATTTCTGTCATCAAACCTGGAGACACTTAAATTATGAAGGTATTACCATGCTTTATCAGGTATTACCACGTATTCTAGCAGGGTGATACCTGCTGAAACCTCTCACAACCCCGACCTGGTGCAACCCTGACAGTCGGTCACGTATTGATCGATGAATTCCGCAAAGAAGGTGGATAACTCTTTTTGTGCGTCTGTCAGCTTTTAAGCAAATGATTTGAAGGACTGATTTCTATCGACAAAACTTGTGAAGAAAGGAATCGTGGAACATTTTGAAGGAAATTCCAGCAACCCTCATACGACAAGCGACTTTCTTGCAGAGGTGGGCAATCGGATGATCGGACTAAATAGTCCGATTATCCGAATATTCGGAACTTCGCTTTCGAACCGAAAGTAGATCGAAAAATCAATTCGGATAATCGATCGGTTTAGAAAATGGTAATCGAATCGGATAATCGCTAATCGGAACTTCATTTTTCAGAATCGCGCCCACCTCTGCTTTCTTGCTATTCCAGTAATGCATTAAAATTTCGTTTTGCCCAATTAGAAAGTCCCTGCCACACATAGAGAACTGAGCTAAAACAACCAAAATCTGTTAGTGAAATAGACTCACCAGCAAATGTATCTAAATCTTCTAAAAGTCTTCCGAATCGAATCGTTTTCAGGTGAGAAGTGTAACTATTTTGCATCCTTACGTCTCCTTTCAATGGTATGATCGCTTCGCTGTAGCTGTCTCGCATTTTCCTCTTCGGCAATTCTTCTTGATGTTGTATATTGTACTCTGGCATGGAATTTGCTGTTCCTCTGCAAGAAATGTTCTCAAGAGTAGTGTTTAAAACGATGTGTTAACAACATGTGGGAAATAAGAGCAAACACTCCTTGTTTCGCAAATCAGGGTTGGAATAAAAGATGATATATGGAATATAATTATTTTATTGGGATTTGCTTATAGATCAATATAACATAATCAATCACTGCATCCTTTCATGAATTTTCGTTCCAATCCAACCAGTTAGCAACAGTCAGCGAAACTTAGCCCAAAAAAGCCCATGGATTCTTCAGACAGACCGACATTTTATCGACAGACGCTGACCATGGATTCTACTGGGTTGACGATCCCAGTGAGACACTCCTAAAACCGCCTAATGCCACAAAATACATCGCCACAGATAGCTTAATAATGTGTCATTTGTCATTTTACGGCTTCAAAATGTTTTGTGCTGATATTTGCTGTTAATAGGGGGAAAAAATCAGAGTTCAATAAATATAGGCTTTTAACGTTCTAAGATAATGTGCCACCAAACATTATACTAGAAAAATATTATTCATGGAGAAATCGTTGTTTGAAAGTTCAAAATCGCATGCGAGCGAACGAACAGGCATGTCATCGCGAAATCTTGAATTCGAGGATTTAATAACATGGGGACCATTTTTGTCAACTTCGTTGTCGAAGAGGGCCCTTCTCATTAAATATGCTGGAAAGGGATTGTTCTCGTCAAGCTTGTTGACCAAGAGGCCGTTTCCATCAAGGTTGTTGACCAGGACACACTTCTCGTCAAGCTTGTTGACCAAGGACACGCCTCTCGTCAAGCTTGTTGACCAAGAGGCCGTTTCTATCAAGGTTGTTGACCAGGACACGCCTCTCGTCAAGCTTGTTGACCAATAGGCCGCTTCCATCAAGGTTGTTGAACAGGACACGCCTCTCGTCAAGCTTGTTGACCAATAGGCCGCTTCCATCAAGGATGTTGACCAGGACACGCCTCTCGTCAAGCTTGTTGACCAAGGAACCCTTCTCGTCAGGGATGTTGACCAGGAGGTCCTTCACACCAACCAATGGGGAACTTCTTGTAAGTCTTATTGACCAAAGAACCTTTCTCATCAACTTTATTTTCGAAGATGTCTTCCCTATCATGTGTGTTTAATAAAGGCACAGAAAGACTGTCTCCGGCACTATTAATGTCTATGGTCAAGGTTTTCTGTGGTAAATTTTGTTGGCCAAATGAGTCCTTTTGAAGTCGAATCTGTCGGTAAAGTATGTTATGTCTTCGTCATAAATTTCATTTAATTTTTTCATAGAGTTCAGTACTTATGCTTCTTCAGTTGTATAGAGCGCGTTTTCCGATGTTATAGGGCCTTTATCATTTTCTTCTAGGATCTATAATAAAGAGTCTGTAAAAGGTTGGAAACTGTATTCCGCTCAGACCATAGGTTAAAATCATATTGCTTTCCATTTCACTGCTAAAATTAACAAAATTGACTAATTGAACAAAGGAACTTAAAACTTTTGCATGACTAAGGCAGTGGTTGGGAGACATCCGTGATCATGTCATGTGCGCAACTTCTCTAATTCTATTTCTCTATTCTCTAATTCTCTTTCATTCATCCATCTCCAACACGATAGAATTCAAGAAGACCTTATCTGACAGTTGGAAATGCGGATAGAAGAGAAATTACCGATAGTACGTTAGTAAATCCAAGGAAACACACTAATTTGGGCTAGAAAGAACCCATATTGACGAAGTTTTTAGACAATCTCTTTCACAAGTTGCAGAGCCAAACTTACCGCATGTCAAAACTAAATTGAAGAATAACACTTCGAAGCAAAGAACCAAAAACCTCTCAACCTCTGCAATCGAAGTATCAAAGAGTGTGACACGATTTGAAGTTACAGAAGACGATACTTCGACTTTTTCTTTGCGAATTTTTGAACGCTCATCCAATCCTTCTTTGCTTTCCTTTGTTAGCTTCACTTAATTTCATGCCATTGTTCCATAATAATGCCATAATACATTTCAAATTAGCTAAGCTACAAATGTTGTCATTTTAAAATATAGAATTTATCTTTATTATTATTGTCTCAAAGCTTTTGCGTCAATAAGCGCTATTTCGAGCCCAAAGAAATGTGCTTCCTGGGATAATCGTCATTATATCTGGCTCGATGGCTCCCCTTTGGTGAACACTAAGTCAGGCTATGCGCAAGCTCTAGTGCGAAAATGAATCCAAATAAGTTGCCGTGGTGACTTATTCGATTTGCAAGCTCGCAGCCAAAACAATTTTGAACAAAATTTCAATATTTTGCTTTGCTGTCGGGTCTCGACAGATTCTAGACCAGGTGATGATGCAGTTGACAGTGTGCATCTCTAGCTTTATATAGAATTAAGACAAAAAACAGAAATCAATTTTAGTTATCAATACATGCCATAATTTGTCACCGTCACAAAATCATTACCTGCAATCTATTGGAACTGGCATTGGTAATGGAATTCAACTTTTATTTCTTACCCATAATATGATGGCGCCATTGCTATCCTCATCATTTCCTTTCGAACTGAAACAAAATTCAATGTCTGCAAAATCAGGCATAAATATAGTGCAGCTGTGGGATGGACTAGGTCATTGAGATGAAAACGTCTACTTAATAATAAATCAACATTAAGAACGCCAAAAATGCCATTCAAAACAGTGCTGTGGAAGCGATCACATTTTCATCACTTCCGCTTCAGGAAGCGATCACATTTTCATCACTTCCGCTTCAGGAAGCGATTCCATTTTCAACGCTTCGGATTCAGGAAGCGGTCCCATTTTCAACGTTTTCACTTCAGGAAGCGATTCCATTTTCATCGTTTTCGCTTCAGGAAGCGATTCCATTTTCATCCCTTCTGCTTCAGAAAGCGCTCGCATTATCATCGCTTCCGGTTCAGGAAGCACTTCAGAGTGGTCAGCCTATATTTTTATCGGTGATCTTGTCGTTATTTTCAGGGAACTAAGTTGATAGACCTCCATGCTTGGAACTCATTCATCACGGATTTGATTGTGGAATTGCTAAATATAGTTTAAGCAAGCATGTACATAGAAGTCGGTTGAGTGTGGTGACAAATCACATCATCACACTTGCGAAGACTTCACTTGACATACTTGCCAGTCACATTAATTGCGCGTACAAGTATATTAATTATCACACTCTCGGTTGTAACAGATTACACCGCTCCTGTGTGTTGTGAAACAAGTATGTGCTGCTGTGTGACATAAAAGAAGTACATGTAGACGCGGAATGAAATTCATATAAAACAGAAATGACTATTTTAATGATTTCAACTGAATCTGTAAAGAAAGAATTTGAAGCAATTATTATGTTCTTGTATTAAATTAGTCTTTAATGTAGTAATTAGACCCAGACAAAATAATAATAATGTGACTATCATTCAGTTTATATTTCACCGATCTGGGCTTGTCAATCGTGGAAAGAAATCTTGTTCAATTATTGACATGCAATGACATTTTACAGACGTCATCTGATAGAATTGACTTCATGCTCTGCAGCTTGTACAAAAAGTCGATGATAGGTCTCCTATTATGTCGAATAGTCTCACAGCAGAAGCTACACAAGGGGTTTTGTATAACAGCAAGGTTGTCTTCTTTCGACTTCTCAAAGGCATGTTGCAGAATGTCATGAAAAATATTAATTTTTTTTAATGATAAAAGTGGAGCCAATTTTTTCCAAAAACAAAATTTCACGCAAAAAGTAGAGCTCTGAATGATCATTTACACTCTCAGTCACAATGCGTCCACCATGACATTCTTGAGTCATCTGGGGGCGATCGATAAGCGATCCAAGTGACTGATGTGCATCATCTGTTGAAATGGTCTCCACCGCACGAACGATCAGGATCAGCCAGGACTGCCTTTCAAGTTGGTTATTGTCAGCGGTTGTCCTGGGGCATGCACCAAACGCTTTTAATTTCTTCAATGCCAGAAGTCAACTGGCGTCATGTCTGGAGACCTGGAGGCCAAAAGGCGGGGAAAAGAGACTGATTGAAGTTTTTCTTTCACAGAAATCGATCGACAATAGACTTCTGAATGCTGTAGGTTGTGCTACCATCCTCACAGGTGACACTCTCAATCGCTACTCACTTGTCTTTCAGTCAGTGTTCCAAGCTATCGAATCATGCAGCAATGAATCACATTCCAATCGTTATATCTTCCACTGTCTTTACTGCTAACTATCAAATGATGCAGCAATGATGAAGCACATTGAATTGGTTGCAAACAATAACAACATACCTCTGAGAGGTTGAGGGACGACAAGCCTACTGTTAAAACAAAATGATGTGTAGCTTCTTCTGTGAGACTTTCAAAATAATCGATATAATAGGAGAGTCATCATCTACATTCAAAGGTTTTGATGCTTTTGAGACACGCTGAATGTAGGTGTATACGAGATAATATCTCATATAGATTGGTTATTCAGCTTTCACATAATGTTTCATAAGTTGGTGCTGTTAGCATATTTTTATTAATTCCATTCTGTTTCGCTGTTCATTATTCTTTTCTGTTGATGATTCTTGATGTTGACTGATCCTTTTCAGTAGGGAATTTGACGCTGCACGCCGTTGATATGACTCACGTTTGTCATACTGATCAAGACCTCCTGCCTCGTTATTAAGTTGAAAACAATGTTTTCACATTTCGTGCTGCCCAGCTTCAATTTCATGCATCATTCAATCGAGTGTAACTAACAGTTAAGGAAAATGTGACATCCAAGTGACACATGTGAAGAAGACAAGCACAGCATATTTCATATGAAATCAAACTCTTAGCGCAGGAGCGTAATCAAGTTTCGTGACGATGTCATCGTGGACACCTCTAAATTGAAGTAGTGTGAGTGAGAAGGAACGGACCTGGTTGTAGAGAATTTGTCCTCGCGTAGGTCTAAAGCGGATGTCTGCACAGTAGTAGATATGTGCGTGTATATATTTTGTGCGATGCAGAGTCACCAAGAGAATCATGATTTGATGCGATTACATGCATCCTGCTTTCTTCTATTTGAAAACATTCTGTTGTCATATGCATGTAACTCATAACTTCAGAACATCAACGCATGATTGCATAGTGACGCTGAATAGACGAAGATACACTCGAATGTCAAAATTTTCATTTAGGACAAAGTTTAATTTTGGAAGTTTATAAATTTGATGAACATCTAATATCAGGATCTACTGCGATCTGAGCATAAAATAAGCTTATTACATGCATCCCAAATTCAAAATAAATTCCGTGTTGACTGCGAAAAAGGTGTCACAACGAAATCGCAAAGACGTCGTAGTTACAAATAAGTCGAACAAGCTGCTCATATTTAAATCTGAAGAATATGGCTCGATTCAGAGGCCCACTGAATTACAAGCTTTCCATATGCACTCAAGATTATAGAGGATCTCTGTTCATGAACGTGGTTGCCTGCCGAATGTGATAGTGCATTCATCCACACGTACTCTAGAAGGAAAATCATATAGAATATACCTTGTATGAGATTATTCGATGTTTTTCTTTAAAATTGTGGAGTAAAACATCACACATAATGAACTAGAATCACGGATATTTCAAAGTGCTGAATATTCGACGGGGGAGAATTGACAATAAATTAATTACCATCTTTAATTGATACATCACATAATCCATCCTTAAGAGTAGAGACATATCGTCGAAAGGGATTCATCATCATCTTATAGCCAATGGAGGAAAGCATGCTGCAATGTCTACAACCCATATGACTCGATTCAATCTTTCACTAAAAGCTCAACGTAAATTAAATTTGATGCCATTAAACAGAATTTTTTTTAGCTGCTAACCGAAATTGTATTATAGTTGCAAAGTATTTACCACATTGTTCGGTGCCTATTTATACTAAAAGTTGAATTGCTAAGAATTGCTCCAACTCCAGTTTCATTGTTAGAGGTTTTATATCATGTTACGGTGTGAGTGCACCATGGACATCGGATTACATTATCGTAGTAATGTAATCCGATGTCTACGGCGTGCACCTTCATACTTTTAATTCTTTCATCTCTGAAACATGTGCTAATCGTGATCAAGCGTCAGGACGAAAATTTGGGAGGCAGTGGACACGCTTAGCATCTTATTACTCTTTGAACTACAAAATTAAGGCCACGTTGATTTGAAAACATAATTTCCACCTTTACCATTATCAAATCGAAGAGTTAAAGGAAGTAAGCATATGCCAAAAATCTTTATCATATCACGAAGGATCAAATTTAAAATTCATGTAATCAGCCGTCCTCCACTCGGGATTGACTCATTGTGAAGTTGCATTTTGGACTTTCGATGTCGGCACTCTTTCTCTCATTGAAAAGTCGTTTAAAGGCACAGATTCTGAGATATAGTAGCCATATTTCAAGATTGAATTGATCTCATCAAGAAGTCTTCCAGATTAACATAAAGATTTTCAAGCATGAGGAAAAAGTAAAAAAGTACATCGTGGAGATATTAGCACGAGGTTTTTTTCTTTAATTTAAATACAAATGAGCTTTTCTGAGTAAATTGAAATTTTGCGAAGCAGCCGCAGTTGGTGCAGTCTTGTGGTATATACTTTTGTTCAATGCTTTTTAGAAACTGATTCTGATTGATTCATAAAATTCGTGAGCAAAATGCATAGACTCGTTGCGGTGCAGATATTGAGTACAAGATAATTATATCTTGTGCCTTGCGTCAACCAGTGGACATTTAGAGAGTGGTCGATAAAAATTTCAAATACCACTTAAGGACATGATTCATGCAAGTGGTGCAAATGGATGCACAATTTCTTTTTGTGCCGACGATTTCTTTCACACTTTCCTTGTGTCGGGTTGTAAACAGTGTCGTCCTGTGACCAACATGAAAATCATATACAATTTTCTATAATCTCCTCAAATTGTCCACTATGGTGAATCGAATTCGTTATTAATAAATCGTTCGAAATGACTCTATGTTCGTAGCAAAGAGTACAAAAGGGGAGGGAGTAGGACCCTTGAAACTTTGCCGAAGAATTCTGACTTGCTGTGGCATGCATCGTTCCTTATGTTCGTCGTGCATTGCATTTATTTGCATGATTGTGGAATCCTACAAGTGTGAAGGAATGTATCGACTAACTGCATTTTGATGAGTGACTTGCATTTGGTGTACTTGGAGTGTTGTTGTCGGATTGACTAGAGATGGTAATTCCAAAATTCCGGGGCTTCGTACCACACCTTTACAAGTATTTCCCTGAGAAGGCCGATGGAGTTTGCAATTAATTCATGACACGTCACACTAGTCTTTTTTTTGTACAAACACTTTCAGTGATAGATCTTTTTCAGCTATGGATATATCATGACGAACATCAATTTCTTTCATCCGGATTAAATTTCGTAATTTAATTTTTAAACCAATTAAAAAGCATTATATGAATATAGATCTTGAGCGATTTTCGTTGTTTTTTAACATCTATCGAAGAATCATTGAATTAAAAGCTAATGTATGATAATAATATTTTGTTATGCCCATGATATCTAATAATTACAAGGATTGATTTGAAATGTGATGATGTAATAAGAAATAATTTTAGAAGTGTCCATTGCACTGACTCGGTTGGATGAATGTTGTTGTCTCGACCGTCCTATGACACCGGCTGAGGCAGAAAAAATATTCCATGTATTGCCACGAGTCTCAGCTATAGCATGTCATACGGACAGCATGTCATACAATTCACTTTACATTTTACATCTTTTATTTGCTTGAGTCGTCTTCTAAAGAGTGTGTTCAATTAAATTGAATTTCTCCTTACAGATAAGCCCATTTAATATGCCTACTGAATCTACTAAATGGGCTTTATTTTTGCTTATAGTGAATTATTGTTTATGAACAGACCCATCGGACACTCCATGGTAGCACAGTGATGTCATAATCGAAGCAGCTTCTCTCGAGCCCTTGTCGACTCGAATACAGTCAATGAAACAAAAGCCTAAATGCATATATTGGATGTAGATGAGTCTTATCCCGTACTTGCTAGTGAGAAATTTAGTATTACCGCTTAAATTGATGCTATGGCTTCGATTCAAGAATTCTATCAGCTTTGCATTGTGATGGCCACTGCCAAAAATGTAGGCCTTTTGTTGCAACAACATATATATATATTGTTTATTTTGTTATAGCTACAAGGTTGTAAATAAAATAACCTGCTGCTTATTCAACCTTTCCAGCAATTCGATTCAACTAAGCTTTTATCGTGAGACCAATTATAGATCTACTTCATGTCTCATTTCTAAAATATTATTTGATGTTTCTGAATCTCAGGTTGGTAAATTGTACTCTTTGAGCTTCTAAATATATTGAACATGTTTATATTCTAAGATTGTCTCGATTCTTGCAAATACTTTGATCAATCAGATTTATGATCGAAATATTCATCAACGTGACCTACATTTCTGATGGCAGAGCAAGCATGGACGAACAAGGATGTGAGAAGTAGTGATAGGAACCCTAAGTTGTGGGCGTCGGTTTGCGACTTGTTTGCGACTTCATTGCGCCGCATCAGTAAACATTTCGGGGCAACAGTGCATGTTAATTCACAGATCTTTAACATCATCATATGCATGAAATAATTCGGAAATTTCGAGATGGAATTTAGTTGGGACCCGTGAGTCCATGACTGAACGGAAGTGGTAATGGGTTTAGCCCTGTAGGCTATTGCCTACATGCCCTAGCCCCTGTGCTTCATAAATTTGAAATTTTGAATGACCACAAGCCAAAAGATGTTTCTTCCAATGAATATCGTTGTATTTTAATCGAACGACGTAAATGCCTGTGTACAGTGCAGCCTTCGTGCTTATATTTGTCATATAGGTCTAAACTTTGTGATTTTTTATGTAGCTCATTCCTATTTTGGCACATGCAAATATCAAAGATTTGTATTGCTATTTTGCGCTCTTATCTCCAGATCTATTTCGTCTTATTGATAGTGGATAATTTGCGCACATATTACAGTTCACAGTTCTGAAAGTTGTTCAGAATAGCAAATACGGTACTTTTTGAAGTCATTTGGCTTCATTAAAAGTACTCTGTTTTCACTTTAACAAGGTTGCCATCCTCAGCTGACCAAGGTCTCACTAGATGTGACTGACCCTAACTTGGGGAGAGTTGTGAGTGAGTGAAAGTTTCCCCTCCCCTATCTTACTAATATGGCTCCGTGTCCTCAGCATAGGTAGAGATGAGTAAAAAATTGTAGTCGACATCCTGTATCTGGGACTTCACGGACATGACTTGTCTGCAGAATCTCAGATGTATCACAATGTAGTGGGATTGCACAAATTATGCGCTGCGCACTGTTTGCGAATAATCTAATGTCATCGCATATTATTTCGTTGTGGTTTTCCGCCACATTGGCGCAAGTGTCATACTGCGGATTTGAGTATTTACTAGTATGTGCAAGCTAGTATTATATGTTTTGTTTTATTCTACAAGTTGTAAATGCGTGTAGAAAGTTTTATCAATCAACGAAAAGTTTTTATGTAAAAGATAAGTGTATTTAGGCAAAAATATTGTCCCATCCACTTACTCTGAACCAAAAATGTTCATTCTAGCGCTATTATACAAGAAATTAATTATCTCAGTCAACGATTTTCAACGGCTTCGTCTATTTTTCTTTATTTGAAATTTTCATTATATTCAATAAAATGTTGCGCTAAATAATCGAGTGCAAATAATTCGCACTTACTAATCCAGCGTTTACAAAAGTGAGCGCGCAGCTGCGCGGTTTTGCCGATTTCTGCGCGGAAGCGCGGAAAATTGAGAAGCTGCGCGGAATTTTGATGTCACAATCTTTTTCAGTTTGAAGTATGTTTTGAATCTTAGTGTGGTGTTTTTCACAGAAATCATTTCAAATTAGACATTGCTCACCTAATGTACAGCTTATGTAGTACATTTGATAGAGCACATTTTTTGTTAGATAAAATAAAAGAAATGTACAAATTTTCGTGGACTTATCAGGTCCGCTTCATCAGGTTGCAGTGGTAAAACTGAAGTCAAACCAAAAGAGAGAACGATATACGCGCGTATATTAGGTAAATACATTTCCCATCGGTTCATCGCACTTTGTGATTGCTGTGTATGGAAGGTCTCAGCGAATAATCGCGGGCGCCACTTCGTCTGCCTTGTGATGACGTGCGCCCTCGACTAATCAATAGCGTGATTCCTCTCGATCGAATGCTCTGCAAGGGCTAATTTCTGCAGTTGAAAAAGAAAAAGTTTCTGCAGCATTATTTCAATAATAGATGGGAACCAAATTAGGATAATTTAGCTTTTCTACTCATGATTGTAAAATGACTGCGTATCAAGATACATTTGCCCTGCTGCTTGAAAACTTACTTATGCTTAAAACTTACTTCAAATCACGCTTTGTTTGACTCTGCATCATATTAGGCCCACCTAGTGCTGGGGAGAATAAGTATACCACTCAAGTACCATAAGTATCACTTTTGGCCCTTCAGATGGTCCATTTTTTCTACACCGCACTGTAAATGGATTCTATTGTTTTTTCGTTTTGAATGTGAGCTGTCGCGTGAAAATCATCGTTTTACAGGTTTTTGAGAAACTTTACAGTGGAATCATCTCATCACCTCATCATATCAGGGCTATATCAGATCAATCGACAGCGGCAGGAATTCCTGTAGCACTTTGACACACTGCACCCAGGAGCTTCTATGCAAAGGATGTTCTGTTGTGTAATGCTGTACTCTTTCTCTGATGAAGTTGACAATCCTAACTTGCTCGACGTTGGGGGTTGCTCAATGCACCATGTCCACAACTCGGTCGAGAAAGCGATGTCATCACTGGGCGAGGAGCTTGAAGAAGCTATCGATGATACATTTTTCTATCTACGGTATGCCAAAGTCGCCAATTCTTTCATAAAAATTCAGAAAATGATGGACTTGGAACCTTTGAAATTTCTGCGTAGAGTGGAGACTAGATGGCTTCAAATTTATGAAGTGGTTCAGCGGTTTCTGGAATTGCTTCCCGCTTTATCTGAATTCTTCTCATCGTTGCCAGCTTCGGAGCAGAAAAAGGAACGGGTTAAGAGAGTACGGAAATTTCTAGATTCCGCCATTTCTCCCCTTTATATGAATTTTGTGCTGTTCGCCCTGAAAACGTTGTAAGACTTCGAGATCTTCTTTCAAACGTCAGCTCTTATGATCGTATGATATCGATCATTTCGGACATCTGTTGTTCCTTTATTCGACAAGAATATGTTGACAAGGTGATAAATGAAGATGAATTCTATAACGTTCCAAATGTTGAACAATTATCGGATGATAATGTGCTGATTGGCGGTAAAGCTAGAGAAGCTCTTCGTAACGACCATCTTACGGCAGCACAACGTGCATTATTTTTTCAACGAGGTCGTCTGTTTTATGGCCAGCTCCTTCGATCTTTGATCCATTACTTGCCTATACTTGCCTTACTTGCCTAAACGTCTTCTGAGGGCTTGCAAATTCTTGGATCCGAAGCAGAGGGAAAATGTTTCGGAAGAAGATCTCATTCACGTCAAATCCCAATTGAATTTCGATTGCGACGAAGACGCACTTCTTCATGAATGGCGCAAGTTTCGTAGCGATGCGGAAATTGACACAGAGGAAGTCGACCTGCCAAAATTTTGGAAACAGATAGCCTCGAAGGATGCCTACCATAGTTTGAGTGCACTGGCCAAAAGTTGCATTATTCTACCTCATGGCAACGCTGACACTGAAAGATTGTTTAGCTCGATGAAGCGCATTTTGACCACAGACCGCAACAGATTGCAGGATCCCAACTTTAACGGTATTCTGACAGTGAAATTATTTCTGCGAAATCGCGGATACAAGAGTGCAACGTTCCCGATTGGACGCAAGTTGCTCGATCGTTGCTATGAGGCATCGAATTCCTACATGCAGTATCTGAAGCAAAAGGAAAAGGAGCGCATTGAAGCAGAAAAAAGAGGAAGATCTGAAAGCCAGGGAGAAAGAGATGGAAAGAGAAAGAGTCAGGCAAGAAAAGGAATCCGCAGAGAAACTCGCCGAGAGTAAGCGGAAAACGGCCATGGAATACATGGAGGCAGCCAAGAGGCTTATGCTAGAAGCACAATTGATAACAGATGCAGCTCCCGTGTCATCGAAAAAAGATGAGTCCAAAAGAAAGTTGAAGAGAACTTTGCCTTCGACCGAACCACTGATGGATACGAGGCGTCATAGACAATGATAAGACATTTGGTGCTGACTATTTTCTCGTCATTCTCAATTCAAGTTGTTACAAATTCAATAGATGAATACAATTTTTCTTAAAAAAGATTTATTTTTCTGTCAATATGTACATCTACATTCAGATAAGCTATATGTCCTTCACACTCAGTTACCGTGAAATGTAGTAAAACGTGGACCATGAGGCCACTTTTGAATTTTTTTGCAATAATTATCATGAAGACCTTTTGTTGTAGTCACATTCCCATGCCAGTTGACTCGAGAGACCGGAATTGGTGCCGGAATACTTTCTTGTTCATTTTGTTTTGTGAAGTCTTTGATTATTACTGAAGATGCAGTACCTACTACACTACGCTTTGTTTATAGTTACCTACTAGTACCTACTAGTTACAATATGTTGACCCTATTGATAGAAACAGTTATAGTGACCCATTCAGGTTCCATCGAAAGTCTACTTAAGATTGAAAGTAAAAGTTGCACATCACTATGTAGGATTCATTTTTGAATATGCAAGAAAATGAAATCCAGAAAATCACAAATATGGTCTTAAAACTGCAATGTAAAGGGGGTTAGGGTCCATATGCGCGGATTTACTTGGTCTTCGCGGATTCTCAGAGATTTTACTTTGGAAACGCTGCTAATCCTACTTATTCCTCACTACTTATAGTGAAGATATTTGCGTAGCGGGATGGAAAAACGGGGCACTGAGGAAGCGTGACACAAAATCTTAATCAAAGACGATGTTGTAGTTGTTTGTTCTTGAAGCATGTTCGTTTCTTGTCTGAAAGCTAAGTACAGAGTCATGAAATTGCTGTGGCAATTCAATAATTATATTGATTGTATCTATTATTGCGGGCACGCTTGCATAACAAAATCGTCTTGATTGATAAAAATATGGTTTTCTACATTTTAATTTGCCTAGTCCATTTTTAGAAGATGCTTCAGCATTTTAGTTTATCTTTGATGTAATTGTTATTTATTTTCTAAGGTCAAAATTATTGTCTAAATAATTCAGGCTTCAAAGAATCACCATTACACGCAAGAATGCGTATGAAGAGTCGTGTTCATGAATATAATAATTGCTCGGACATGTATTTGCTTTTAAATAGCCCCATTGTTTATTTTCCGTGTTAATAATCTGCCAATTGTGGCCACATTATTCACATCCACAGATGCACGCTAAGAAATATTTAGAATCAATTGATATTGGGACGCAAAGCTGCGTGTGAATAACCTCACTATTGGTAAAAGGATATTTTCATGTCATTTTGCGTCGGAATATCCACTCCGTTGGAACAAGTCAATCATGGAAGTGCTGTTCGCATATTCACAGAATTGATATTTGACAGAAAAGAAAATTATGGAATAGGATGTTTGGATTTGGAATAGATATTATTGATTTTGGATTATTTAAGGAAATAGCCTGAAGATAACATTGGTCAAGAATATTAAGTTTGAAATATATTAACTTACAAAAATTCTCCGTGTGTAGCAAACATACAGTGTTCTAGTTCAATTTGTTTCACAGTGATAGTTTTTTACCTACAATTCTACTCTTGATCCCTCCAACCTGGTACCCCACAGCCCGTTGTCACCGCTGCTCAGATGCTCAGTTTAAGAACACCGAATTTAAGAATTTAAACAATGTGTCAGTTGAAGAATAGAATATCCCTGTAAATTATACACAGTGTATTTTTTGCTATATTTGCGTAATCCGAGAAGGAAATATGAGAAGGAAATATAGCACTCTCGGCACACACCTTGCACAGTGTAATCCCGCTAACGGTGCAATAATGGATGGGGACGCGAGATTCTCCTCTAATCATGCACAACGCATCGGCGGAATCTTTTTTCATGATGATATGCATGTACATATAGCATTATACATATCATGAATCCCATCTGATGAATCCGAGGGCCTAGCGAGAACTGCAGCTCCATCAGTATAGATGATTTGCACATAAGCTTCAGATTTTTATGTGGTCGGACAAAATGTAGTAAAATAGAACTGCTGAGGTAGACGACTGTCCGCCTTTTGCCGGTTTCCAAGATTTCGAGCGTGTTAAGAAACTTTGTTCCACCTTTGCAAGTTTTGTTGATCGATGTGATCGATCGAAGCGTCTCTTCCATTACCGGATGATAGTCATTGATCGATCGATAGGTGAAATATGAAGCATGATCGAAATATAGATCGATCGAAGAAAATCGCATCATTCGAATTCCCTGATCATGGCACAGGGATGTTAAAATTCCCGCAACTCACACATAACGGTGCAATGAAGTAACTATCGCAAGTCGCATTCCACCTAAGATGAAAACTGTAATTAACATTACCTAGTGGAAAGATAACATTCGCAATTTGCAGCTCAATTCTACTTGATTTTTTATCCAAGTCGCTGGTTATACGTCGTGCCTAGACAAATGCGTATCCGTAAATCTAGTTCTGGTCACAAATGGCGACAGGATTTCATAGTGATGTCAGTGGAATTCATTCTACTTCATCGTCATTTAATTAAATGCTTCTTCACATTTTATCCAAGTAGGATTTTTGTGTGTTCCATTTGATTGATCAAGTAAGACGCATGACTTACTTACTTCCTTGTTTTCCGTCCTTGTCCACGTTGAACGGGGTCAGATGATTATTATTTTCTGATGACGCGCCACCACTCCTGTCGATCGTAGATCATTGCTGGATTCAAGTCCAGAGCGTGAAGATCATCGGAGACGACTTGCGACCATGTTTTCCTTGGTCTTCCTCTGGGTCTTCTGCCTTCGACCAGGAAGATCTTTTTCGTCCAGGTATTCTATCTCTTCATCCTCTGTGGCCATGTACTACCGCAGTCTTCTTCTTTGTAGAACATCGGAAATACATTTCAGGGTCATCTTCTTTCTGAGGTCTTCACTTCTGTGTCTATCGGCCAACCTAACATCGCACATTCTTCTCACCATTGCCTTTTCTGTTCTTTCAATCTTCATGATCTGATCAATTTTCACGGCCCACTTCTTACTCCCGCACATCATCGGGCTACGGACACATACACAAGCAGAATACACTTGGCCTTTCATTTTCAAGCTGAGAGCTTTGGATGTCAGCTTTGGAAGGTCGTAGAAAAGGAGTGGGCGGACGATAATGTACGCTGTCGCTTTTGATTTGTGCTAAATCACTTATGAAAATGATTTTAGCATACCGAGTGAGTGAGTGGTATTTACTATGCTTATAGATCACTTCCACGGATCCCCGGAAATCAAACAGTTTGACAGGAAGCTGATCTTCCTGTTGATTTGTAAGGATAACTTGACTTAACCTCGTAATATGAATTTTGCGGAAAAGTTTTAGGACGTTTATTTTTTTTGCCAGCTCTTTCGTTTATCCGGAAAATTGTCTAGTTTGGCGTAAATTACTTTTAGGATTTCCGTCATTTGGCGGAAATCATTGTTCATGAATAGATTGCTGCACCTATCCGCGAAGGTTGACTGTTTTCTGCGATTGTTTGCGTCTGCTACCACATCCAAACAATTGAAGCTCTATCTCAAAACAGAATTGTTAATTACGGCAATGTAATATTCAAAAGCATGCATTGAGAATCCGGTGACTCCTACCGATTTCTTCAATTTCTTGTAGGACTCACGCAAGTTTCATTTGAAGCTTAATGAATTTCACCATCTTTGATAATTCTTTTCAAACATCAGTGGGAAAATGTCCTTTCTCAACAATGCTCAGATGGTGCACTGCAATGCGATTTTGGATTTGGTTTATTTGTTACCCATTCATTATTTATTTGTTTATTTGTAATCACCACATTCGGTAATTTTCAGGCCGCATGGAAAAAATATGTATAATATCTTGTATACTTAGCATCGTGTGCTCTACATGTCCTTCACGTTTCTGATTAGCAAATTTAAATTTATTCCGAACATACTTTTGTGAGAGGCGGAGCCATTGAGCCAAGATTAGTTTGATATTGGAACACTCGATGAAAATATATTTATCGCTGCTGCAAGTTTTCGGCTGTACGAATGGCATGCCGATGTATTGGCCGCGCCATCGATATTTAATTTCATTGTTGCATCTGCAGTCATGCATTCAAGTATAGTTCTATGCTTGACGCCATTTTATCTACTAGCTTTGTATACAAAATGCATAGTTGTCTGCATATTGATCTCCTTTCTGTTTTTGTCTCCTCTCTTCAATTCACCAAGATGGGTATATCATGGACAATCATTTATTTATCTGGATATGTATTGGAAGTGCCGGTTTCTATGATACTGGTATAAAGTAATCGATCTCTACGTTGTCAACTGTAAATAGTCGAGGCAATGAATTTGTCAGAAGTCGGACTGTCAGCAATTTTGAGAACTTCACTGTAGCAAGCGTCGGTAGGCAGATGCAGGAAGATTACTACACTGGGTAGGATCTTAACATCGCTCTGGCGATCAGGCTTCTGTGATCGCATCGATTGATAAGACGACGCATATCTAAAAGACTGCGCTGGTCCCATCGTTCGACAACTGATATGGATGTACGCCTTAAGTTATTCTATTTTCACGAGCTAGACAATTATGTTTAAATGTTCTGCTATTGAATTTAATGTTTCCGAATTGTATTTGATCCATTAAGTGTATATATGTTGATGAAAATTTGCAGAATGTTAGTGTTTTATGAAAATTTACATACTTGAGCTATTTACAAATTCTAATAAGACATCAAAATATTCAGATCAACCCTCGAAAGGGAGGATGAATTTGAAGGATTTATCAAGTAAGTGTTTCCTATTAAGGTGCTGGCATAGTGGGAGAATTGCTTTTATTTCCTCTTACTTTTCCTTATGAATGATAATTGCTACTCATCGAGTATTTTGGAAATAGGACGAGGTTCATGGAATGCATTTGAGAATAAATAATTTATGATGCCTGTTAATGTAGTTAATCTTAAGGTATCAAGTCGAAATGGCTTTCGTGCACAATTGTCTTTGTAAAACTGTCCCAAGGAAAGCCTTGAATTTAATCGAAAAATCAATTGCCTCTTAAAGATCGTGGAAGTAGGCCTAAAATATACTAAATTAGACTCAATTAGCATGAAAGGCCAGTTTATTTTCTGGCTAAAATTGCAACACAAACACAGGCCTCGGCTGTTGCTAAGAACATTGCTGAAATTCTAGTTCGAAACCTTCCCTGGGACAGTTTTATAAGACCTTAGTTTCAGAAGTATTTTGTATGAAGTTCATTTCGACCGGGAACCAACCGTAATAGATCAATCGCTGGTATTTGGGCGAATTGATCATGGGATTGTCATTACTGTTTCGCTCTTGAGGTCTTCGGTACTTCCCTTGATATTGAGCAACCTATCTGAAGCTTTGGTGTCGGTATATTTCAAGGTGATAGCAAATTTAGCCGATGCAGCATCGAAAGTGAGGATAAAATTCTATTTTCCATGCAAGTGTTGAGATTTAATTTTTATCAAAATGTCTGATGTGTATCGTCACTCATAGTGACACATCGTTTTATGATTCTAAAGATCTTTAAAGTTTCAGAGACATTTATTCTTCTGACTTTTTCACGCATGTTTTATTACTCTGGGCGTATCTACCAACAATATTGATTTGTGGTGCAACCGCGATTAGATTTTAATCGAGGTCGAGGTCGGCCCCGAATCAAGTGATATATTTTTGGTTGACTTTGATGCCGGATACTTCCATGAAAGGAAAGCGAGAATATTTGTGTTTATCATGATCAAATTGTGTCAACACTGAAAATCTCACTATTATCTATGATAGTTTAAATGTTTAATTACTGTTACGAGGACGGAGGATGGATAGCTTGGATCCTAAAATGCTGAAATGGAAAAAAAGTTCTTCTAAATTATTAACTTTTAGAAAACGTGTTTATCCTTCTGATTTTTCACATTTGCTTTTTATGGTCGTATCTATTAACTATTTTGTAGACCTTAAGAGTTGAAACTTGGTGTTCTATAAATTCTCTTTCAAAAGTTGTCAGCATATTTTAGAAATTTCACGTAATGATGTCTCAAACAAAGGTGCGCTTGCATCACCAACGTGTGCATGTCTCAGTTATCCCCACAACGCAGTCAATTGCAGCTGCAGGCTAAAGGAATTTTGTTTTCCTATTTGTGATGAAGATTATTTTCATAGAAATAGCATATTAAATTGCCGACATAATTGTTTGAGGTTCTGCCTGTGATCATCTCGACAATTGACGCGAACTATGAGAACAAAGCGCCAAATCACATGAACTTACTGAGACTGTAGGTGATCGGTTTTATAATTTCTTCACCTACAGATTGACGGAAACATGGTAATTATTGCTTAGAAATCAATCTTACTTCAGCAACTTAGAAATATAACAAATGCTGCAAATAATCTCTTCATTATATTTTTCACGAGATCTTTCGTCTATTGCCAATCGACATGGTGACCGCACTGGAAAATGAACGCTTCGTATAGCACTTGATTCTCTGTCCGGATTCTTGCGCGAATGCTCTAAAATATTGGCCTTGATGGGAATTTTTCCAACGTTGAGGCGCGAAAAATAATATCATGTTTAGATGTATTGCTATTGATGCACTATGTATTTTTCATGCCTTAGAATGATTTAAGTACTGCTTTTTATGTACAAAAAACGGATTTACATTATTTTTCCGAGGTCACTGTTAAATCATCCGGCATGATGAGCTTTCGGTGTTGAATGAAATGACACTAACTTTCGACTGTCCTGAGCAACTGCATGTTTTTATCAGTGCATTTCATAACTAGTGGGCCTACTTATCATACACATTTTTTGACTTCCTAATGTGCTCTGGCGGATAGTAAAATTTTAAGCGTGTGCAGTAGGCCATCTATCTTTATATGAAAATAACCTCAGGTCTGTCCTCTTGTTAAATATAACATTATGCTTTAACAATTTTGGCTAACATGAAATTGCGCAAGGACAAAACCCTGGAGATAATGAAGGAATGGATGATGAGATTTATTGATCCATCGCAGTTACCAAAGAAGCTTTGGAATATTGATGAGACATATGAATCGAATTGGTTATCTCCTTTTAACCAATTGCAACGGCCAAATTGAAGCAAGATCTACCGTTTCAAAACAACCGTTTTGAAATCATGCCAGATGCTAGATCCACAAAAACAGCAAAGCAAAAAAATCTTGAAGCATTGCAAAACTTCAGCGCGAAATCTTCCTGAAGTCATACGAGGGGTGATTGAAAAGTTCGCGGCCCGATATAGAAAAAAGCATATTTCGCATACGATACATATTTATTTTTCGACATAATCGCCCCTACAATCAACGCACTTAGCCCAACGGTGCTGCAATGCGCGGATCTCTTGCTCATAGAAGTGTGAGTCTTTGGAGTCCAGATACTCCTCAACGGCCTCCATGACGTCACTGTTGGATGGGCAGTGCTGACCACTGAGCTCCAATTTCATTTTTGGGAAGAGATGAAAGTCCGATGGTGCCAGATCAGGAGAATAGGGTGGATGGGAAATGATGTCAAACCCACAACCTTGGATGGCAGACATGGCGATAGCGGAGGTGTGAGCAGGCGCATTGTCTTGATGGAAGAGCACGCCCTTTCGTGAGCTTCCCTCTCCGCTTGATCGTGATCTGCACTCGTAACTGCTGCAACAAATGAGCGTAGTACTCGCCAGTAATTGTCCGACCAGTCTCTAGGAAGTCCAACAACAAAACTCCCTTCGAATCCCAAAAAATGGAGGCCATGAGCTTTCCCGCGGACCTGGTGACCTTGGCTTTCCGTGGAGTTGGTGATCCTGGGTGCTTCCATTGTTTCGATTGTTCTTTCGACTCTGGCTGATAGTGGTGAACCCAAGTCTCATCGATCGTAATGAACCGTCCATGAAATTTTCAGGATCTCTTACGAACAGCGCCAGGTTGTCCCTTGAGATGAGAAAGCGGGCTCGTTTGTTCTCTGGTGTGAGCAGTCGTGGCACCCATCGAGCGGAAACTTTGTTCATGCCAAGTTAATGATTGATGATGTTATGGACACGCTCTTGTGAAATCTTCAGTTCGAAGGCAATCTTTCGCTCGGTTGTACGGCGATCATCAAGAATAATCTTTTGAACATGATCGATCAGATCTTCTGTGCTCACTGTCACTGGTCTTCCACAACGGGATCATCTTCCAAGTTCTCTCTTCCTTGCTTGAATTCTGAAGCCCACTTCTTGACTGTGGTGTAGGACGGAGCTTTCTCACCAAGTGTTCCAACCATATCATCATGAATCTCCCTTGGTGTGAGTCCTTTCAAGCTGAAATAACGAATGACAGCTCGATGTTGTACACCAATGGTCCATGTGCTGTACTTCTTCATTAAGTTTGCACAGCTATCCTCAAACAGTGGTACCACGCCGATAACGTCATCAACAAAATTTCATATGAGGATTGCATTCTTTTGAGACTTCAGAGAGCTCATATGGCTTAGTGTGCTTAGTGTTTAGCAAGAATGCAGAGTGTACCTATTTTAAAAGTCTTAGGTTTAACCCGATCAAGGTTTGAACCAAGGTCTCCCGGACGCAGAGCGAACACTCTACCACAAAGCCACAGCGCCGGTAATTGGTGCGAGAATCATTGGCGCACCACTGGTGGTTTGGCATGATCAAGATGTGAGGATATTCATTTTTCACTTTTTCTATGAAACATCGCTTATTTGTGGTCGACTTGATTGGAGTTTTCGGAAGCTGCAAGCGGCTTTCTCAAACATTAAGATAAACTGTTTTACTGACGTTGAATGATTTCATGTTTCTTAAGGAACGGATAATGATTTAGTGCACAGACAACTTCAGAATGAGTTGCCACCGATAGAGCTATGTAAATATTCTCTGATTTGATCACATACTTGGCTGCAGATAGGCTTTCTAAGAAACCGGTTTTCGAAGCATTCATCCTTTCTATTCGGAAATAGGCTTTTACAATCGATTTTTGATCGAATGAAGAGTATTCAATATTGATGAATTGTAATGGAATTTGCGTTTTTGCAACACAAATGTCAGTTGCTCTTACATATTCAGCAGCCTATTATTTTTGACTCTCATTCAGCCCAAGTGTTGAGATGTCTCTTAGTTATAATTAAGAAGAATTGTTATCAAGTGAATTTGAAGGTTCATGTATTGTGGTTTGATCTAGATAATGGCAAACTTGCAATCACACATGAGAAAATGAAAAAGGAAGTTGTCTTAACAAAATGATTTTAATTTAATGATTAAAGTAGGCATACAACTGAAGGTAATAGAGAATTGATCTGTACATTCAAGCATGATTGCACGTAGATGCAGGTAATTAAGATTCACAAGTCAAAAATCAAAACCGGAATTTTCCAGCGACCTGTATAAAAAATAGTATAATTAATAGCAATAGCAAAGTGGTGCGGGACTGCATGTTGATGCCATGATAAAGCCACAAACTAAATGCTAATACAGTGTATTGAAAAAATCATGTTATTGCTGTTCAAAATAGTATAGTACATTCAGATTCAGAATCAGTTGAATCTTTTGGAATTACGTGTTTTAAACTTAAAATTGACTTCTTCATATGTAGTATTTTACGCCTTTTGTGAGAAAAATCAGCTTTATTCGGAAGCTGCAGAATCATACGTGAGAAAATAAGAAAGCAAATTTACTTAACAAAATCATTTGATGTAATCATGCAAGTAAAAGCATCGATCTCAATGCACAAGAATGTTTGTTCGCTAAATTACATAATCAAAATTCACATGTTGAAAATCGCATCAGGATAGGCACAAGCTAACCGCTAAAAGATGAAAAGAAGTGAAATGGCAAAATACAACAATTGAAATATATCTCTGCTGAATTGTAGGCTGATATCGAGATAAAGCCACAAGCTAAATGCTAAAATTAAAATTAAGATAATGTGTTATTGCTGTTCAAATGCAATGAAATATGATGTCAAGTTATCGCTGTTCAAATTTGCATGGCACATCAAGCCTCAAAATCAGTCATTTTGAAGCTACCTAGCGTATTTTAAACTGAAAATAGACTTCCACAAGTATAGTATTTTACCCCTAGTGCCATTAAATTATCTTATTTCGGAAGCTGCTCCTCAATAATAGTGCGCTGTAACCAATTAATAAGCTGACTGTATAAGGCATGCACATCAGTCATTGAAACAAGCATGGTGAAAACACAATCGTAATTTTGTCAACGCGAGCATTTTGTTGACAACACCTTCGTGGACGTTGTCTGTTGCTGAAAAGTTTATAGCGTAAAAGGTTCCTAGATACTGACGATAGGGAGTTTCAGTAAATTGGTGGTCTCGACTTACGAGCACAGTTTGGTAGCGCATGTATCAAAATTCTTGTTCCTTGTGTATTAATTGAAAGTCTCAAAGTTTTAATCGCTATTGCAAAGAGAAACACAAGTCTCATAAAACAGCACCCAGCATTGTTGGACAAATACGCTGACAAGACATTTTTAGGAAGAATCCCTATCTGTAGCATGGACCTTGATTGTTTATAAAAAACATCGGCTCTAATGCTCATACCCCGGCTTGTGTAAAGTGAAGGTGGTATGGTTACATTTATTCAGGTAATATGGTAGTATTTAAGGAGTTACATTTGCGCGATGAAATTTCGCTGTAATAAGCAAGTTTCAACATTGTAAAATATATGTTAGCAAAGTATTTTTACTCAGTTGAAAGAGTTTCATGTCTAAGTTGTAACTGGCATGATAAATGACTGAAAACCTAGTTTTATGACAGCTTTTCTACATACGATTTCTTATAACTTATCAATTTCAAATGATATGCAGCATAACACGATATGTAAATACTCCTACGTGAATTAATAAAGTTCATAGAAATTTAGTTAGCTCTTAATTGAACTGTGTATCGTTCCCCCAGCCAAACCAGATTAATTAAAATTTTTATAGCAAATTTCATGCCATCAGTCATGACACCGCCATGTCACATTTTAGGGTCGTCCACAGGAAAGCCAACCAGCTCTGCATTTTGGGTCGTTTAATTTCCTGTATGCCCGGTTGGCAGACCCACGCCGTGGACTACGAAGAAGTGCCAAACTTCAAAAGCGAATTAATTTGCGTGCGTAGGATATGTGACCCCACGACGTATGCCTTTAACGATTTAACCTTTGTCAACCAGAGCTCCAGCAATCTGAAAACGCGAGTTGATACGTAAAATTCTGATAATTGGCTCACGGTTACATGAACATCCAAATATGCGACGAATTTCAGGAAATAGAGGGCTTGAATCATTGATAATTCTCATCATGGGAAGCCACAAAACGTCGATGTTTGCTTATCACTTTATTTTGTTGGAAATCACAAGGCCTTCACAATCACAAATCACTTCGCCTGACGATGGCCGTCTGTGACGCCCGAAAGGCCTTGTGATTTCCTACAAAATAAAGTGATAAGCAAACATCGGCGCTTTGTGGCTTCCCATGATGAGAATTAACATGAACATCCGTCTTTCGGGGGAATAGACTATCAATAAATGTTAACAACTTCGCAGGAAAAGGAAAATTGTCTGCCTTATTATGTGCTAGCGAATGTAAACAATCCAAAAAATGTTTATTTTAAATTCAGTGGATCTGTTATCATCACCACTTTTTCGGTCATGAGGTTACTAGGATGTATTTTCGGAAGTGAGTTTCAAAATGGCGACAAATTGTCTCACACATGTCATTGAACGATCTTGCAGGCCCAATATTTTTCTGCTAGTAAATACTTCATGACAGCAAACTTACAATGCGCAAAAAATATGCCCGCGAACAAAGGGCTGCGATTACCTCCCAACAGAAGGCCTCAACCTCGAATTTATTTGATATATTATCCCGCAAAAATTGACGTCTTTCTCCGACGGAGCATATAATAAGTAGCTTCATCAAACCTTTCAAGGTCGAAACAAGTCCGACTATAAAAAACTTTCTTAACAAAAGAAAAAATGATTTATCCTAACCACCACATCGGTATTTCTTTGAGGTGGAGCTAAAGGCGACATCAAATAGACTAAGCAAATGTGAGGTGACCTGTTCTTGTTTCACATTTGTGTTCAAAGTTGAAAAGTCATCAACGTGCACAGAAAAATCGTGATCAACGTTATACGCATTAAATTTGCTGAGAAATTCGATGGAAGATTTAATAATCTTGGAAAAATCTTTCCTGCTGTTGAGGATGCTGCAGCAAGTCAAAAGACTGGATTTGATAACCGACAGGGCTTCGTTAAAACTAGCAGGCAGAATTAGAGAATAAGAGAATTAATTTTAGCGTCTAAATATTCAATGGTTACTCGAATTAACTCAGGATTGGGTGATTAGAAGCTTTAGTTGCTTAAATCCAATAGGAAACTCCGCAGTATCGTCAGAGTAATTCTCGTCTTAGGCAAATACAATGAAAGGAGAAAGTAGTATTAATGAAGTCGTATCTTGCAGGAGTTTTCTTTGCTATTGAAGTTCTTATGTGAAGTTTTGTGATCATTCTCTCATATTCATAAGGAATTAGCAACTCAGACTGTGGAAGTGTTCAAATCATTTGAGAGCATTAAGTTGTGTGATCAGATTCATCGTCATTTCTATATTTCTTTCTGTAAGTGACAGAATTTCTTGTTCAATTCCCATTATGTGGCATGCAAGCATAGGCGTGCGCAAGGGGGAGGGGGGGCATGGCCTCACCTTTAATCTTGATAAACAGTACATGTCCTGCAACAATTATTATTTTATACTGAACTGTTCAATGCGCTTAAGGTTATACAGTATTACGCTGTTTTATAAGTACTGAGAACTCACATGTATCTCTGAGAAATTTCATTCAATTCCCTAGAAATTTTGACCACAGATACTCATGTTTATGTGCGACCTAGGATCGAAAGAACTTTGAATCATAGATATCTTAACACTGTTTCATAGCTATCCATAAAGTGTCAAAATTCCCACCTGCAACGAAATACAATCATCACTATTGACTGATTGAAAAAATGGACATTGCGATCAAAATTGTACTTATTGAAGCTCTACCTTAGTCCAAGCTGCGAATGTGATGGTGTCACGTAGTTTCCTCCGCAGGCATTTCTATAGTGAGTCATAGGAAGGGGTACTTCACGTTGAAATCTGATTTCATGGATGCTGTTCAGAACATGGATTTTCCACTTCGAAAGCTTATGTCGAAGCATGCATGTAGATCTTAATTCCTTCTTTAGTTTCTCGTTCACCCAGCGATCCAGAAGATTCAGATCTAGTGAGCACGGAGATTGGCGAATCATCGCTACTTGTCATCGATGGAAAAATCGGAAAGTTCAGTCTTCACATGAGGGCGAGCTTGTCATGTTGTCATCGAAGGATCTTCAATAAAATTGGTTGAGAGCGGAAGCATCTCCATTTGTTTCCTGTAGATCGCACAAACTCCATGTAGGCATCACCATTGATAGTTTTTCCTTTCGATAGAGCTTTCTATTATTGGTCACACCAAACATGTTCTACATTGACGTGCATTTTTTAGAAATACTTCAGCGATTACTAGGCCGAATAGACCCGGGGTCTTTATGCCCTTCAGATCCCGTGCTGCATTTTCAAGATAGTTTTGACGTCTGGTGCACGTCTGGTGACGTCATCGATGGAAAAATCGGAAAGTTCAGTCTTCACATGAGGGCGAGCTTGTCATGTTGTCATCGAAGGATCTTCAATAAAATTGGTTGAGAGCGGAAGCATCTCCATTTGTTTCCTGTAGATCGCACAAACTCCATGTAAGGCTCTACCATTGAATAGTTTTTTTCCTTTCATAGACTTTCTATTTGGTCACCAAACCAAACTGTTCTACATTGACGTGCATTTTTTAGAAATACTTCAGCGATTACTAGGCCGAATAGACCCGGGGTCTTTATGCCCTTCAGATCCCGTGCTGCATTTTCAAGATAGTTTTGACGTCTGGTGCATCTGTGTGTCTATTCATAAGTACGAAGCATGTAGTCGTCTTCATATCTCTTGAAAATGCTTTTAAATGAGGCGTTGACACTTGACGTGTCCGCTTCTCGATGCTGTCTGTTCATGTAGAAAATTGTGATATGCCGATAATGTGTAATAAATCATAAGCATCATAGTATATCTCTCATCTACTAACGTGCTCGTATTTATGAGAGGCTAACTTATTCGATTTCCAAGACTCCAACGTTGATACAGTCAGTTCAATACTTAGACTTCGTGAACTTCAAGAGTAGAATTATCTATTTCAAAATGTTATTTCCAGGAACTGCTATATTATTAAGGAGTTGATGAAGTCAATGGGACTTCATGGGACTTCCATTGACTTCATCAAATCTATTTCAAAAAATTTGCTTCAATTTTCATATAAGTGCAATAATTGCATGGAAATATCTAAACAGAAGAGAACAGTTGAAAGAAACTGTAAGTCCGTACTTAGACAGACATAAGAGATCCAAACCTTTTCTCTTGCTTGCTCCTCTAGTGAAAGTCTGTCCTGTCACTTTAAAAACAAAGTTATAATTGCTGTGGATTCGACTCACTGCAAGGTGAGCTGCAATCAGGGAATGCCATTTCTCTCCAAAACATCATACAACAGTGTTACTCGCCACGCTCGGGTTCTACGGCTCGGTAAAGACTAGACAGATTCGAAATTGATTGAAGATGATCTAAGCTATTAAGTAGTGTGTTTCAATGTTTTGGGGGTTTGTTATATCTACAGCAAAATGATAAGTAAGAAGTCTTCCCAACTGGTCTATAAAACAAAACATTCCGTGTAAATGGCAAGGTGAAGTGTTTCACGGGAGGCTACAAAGCTGATCACGTTTCAAGCTGCTCTACTGCAACATCTGATTGCAACACTTTACGACAGTATCGACAAAGATAGTGGTTCCCAAACTATAGTTACGTTCCTCCCTTCGATCCAGAAAGAAACCTGATTCCCCATTGTTCAGCTTAGAAAGAACTTAGCGCATTTTTTATAACATGTATTCTACACAGAGGAAATATTTCAAGCAGATATTCATATAACAATGAAAATATGCAAGCCACTTGCAGAGACCGTTCTTCTGTCAGTGAGAAGTATAACGTTGGTTAGCTTTTACGAGTTATCAATGCGCGGTTGAGTGGAGGCCAAAGCAGCGCCAGCTTCGGCTGACAATCTATTTCTGTATTTATTTTTATGATAGAAATTTGACTGAATGCTGATTCGCACTCCCAAGATGTGGGGAACATCGAAAGTTCTGCAAGAGCAGCTGCGGCTAATTTCGGAAACTGGTTCAGTCGACGAATCCAGAATTCTGGAAGGGATACATATTTAAGCTCTGTCTCAAACGATGAATCTTCCTTCATAATGACGATTATCTCTTCCTTCATTTCCAAGTCGTCATCGGAGATTTGATCATCGGCCTCACTGACGGTGAATCACACCCATTTTTCCAATTTCGTCGATTCGATATCGTCGTCAAAGTCAAGATCGCCGGTAATATAGAATAATTGTTGTCACACTTGCATAGGCATACATCACGATTTTCTTACTTCAGCTGTAACTTAAATATCCCCTCTCAAAGAAATAACTTTCCCCCTACTTCGGGAACCACTGGACTAAGATAAGCACTTAGGATATCATATGACATCCTAATGACAGAAATGGCACAATCCGGATATGCGCATCTTGAGTAGCACAAAATCAATTTTTTTAATCAAGCTCACTCGGAAAAAGTCGTTTTATTGACAGGAATTTTTCACCTGCGCGTGTTCAAGCATTGTAATAATTATTCGAGAATCTTCACAATCTACTGCTTTCAGCCGATTACTCATCTTGCTTATCTATCTCTTGACTTGCAAGTTGGTCCGAATCCGAAATTTGTTGACTTCAATTGAGCATGCCTATAGTATTTCTCAACAAAATATGCATGCCTAGTGATTCCATTGATTTCTGGCACTGGGACTGAAAAATTCAAAATGGCTTCGGCAGTTGAATAGCCGAAATATATCGATAAAATAAATCAAAAAAGTTACCAAACTCTACTTGGCCTTTCCAAATCTTTTAAACATAACAATTGGCCAAGGCATTTTCTATCATCTCTCCTCATAATGATGTTTTGTGCCAGGTTATTTTGATGACATTGGTACATGCAAGATATTTTGCTTGGATTTGTTTTTGTTCATACGATGTGATGAGGAATGGCTATCAGATCGTCTGTTACACGCATGAGTAAATACTCAGAGAATTTCAATTAAATTCCCTTTTGAGAATTTATTTGTTCACTTGAATTTGATACAACATTGTGTTTCATTTCACATTGTTCCCAGAAATCGTAGGAATACGAGAGTTCCATTCAAATGCCACTCTTTAGATGTGTGGCTGTTCTGTTGCTATTTCCCTACAAATTCATCAATAATTGAAATATTTGAAAGTTGTGGAAGCTATCAAGAGCCGTTGTTTGTGATTTTTTTTCTGTGCGATGTAAACACGTTTTGAAGAAGTGGTGAGTACAATCATTTGCTAAACAATTACTCGAAGTTTTGCGCTTTAAGTAAATTTCTACATCAGATGAATTCAAAGACAACATTCATTATTTTTTATGGATAGAGATAATAATGGATAAAAATTATTGGAAATTGAAAGAAGTGATTCATCGTTTTTCAATTAGTTGATTAAGATATTCATTGACTCTTGGAATCATGTGTAGTCCACGTATCCGGGAATGTTAGATCAAGAGCGAGAATAACTTCTTCGGATACAAATTGTATTGGTTTCACACAACGTTTCGCTTAGGCAAGCTTGTTCACGTGTGAATATTGGACACAGAGATTCGCAAAGTTATAGCAATGAGGTATGTTTACAACAAAAGTTCAAGGTCAAAACTAGGGAAATTAATACATCACGTACGATAGGCCTAAGCTACATAATACTCACAAAGTAGGAAAGTAAGATAGTCATAAGATAAAATACAGGAAAAGAAATAGATATTCACAAATAAAATCAAGAACTGTACATTAGATTACGTCCCACACAATGGTTCATCAGAAGAGAAGGATCGACCTTGGAAATGTACTTAGATTCCAAATAACATCTCCTAGTGACACTTCTCAGATTATCATGAAGAATCCTCCATATAACTGAACTCGTAGAAATGTCAGTGTTGTGTGCATCACGAAAATGTAATTTCACTGCTGAAAAATTATCCTTAAAAATGTGCTCACGGAGTCTGGTCTGTACTGACCGACCTGTTTCACCAATATACACTTGATTACAAACTTTACAAGTGATTTCATAAATCAAAAACTTTTTGTGACATCTATTTGGATGAAGCGCACAGGCACAAGTATCACAGTCACTATTGCATTGCTTCCTTTCCTTTGGAGGATGCAGTAAAGTCTTTAGATTATTGCCACCATTAAAAGAAAATTTAATTTTGTCTTGCAGACCAGTCCTTCTTAAAAGGGAATTCATCTTACGTTTATTAACCTCATCTACATAGGGGACTTTCAAGAAGAATGGTCTATGAGAGTTGGACGGAGCATTCGAATTTGCTCCATATTGCCTTTCTTTAGAGTTAAATTTCACCAGAGAATTCTGAATGAAGTCGTTCGGATAGCCGTTGGCGATAAGCCTGTTGATCACCTTATCCACAGAATAATTAAAATTTTCTCGGTTAGTAGATCTCGTTTTGGCCCGGTGAAATTCTCCCATAACTATGGCTCTCTTTTGCGAAATGGGTCCATTTGAAGTCCACGGATATATTGAACCACTATGAAAACTCTTCATAAAAAGGCGTGTTTGAAATTTGTCACCAAACTTTTTGATTTCACAATCAAGAAAGGGTAGCCAGCCAACACTATTCGGTGACTCACAGGTAAATTTGATAGACTTGCTTACCCCGTTACATTTAAGTAATATCTGATCCAATGAAATTCCATCAGGCCAAATAATAAAAATGTCATCTATGTAGCGTTTCCATAGAATGGTATCAGGGATGCTCCTCAAAACGCATTTTTCGATATAATTCATGTAAATAATAGCCACTATAGGGGCCAAGGGGTTTCCCATAGATAGACCATTAATCTGCTTGAATGTCATCTGCTCAAATATAATATAGTCATTTTCCAAACATAGTTTTATGAGGTCCAATAGATCCGGAACGTGAATTTGTATCAACAAATCATCCATAAATGAAAAGGAAGAAAGGAATTCCTCTAGAATAGTGTAAATACCATATTCTTCCTCGGAATCCATCCTGGGAATGCTGCCATAAAGATTTGCTACGTCAAGGGACGCAAAGCTAGTACTTTCAGAAGCATCGACCTCCCTGATCCAGTTGACGAAGGTAATTGTATCAGGGACATGAGCTTCAACCGCCTTAAGGCAGTTAGACAGTTTGCCAGCCACTTCTCGAGCCAAGAAAGTCCCAGGTCCGTCTGTAGCCGCCACGATTGGTCTGCCCTTTAATGGTCCATTTTTGTGATCTTTAGGAAGAATATATGTGGACGACAGAGAAGGCTCCGAACATTTGCATCTCATCAGCCAACCATAAACCATTTGCTGATTATCTTTATATTTATTAGCAATACATGTCAAGGCCTTGTTGAATTTACCTTGTCCCGTCGAAGGCAGTATCTCCCTCACTCTCTCAAAATTATTGGTGTCAATAGTAGCTTCCCGATGCATCTGCCTGTACTTTTCTTCTGTAATTGCAATAAGTTTGGATGTTTTGTCACTCAGAATTATAATAGTGCCATTGCCTTTCAAACTTTTTACTTCATCCATCATGCGTTTGGTAAAACTCCTGTCTTGAGATTTGAAATTAGACATGCTGTTCGTAATGTTAATCATGCCTCCTGAAAATTCGTTGATTATTTCTCTCGAAACACCTTCTCTAGATAATGCACTGATGCATACTTCCAGATCAGCCTGTACCTCCATTATTCTTGCTTCCATAGTGTGGGATTTGATTTCTGGCAAAACCAGAGAGGGTCCTTGCCTCAACAAATTTTGTAAGTCCTCCGAAATATCGGTATCAGTAAAATTAACAAATCCATCCACTTCAACTGTAGGTGAGGATGATTTCTTAGACCTCAGTAATCTGGTGAATTTACCAAATTTCGTTTCTCGTAATGACGAAGTCAATTTAGAAATTGCCTTAGAGTCATTCTCAACCAGTGGAAAAACACACTTGAAATTTTTAGTTCTTCTGTAATATTCTTGATCCAATGCTAGTTGCAGCCATTGTTTGCTTTGCCTCATCACCAGCTTATGAGCGCGATCACAATTTAGGGTGTCCTTCAGAGGATTTTTCGCCATTAAACCATTTGGGATAACACCATTTTTCCTGCACTGTCTCATGAATTGAATATTGCTGGAAATCTTCACTAGTTTCTGTGCCACACGGAAATCAAATTTTGGAATCATGTGTAGCCTCATACAACATACCTCATTGCTATAACTTTGCGAATCTCTGTGTCCAATATTCACACGTGAACAAGCTTGCCTAAGCGAAACGTTGTGTGAAACCAATACAATTTGTATCCGAAGAAGTTATTCTCGCTCTTGATTCATTGACTCGTTATCTTCACGTCTTCTTCGATCTACCTGCTGGCCCTTTGATCCCTCACTTTCATCTCATTTGCAGTGTTCTGAATACCTTTCTGTGATCCATAGAAGTGGATAATAGTACACTAGAATGGAAGTTTGATATCTTGCTTATGTGCAATGATGGCACATGGAAAAATCTATGGTTTGTAGATCTGCTTCGATCTTAAACATTGTATCATAGTCAAACTATTTGCCAAGTTGGTTGTGGAAGTTGTTGACAGCAAATTGCAGGATTTTCATGAAGAGAATTTTAAGTGAGATGGCAGCATTGTTTCATGTGAATTAGCCTACTATTCCATGGATTAATATACTGTGTCTATTTGTAGCAGTCATTGACAACTATTTTCCAATTTTTCAATACTGGAATGCGAATTAAAAATGGGTTCAGAGTTATAATCGAAAGTGGCCCGTGTGCTGTTTGTGAGAATATCTCAAGAATTCAAAGATAAAAATTCTAATTATTGGATAATTTCTTCTTCTAGCGGTTAAGAAACCTAGCGCTTTCTGGAATAAACACATTGAAAGCTTCTTTACCGACAGTCATTTCTCACATAAATGAAATGTCTCTGGATCCTTTCAATTAATCACTAAATGACTTATGTGATATAGTGTGATGATATTTTGGAAGCTGATATTCGAAAGCATACAAAGGTTTTGAAAACTGTTCAAACATATTGAACAGGGGAACCCTTTTAAGTAAAATGAATACTGTGAGATTTCTTGGCCTCTGATTTCAAGCTGGAGCAATGCATGCTCTGTAAATCGACATTACAAGTTGAATATGTGTCTGATTATACTCCTGATTGATTATAAGAGCGATATTTCAAAAAGGTGAACGTACAGAACGTTTTACAGGATTTCCTTCTTTGTCATCCTGTCGCTGCAGTATTTTGTCAATTCACTATTGCTTTTGTGCACATGATCTTTGGACAAGGAGCAACAATCCAGATCACAATTTGACTTGATAATTAAAAATGCCAACCCGAAAACAAGAAAGCCAGCTCGCAAAATTTGCATTTTGCCCCAACTAAGTTCCCCCGGCATGTGCCATAATTTTCATGCAATTTCCATTCTAGGACTTTCTATGGTATTATTAATTTCTATGCTGTGATCCTTAGCACATAACCGAGCTATCGGAACCCTTTCCTTCTCACCACCAAACTGATCGCCCACTGTTTATACCATAGAAATAAACAATACCATAGAAAGTCCTAGAATGGAAATTGCATGAAAATTATGGCATACACCGGGGGAACTAAGTTGGGGCAAAATGCATATTGTACGAGCTGGTTTCCAAGTTTTCTGATAAGCATTTATATTTATTAAGTCAATTTGTGATCTGGATTGTTGCCTCTTGTCCGAAGATCATGTGCACAAAATCAATAATGTATTTACAAAATACTGCGGCGACAGGATGACAAAGAAGTAAATCCTTTAATACGTTCTGTACGTTTATCATTTTGAAATATCGCTCCTATAATCTATCAAGAGTATAATCAGACACATGCAACTTGTACTGTCGATTTACAGAGCATGCATTACTCCAGCTTGAAATCAGAGGACAACAAATCTTCGGGTATTCATTTTACTTTATAGGGCTCCCCTGTTGATTATATTTTAACAATTTTCAAAATCTCTGCATGCATTCGAATGTTGGTTGCCAAAATATCATCAAACTGTATCGCATAAGTCATTCAATGATTAATTGAAGAGTTCAAGCGATATGCTATTTATCTGAGAAATATTTGTAGGTGAAAGAAGCTTTCAGTGTGTTTATTTCAGAAAAGCGATAGTTTTCTTAACCGCTTGACGGAGAAATTATCCAATAAGTAGAAATTCTATCTGTGAATCTTGAACTGTTCTTCCAACCACTACACCGACCACTTTTAATTATGACTCTGTGAACCAAATTATAATTCGTATTCCAGAGATGAAAAAATTGTATAATACCTGTCAATGACTGCTACAAATAGATACTGTCAACAACCTCCACAACCAACATGGCAAATAGTTTGACTATGATATAATCATGGACGTCTAGATATCTATAAATCTAGTATCTGTCATAAGCATAGAAATTAACAATACCATAGAAAGTCCTAGAATGGAAATTGCATGAAAATTATGGCACACGCCGGGGGAACTTAGTTGGGGCAAAATGTAACTTGTGCGATCTGCCTTCCATGTTATTTGATTGGCAATTATATTTATCAGGCTAATTCTTGATCTGCATTGTTGGCCCTTGTCCAAAGACCATGTACTCAAAAGCAATAGTGAATTTACAAAATGCTGCGCCGACAGGATGACAAAGAAGGAAATCCTTTTAAACGTTCTGTATGGTCATCATTTTGAAATATCGCTCCGATAATCTATCAATAGTATAATCAGACTCTTATGCAACTTGTAATGTCGATTTACAGAAAATACATAACTCCAGCTTGAAATCAGAGGCCAAGAAATCTTAGAGTATTCATTTTACTTTAAAGGGTTCCCCTGTTCACTAAATTTGAATAATTTTCAAAATCTCAACATGCATTCGAATATCAGTCTCCAAAATATCACATGTGTCATTCAATGATTAATTGAAAAGTTCCAGCGACATTTCATTTATTTGTGAAATGATTGTCTGTAAAGAAACTTTCAGTGTGTTTATTCCAGAAAAGCGCCACGCTTCTTAGCCGCTTGAAGAAGAAATTATCCAATAATTAGACTTTCTATCAGTGAATTCTTCAGATGTTCTTAAAAATCAGTACACCGACTACTTTCAATTATGACTTTGTGAACCAATTTTTAATTCTCATTCCAATATTGAAATATTGGAAACTAGTTGTCAGTGACTGCTACAAATAGACACACTATTTAATCCATGGAATAGTAGGCCATTTCACATGAAACAATGCCGCCATCTCACTTGCAATTCTCTTCATGAAAATCCTGTAATTAGGTGTCAACAACTTCCACAACCAACTTGGCAAATAATTTCACTATGATACAATGTTTTAGATCGAATATGATCTACAAGATTTCATAGAATGCATCATGGACGTCTAGATATCTATAAATCTAGTATCTGTCATAAGTACACTAATTCCAAAAATGTCTGTCACCTTTTGAACTGCTTTCTAATGTTAATAGGTGACATCGCTGTAAAATTGTCAATTTAAACATATCTATGAAGACATTGGCCACTCTATATGACATGGATAAGTTTGTCATTGAATTGAAATATATTTCTATGGATGTTGTAAGTTGCATTGGTAATAGAAAGCTTTGATTTTGAAGCTAATTGCACTCAAGTACGGTCAACGAAATGAAAGCATCAAAATTGAGTAATAAAATTGAAAGAGAATAATGATGGAAACTAAAGAAAAGATGGCTTATAGTAGAGACGCTTGGCTTTCCAGTGATGAAGATGGCAACAGCTGAAATTGTTCAACTTGTGAATGATTTTAAGGTCGATACCGAGACACACTAAGAAACCAAATCAACGTTTATGAGAGATTTCGTGAATAAGAATATTCTATCGCTAGAAAAGAAAATCCTACGAACGCAGCAACTACCCAGTGCTTGATATGTCTTGAATAACAGATTTTCATTCGCAGTAGAGTCACTAAAGATGTGGAATGAGCAATTGTCTTATAAACGATCTACGCAAGGTCGGTATAAGAAAACAGAAACCTCTTTTTACGAGTACAAAGGAGAATGAGAAAAAGATTGGCTGAGAAAATACGGAAAGAAATCTGGAAGATGTGACATTTGCGAACGAGTAAAGCATCAAGAAGAGTTGGCATTGGCTGCTTGAATGACTTGCAATCCATCGTGGTCAAAGAGATGGATGACAGTTCCTCAGAGCGCAATTGATAATTTGATAAAAATGCATGCAAATATTCAAACTTCGAAGAATAAGTGCTGTGATGAATTCATCAGGTTGTCTCCCTCGTTACTAACATTCTATAATCCTGTTTAAATAAATCACTTTTTATCATCACCTTAGTTACTTTTCTTAGCTCATTCAATTTCAAAAACATTTATTACAGGATTGCAGGAGGTTTTCATATGTGTATACATTTGGTTATATTAAAAGGTGACACACATTTTCGGGATTGGTGAGTCCATGATATATCCATGTATAATGTTATAGATCGAATCTGATCTACAAACCATAGATTTTTCCATATACCATCATTGTGCATAGGCAAGATATCAAACTTCTATTCTAGTGTACTATTATTTACTACTATGGTTTATACGGATGAACTGGCTACCTTAAAATTCAAGGCAATCCGATGAACGCAATTGTACGGTCCTGCTAATTTTCGTTTTGGTTATAACAAAGCAACTATTCGTTACTTCATATTTTAATACATATATTTTTGAAAATAGCCATCGCATTCCTGATTATTCCATGCTTGTTTAACGACATAATGATGCTGACTGCTTCATGCAGTACCTTCTTCAAGTACAGTGCATTAACTGAATATCGCCTAGTTAACAGATCCATCAGAAATTTTCGAGCCAATTTAGCATACCTGAAGGTAGGAAACCTGGAAAAACTAGGAGACCTCTTGGAAACTCCTGGGATTTGATCTCTTGAAAACCGTGGCAACCCTAAGATAGAGATTTGTGCAATCAATTACCTTTGTTGTTTGTCAACAATCTTTGGATCAACTTCTTCGAAGTTCTTGCGAGCGATTCCAAATAAACTTGAAGTAGATAGCTTGAACATTTCATTCAGAGGTTTTACATTAAGTTCGTGTTTTCATTCAAGGAAATATGTTTCAGCAAGTTCGAAAGACAAAATGGCAGAGAAAGAAAGAATTTTCTCTTTCATGGTCACTTTATTTATTTATTATTAATTACATTATTTTTTATGTTTACTCTTATTGCTATTTAGCGTGTGATTTTCTTTGTGTTGACTTGTTAGTAGCATACACGTATATTGCTATGCATGTAAACATGGAATTATTCTGTGTCATGAATGGTTAACAACATGAGGATCTCGAAATCAATTGTGAAATCCATACATGACTACGAAATTCAGGAAATGATATTTTTGAGAGGCAATATGATTCCTTTGAGGAAAGTTTTTGAAATTTTTTTCAGATATCTTATACGTTCGGTCATATGGTGTTTCAAGACATACATTCAAGTGTGCTCCAGAGGTTGTTCGATTCAAGAATTATAGTTGAAATTGCGACTTGTAAGCTTGATACTAAACGGTGAAGATAGCAACGACTGCGATTGTCTGTGTTTATAACTGATTTTCCACTGTTATTTCTTTCGACGCGTATGTCCGCTCGTCTTGCGGTTGCAATTTAGAATCCTGTGACCATAGCCAGATAGCAGAATAACACAAAGTTCACAACGTTTTACGAAGTAAGCTGTGCATGTGAGAAGTTAGCGGAACCAACCGTTTTTAGATGAGCTTATTTCTATTCGTTGATGGAGACCTTGTCAATGTCGACGACACCTCGCGTCGTTGGCTGGCACAAGCTGACTTTAGTGTTGAATCCACAGAATTAGATTGTTTATCTGTGTCACTTTGCTAGAAGTGCAAACTGATTCAAACAAATGGCACATGCAGGAACTTAATAAGTGGGCAAAAAGAAATTTTTAATACCTTGCAGAGATAGGAAAAATAGTCGTGCGTTGCTTGCGGATTGATTCGTTGGGTTGACTATGGATTGATTCGTACATGCAAGCATAGACTTCCAGTCAATCGACAGGAATCGGCAAAAATACAGATTCGTATAATATTATAACTTTTTTTCATCTGATTTTTGCTTTTGGTCATTTTTTTAGACCTCAACTTTTAAACATGAGAGGCTGAAGTAGCAAATTACCTTCTGAAACGTGATATTTTCAAATGTTGAGTATTCTCATTTCGTAGTATTAACACATAAAATTTTTTCGGCATATTTTGAATTTTGTTTCAATGAACACCAATTACAAGAAACTGACGTTAAATGCAATGAGACGAAGAGGAAGCAAATTGAATAATATGATTAGTAGGAAAGCAATGAGTCAAATTCAACCAGATAAAGAAACTTCTGCCATGGTTCGATGTGATGGTAGTGTTCCCAGCACAGAGGTAGCTTTGCTGCGTTGCACCGCATTCGCTGAATCAATAAAGATCAAAACATTGCTTCTCCAGTATTATGCCTGACTTTTGCTCGAACTATCAGACACAAATTTTATGACTGACGGTCACCATGCGTCCATTGGTTCTACTGATAAAAGGATGATAATTAGGAATTCTTCTGACGTTTACGGTCTTCGTCCATTGTGACAGTTTTCCTGGTTTCTCTTGCTGGTGCTTCTTGATAAATTCGTGTCATCATGCCCTTGCATTAACAAGTGCATTTTGATATCATGGCTTTCTGTCATAGCATGGATGCGCTGCAGCTCAATATGTCGCGTTCCAAAATGCAATTTGTTTCATGTTTAGAAATTGAAGTCTAAAAAGTCGGCTAAATCTTGTCCATTTAATAAAATAGCATGGAAATTCGATGAAACAGCCCGGGAATGGCCCGGAAATTTGAAGCTTGAAATCTGGCCGCCACCTTGTCAATAGTAGATGGACTCGTATCTGGAGCTTCATGACATGCCATAAATAAGTAACAAGTGTCAAACAAAATTGACACACATTCAGCAGTGACTGCAGATGAGAGAGATTGATTAGTTTTACTTCCATCACTGTGCAAGTGAATAGTCAGCGCGCGTGATTGTGTGCATAGACTTGACGATGACAGAGTAAGTCTATATAGAGAACCATTGAAATCTGTGGATTGTGTGTGATTGCGTGTTGCAGATGTGTGTGTGTGTGTGTGTGTGTGTCTTCGACTCAATATTCAGAATGATTAAATATTAAATCATAGTTTAGATTAATTTAATAAATTTGGATTTTTGAGACAGGAAAAGCAAACAAATTGAGATAAAAAATTGATAATAATTTCATTCGATTGGGACTTTTGGGACCGTGTATATTTGTATATATGTAAAATTTTGAAGTGAGACTTATGAACATGATTATCAGACACTTATATATATCATCATCAGTCAGGATGTACAAATGCTAGGCAGCCTGTTGTGCAGTCCTGTAGCTTGTTTAGCCATTCCAGATATTTTATGCTAGTTTAGGCCATTCCGAGCCGTGCTGACGAGCTCTTGTAGGGCGATACGCAGCATCTACGGTTGCTACGGTATTTTCTTGCTTAATTTGCTTAAGTCTGAGGGCATCTTTATATTCTATGCCCAGGCGATCTGGTACTTAACAATCATTATATATCTAGATTTATATATACAAATGAATTATTGAAAATAAATTGGTCAACTTGAAAGAAATCAGGGAAAATTCAGATATTGCTTCCCGACTGGTTTCGTCTTGTTGGGCACAGTCAGTCATAGGAATTAAATAATTATTTTTTATAATAATTACTTCTCAAAATGTGTAGTGATTGCTCTTATTATGAGCTCTTATGAAAAGATCGTAGATTTTTGGTTTACAAGCAGTTTTGAATTATTCGATCTGTTGCAAATGCTACATATGTCTACGTAGACAGCAGATGTTTTTCGACGTGAATTGTCATTTCGAGGTGTGCAGCAAATTTCTCCTCAGACTGTAATACATTTGAAGCCGCATCAAATTACAAAAAACAGGATGTCAAGCTCATCATTTTCTAGTTTCTATTCATTTTTTGAAAAATTGTTTACTTCCATTTATGCGACCAATGTCGCAACACCGCAGTCACTGCTGCGATTATAGAATTCATGCTGGTGCTTGTATTAATCAAGTTAGTGTGAATTCTGATGATCTATAAGTGTTTCGAATTGAAATACAATAATCGAATCCTTGGCAAAAAGTGTCGCTTATATTTGTCGACACGACCAATTCGTCATTTTTTCACTTTTGGCATCATTTTCGAAATTTTGTATCATTTTTTGATGAATATCGCTTTTGATTATCATAAATTTCAAAATCGTTAATAACCTATAGGTCTAATATCTATTTCAACTTCTCGAATTATGAACGTGGCTTTTTAGATTGCGCCTACATGGTACAAGATTCGACATTTCCTATTAAAGTTGGGTTTTCTAGACCAAAATCCGGAATTTTTGGATGGTCTGATAAATGGTTTGTTTTCTGCAGTTGAAAACACACGAAAATTCGTACTTGTTCTGCAATTCGAATTTTGTACATGAATAGACATATTTGAATTTTGCGATCGTGTTTTAATTAGAAACAATGAGTCTGACATATTCTGAAGGTTTTTGACAATAAACAAGAGTTTAATTTTCGGATTTAGTCGTTCAAGATCTGCAATTATGACCTATGTACTGCGTTATCTTCGAAATTAGTAGAAACCTTCGGTGCAGTTCTCACAATGGAGCAAGAAATTCAAAATTCAAAAATTAAGGACCACGAGGCTGCAATTTTCTCAAAGCTGCATGATAAACTGACTGGTAGGAAAATTGCCCTTCGCCGAGAATTCTGCAGATTGCTATCCAGCCAGCTGCTGTCGATAGTCGATTGATTGCAAAAATTGAAATTCTGCTAAACATTGTTAGCATGAAAATGCCGATAGAAACTTGTCATTGTTTTGAAAGAAATGAGCCAGGGCGAATGCGGTTGATTCATTGTTGATTCTATTTACTTCCCCTGTACTTTTCAGAATAGTTTGGTTTGGAGTGTTTGAGTTGTTTGGTTTGAACAATGAAGCAAAATTCTTTTTCTTGCTCAGTATGAAGAGCATGACCGCTAAAACCACTATTGTGCACTGTGGTTATGGCAAGTTTTAGATTTCCTGTCTGCTTCCCTAAATGTTGAACTTGGGTGTTTTATGTAGCAAACCAAAAGGTAATTTCAAGAAATTTTCCAAAAAATTCCCCAAAAAGCTGATCTCCAAATTTTGCATTTACTTTAATTGTCCCAAAGTGCCATACTTGACACATTCTGGAAAAACGGTTCTGTCCACCAGTAAAAGGTCGGCATTCGATATAAAAATCACTGGTATGTTTGAATCATGACTTCTCAGCACCCATAACTATTATATAACAAAAGTGCTCTGTTATGAGTCTACAGGCACTTGAAATGAACAACTTAGGGAAAATTTAGAAAATATTGCTATATTTGAAATTCTTTCGAGAAATCATTTTTAGTGATCCCATACATTTTTGATGCATCCTTGACATATGATGTCATGTGCATTGTTAAAGGAATTTAGAATGCGGTGTATTGAAGTACACAGTAAGTCATACACCGGATTACATTTACCGGTTTCAGTTTGGGTCATACATGACCCAAAGGGCATTTCGTGAAGTAAGGGTTTATGAGTATGAATGATCATGTTGATAGTTTAATAGTTAAATATAGTGCAACTGTTCTGGTCAATTCAAAGAATTCAGAAGATGCACTCATAAATTTTCAGAATGATGTCATATGTTTTCGACATGTTTTTGAGATATAGTTAACTCTTTCCGTGTTTTTTCCGAAAATACTGTGGGCCTATCTGTAGCATGCTTTACAACAGTTATCTAGTGACTTTTTTTAGAAGCTCTTTCACTGATTCTGGTTAAATTAGATGCGTTGTGTCAATAAATGACAGCCATTTTACTCAACTGTGTAGGCAATTTTTTTTGAACTGCTAAATCTACCTATTGTTGCAAAAAGGTCTATTTTTAGAAAGACCTTTTTCTGAGCTTAGTAATTACAATTCTTCATAATGTTCTTTGGTCAATCCAAAAGCGCTGAGATCAAGAATAAATGGATTTTTTTCATCGGCTTAGATATTTGACTGTGACGAAATTCAACTAAAAATTAGTTTCATTAGACCCATTTTTCAGATAGGAGCAGTACTCCATGTCGATATTTGCCAATCACAGCTGTAAATCTGATTACTTATGAAAAAATACAGAGCACCTATTTATGTAAATACAGTAATTAAATATTGAGCTGCGTCCTCAGTTGAAAAATGTAAACAGACCTGAATAGCTGCTATTTCATCCAGTGTCAAAAGTCATCAGCAGGCCTAATTTACATCTCCAACATCAGCACAACTCCCTATTTAAAGTTGCAGCCATGCCCGGGGTCAATTTTCAGATTTGCAATTAGAAAGTTAGTGAAATTTCGACGGGCATTCATTAAATATCACTTTATCAATGTGTTTAAAGTGACATTGAATGAATGCCCGTCACTAACTTGCTAATTGCAAATCTCACCTATTTATGATTGACAAGTTTGCCTGTTACATATGGGAACGCAAAATCTGTTAACAAATGGACTCTACGCAGAAATTGTTTTTGTATTTTACCGATTCGTTTGCCTTGTTTATCTTATCAAGCTTTGCAATTTTGATCATATCAGATGTGTCTGAATCTGCATTTATCATTCCGCATTTGTCAACATGCAAGTTACATCGAATGGAAAATACGTCACCAAGATTGGCCTAATAATCGTATATTACTTGCACACTTGAGTAAATTAAGTTTACTGTATTGCTCCACATTTCTATTACAATGAGATTTGTGTATTCGAGCAGGTTTGCTGTCATGAAAAGCGTTTGCGGATCATGACAGTCATAGGCTTACTGTATACCGGGGTATGCTGTCACTTGCACGATCAGAGCTTATAAAGTGTGTGCCTCTAGTCCTGATAATTATAGAAAATGTATACATGTTTATTATTAGAGGCTTAAGCGCGCACATTCAGCTCAACCTGCTAAATGCCAAATATGCCTAGCTGCAGTGTATGTATCATTATTTGTAAAACTATGCAGCACAGCGGAATAAGAAAAATGATCAAAAATTTGAACAGAATAATTATTTCGCCGGTCTGGCCGCTTCAGCTGCATCATTTACACTGTAAAGATATTAAAAAGAGAAATTCAAAGTTGTGATAATACTATCATTTTCACGGTATCTCTCTCACTAAGTAGTTGTTAGAAGTAGAAATCTTTTTGGGTTGGAAATTACTATGATGAATTCAGTGAATAAAATTCTTGTTTTGTGTTAATTAATTAGCAATTTTGTGCGTTTCTTATTTCTACTGATTCGGCTGTTTGTCGACTAAATGCATCGTTTTTGATCACTTCGATAATATTCATTTGAATTTCGATATTTTGCCTTCATGTCTCTATTTACAGTGTTTCCACAAAACCGAGTTATTATTTTCTGCTGTAATTGTTGCATGTGTTCTTTCCCTCTAATGTTGCCATTTCTTGAAGTTTCTTCAATGTATACTGAGTCACATTCTTCACATTTGATTTTTTCGTTTTTAAATGTGTCTAGTCATTTTTCAAGAATTCTTAATTTTTTTGGATGATCCTCGATCGGTGTTCCAAACGGTGCCGGTCTGCCGGTTGGCAAGACTTCAGCCCAACCGGCCTCGGTCAACCGGTAACCGGTTACAGCCCTGGTTCACCACATGCAATCGCCTTTATATTGAATAGAAACCAGATTCTAGGTAGATTCGTTTTCTATGACAACAATCTATTTACAAAAAACAATATCATGTGTGTGAATAGGACGTGAACTCTGACCAGAACGTTTCGATACAGATGTCCACAACGTCATCGCGAGCAAATGTACCAACATGTGTCTCAATATACTAGTACCTACCAAAATGTGAAGTCAGTGTGCATTTGGTATGTCGTCAGTGGCATCAATAAAGCCAAACCTATTTACAACTTCCTCGGAAACAGCCCTCACTAACTGCTTTGGGTCTATAGTCGCATCAATGGGTAGTGGATACCAAGATTCTATGATTCTCCACAACTTCGCGCCCACTGTCAACTCAGACCATGGATATTTTCAAGAGAATGAGACAGGATTAGGAAGAGTTGGTTTGACGACAGTTAGGTTGTGCTTGTGAATGACAACCTGCCGTTCTTAACGGTCATTGATGTTTCAGAATTTGCAATCGCTGCAACTCATAATCAAAATGGTCGAGCAGTGTCATTTTTAACACGCATGCACTTTTATCATCTGTGCAACTCTTTACCAACTTTTACCCTCTCGTCATTCAATGTGCTGTGAATAAGATTGAGCGTATTCAAAAAGCTTTCGTCAAGTTCCTATGTTTTCACACTCGCATCATGTACAAAAGTGATAACTACGCTGTATTATGCCATCATTTCCGCTTAACTACGCCATGGATTCCTTAATAGTAGTGGCCGGGATGGGAAACTGTGAAATTTCTCTCATTGTGGCTATACGGAAGAAGGGTCACTTTTGGAGAGGCAAATCTTCCCTCAAACCTGTGCGTTATCGCGAAACAGCGCGACTCCCTGACCAAGTGATGAGCATTGAAACCTACAGCATGTTGGTCAATGGTCAAACCAAAGGGAGGAACAAGTAAAATAAATAAACAATGTTCCCGTTTTGCAGCACATTGCAGTTGAAAGCGGCAACTTCACTAGGATTTATAAGATGAAAAATCGATAAGATATACGTTTACAAGCCTTCCTTTCCTTAGCCACACATTTTACACTTCGTGTATGTGAAAGTTTGACGATGCCTAACGTGTGCTCGGCTCCGAACTGTAAGTCTTTTTATAAAAGCTCTCTTCGACATCAGTCTCCCGGAATATCCCTTCATAAATTCCCGAAAACCGAATTTTTCGATGAATGGTACCGAAGAGTGCGTCGTCAAGATGATGGATTCACGCGGGAGAAAGCAAAGAATGCGTTTTTGTGCTCTAAACATTTTAGAAGCGACGACTTCGTTAGTGAACGCGAGGATTCAAATAAATCAAGAAAGCAGCAACAAGGTGAAATTCGAAGAAGGTGAGAGAAGCTCGCTGATTATTAATATACACATTTACTCGATTTTGCGTAACTTATCACAATTTACGTATCGTATAAAATATTTTCTAACATTTTCTGATCATGAATTAAATATTTTTGAACATTATCTTGTAACACGAATTAGTAAATCAGCATGATGATTTACATGAATTTGATATCCATTATTTATGTCTATGTGTTTTCAATGAGCATTTTTCTGCTAGAAGTGTAAAGTAAAAATTATGTCAACTTGATTACTGCTTCAATTGATTCTTTAAGATCTCAAATAATGAGACAATCTTTACATTAAATAAAGTTTGATATCAATAATAATGGAATGATGAAATAAAAGGTATTGATTCAAATGTTTGATGTAATCGGTAGGAAATATATTGATCAACGCAAAAGAGGCTTGATAACTTTTTATTATTACTTCATTTGATACTTACTTCATTCAATTCCAGTTAAATATTTAAATTGGCCGTCCTCTATTTTGAGGTAGATCCCAGGGAGATGGCCTCCCTGACGGAGGCCCCGAACCTATGCTCAAAATTTCAAAACCCACGTTGATTGAATGATACTGAATTCCAATTCCAGTTAAATATTTAAATTGGCCGTCCTCTATTTTGAGGTAGATCCCAGGGAGATGGCCTCCCTGACGGAGGCCCCGAACCTATGCTCAAAATTTCAAAACCCATGTTGATTGAATGATAATGAATTTCAATTCCAGTTAAATATTAAAAATTGGCCGTCCTCTATTTTGAGGTAGATCCCAGGGAGATGGCCTCCCTGACGGAGGCCCCGAACCTATGGTCAAAATTTCAAAACCCACGTTGATTGAATGATGCTGAATTCCAATTCCAATTAAATATTTAAATTGGCCGTTATTTAATTTTGCGCGTCAGTCATTCAGAAAATCAATGAAACTAATATATTTGTGAATTTTCTAATTTTTTGTTTTCTTTTACTTTCAGGAAACTGAAGAAGAATGCCGTCCCATCAATTTTCCCAGGTCTCCCAGAAAGGCTTCAGTACCATCCTCCTTGCCCTCGTAGTGCAAATGCCGTCGCCGAGTCCAGAAGAGCAGCGGATAGTCAACGCTTGGAAGAACTATGCGACGAGTTCTTGGAGGAAGACAAGGTGGAATCCTTTGAGGACATTATGAACAGAATTGATGATGAATCAGTGCCAGAAAACTACTTTCGTCTTCATTCAAAGTTACATTTTCTCCTCTTTGATGAAAATGTTCCTCATCCAGTGATACTTCTTTCTGTTAATATCAAAAGTGATTTGAGTGTTGAGATATATCTTAAATCCCACAGTGTACCCAGCTCGAAGTATAAAGACATTTTACCATCTGAGAAAATTGAAAGAATGAGTCAAATTGTGAATTTATTGGCATTAGCAAAATCATGGATTGCTGAAACGCAGAGCCCAGGAGAAAACATAAAGAAGTCGGTAGAATTCATTGAACGCGAGAAAGAGGTGCTCGACAACAACAACGACAGCTCGGATTTGGTTTTGAAATTGAATTTCTTGATTGAACAACTTCGGCTATCATCCTTTACCGATAAAGGCAGGCGATACTCAAACGATTTATTGGCGTTTGCTTTTTTGGTGCATGCTTCTAGTAACGCAGCTTATCAGACTCTGTTATCTTCAAACTGTCTCAATTTACCAAGCGTTAAGACTTTGAACAATCTTTCATCTCCATGGAAAGCAGATTGTAATAAACTAGACAGTAATTACTTGTCATTGCGATCTCGTGATCTCAATGAGTACGCTCGCCATTGCATTTTGATGATCGACGAAATTTATGTTTCCCGGAAAATTGAAATGACGAACGGTAAATTAATCGGTATTGCTGGAGATCACCCAACCCCTGCTTCAACTTTGTTGGTATTCATGGTGAAATCTCTATGCCACTCTTTTCAGGAAGTCGTGGGAATGTACCCTGTGCACAGAATATCAGGGGAATTGATTTTGTCCCTTTTCCGACCGCTTATTACAAAGATAGAAAACGTTGGCCTACGAATCGATGTACTTTCTACAGATAACCACTCAGCAAATAGAAGATTTTTTAGGCTTTTATCTGATGACGAAGAACTGCATTCAGCTGTCCAACACCCGTGTGACCAATCCAGACGCTTGTTTTTAATTATTGATCCTACTCACAATATAAAAAATGCTTACAACAACTTCCAAAGAGCCAAAAATTTCATCATACCATATGACCTTCTCTCCAACGGCAATCGCGAAAGTATTTCTGTCTCATTTAACGATGTTGAATCAGTTTTCCACGAAGAGTTCGACAAGCCCGTAAAATTAGCATTTAAATTGTCCAAGAGAATTATAGATCCAACAAGTGTTCAAAGGGTATCTGCAAAATTATCGCACTCACTGTTCGATGAGACTACCATTCAAGGATTAGAAGCATACGGATTTCATATGACAGTAATATTTTTGAAGATAATGAGAAAGTACATAGATATAACGAACGTTAAAAGCATGGTGAAAGGAAAACATAAGCGAAATGCGGCCCAAGATCCAATATCATCAATTAATGATTGGAAAATCAAATATCTGGAAGACTTTGTGGAATGGTTGGAGACTTGGAGGCAATCTGGCTTGAAGGGCTTTACAAAAGAAACATTTATTGCTCTGCATCATTCAACAAAAGCTTTGATTGAAATAATAAAATTTTTATTTTTGGAGTGCGGATTCAACTATGTGCTGTGCGGAAAAATCCAGTCGGACCCACTAGAAAGGCGCTTCAGTTGGTACAGACAAGCATCCGGTGGCAACTATTTTATTTCTGTCAGAAACATCCTCAGCACTGAAAGAAAAATTAAAACAATGGCTCTTTTAAAACATAGCAGAATACCTCCAACTATTCTGAGAAACCCCAATGAGCATGAATCGAAGACACTCAAATCAACTGAAGAGACAGCAGTTGTAATTTTCGAAAAGCTTCCAATACCTAAATTTGTTTCACCCCCATGTCAAGACCTGAAGGTTATATTCAAAATCGGTGGTTATATCAGTCGTTCAATTAGTCAACGAAATCGATGTGAATTTTGTACAGACTTACTGATCGTCGAAGAAAAAAGTGAGGACAATTTAAATGAAAGTTTTCACCTACCAACTGAAGTGATGACTCCAATATGTGAATTTTTTAGAAGTATTAACCGAGGAGGACTAACTGTACCGAGTGATTTGTGTCTGACTGCTTGTTGTAGAGCGTGGAGTCTGATGAATGATTTGAAAACAATGTTCAAAACTGAATTTCTTCGTTGTAATCAACACCTTGATTTGTTTCTTTCTCTCTATTCAAAGTGCATTGAAAATGACGACGAAATGTTTGTGTTTTTCCAATGTTCTAGTGGCCATGACGTGCTTGTCAATGTTTTAAAAACTTTTTTTAACTGTATGATCAAAAATTTCATGAATGATGTAAATATTCATAATACTGACAAAGAAAAAGCACGAAAAATTCACAAATTAACAAGTAACTTTGCATAACATATCAATTGTCTTCAATTGTATTGGATTCACTTTTTCAATTCACTATACGATTTTTAATGATTCTGATTGTTCTCATTTTTATCGAAAGTCATGGATAAAGGGATGCTTTGCTATGGAAATTTGAACTCAAGCTTATGATTTGAAATTAATCCTGCAAAATTTCTAGACATGCTTGTCCTTTTGAGATGAAGTTCCTTTTAATGCTATTGAATGATAATGTTTATCAAAGTTTTAATTATTATATTCATGGTATTGACAAGATAAAGGCAGTGATGCGAGAAATGTGTCTGCTGTTTCAAGCCAGAAAGTGCACATGATTATTAAAAACAAAGGCGATTAGGTGCTTATACACGCCAAATGTGAACTGTGAGCTACCATTCACACTTCTAGCGAGCGAGCGGTAGTGACCCTTCTTCCGTATTTCCCTAATTTCAAGTTTCCCATCCCGGCCACTACTATTAAGGAATCCATGACTACGCTCGCGGAGCGCAGGGAGATTTCAGACATTTTGCTATTTCACAAGATTGTCAATAGTACAATCAGTTGCAATTATTTGACATCAGCTGTTTGTCTTAAAGTGCCTGGTCGTATTACCAAGAATACTGGTATTTTTACTTCAAAAAGAAAAAGTCGCTTACTCTTACGCAAACATGCTTTCTTCCCGAGGACATTTTTGAGTGTAAACAAATTCAAAGAAATTGACGTTTTCAGTGCATCTCTTTCTACAGTAAAAAGGTTTCTGATAAAACATTTCACATAATTTTCTCGGTTCATTTTATAAAGTATCTTTTTTCTTATTGTCATGTATTTTAGGTAGTACATTTACAGTATATCTGGTTTTTAATGTCTCACCTTTATTCTGGTAATCTATTGTATTTTCATTAGTATTTGAAAAATGCTATGTATTTTACTACTATGTCTTTTATCAAGTATATTTGTTCATACTGTTAATATGTTCAGGTACGTGTATATTTTCAGTATCTGGTTTTCTATTGTCTCATTTTGATTCTGGTAATGTTGTAATCTGTATATCATTCGCATCTGATGATGTAATTGGCATCCAGCTGTTGTCATCATTTTGAATAAATACAAATACAAATACAAATACAAATACATTCTTCCATTGATAAAGAAGTGTATGCAATCGTGAAAACAATTAGAGAGTTGGTGACATTTCTTTCTCGGACATTGCTTTTTAGTGTCATTTGCATATATCCTATATTTGCAATATCCTCAACAATGTGAGAAGAAAAAGATAGTCAGTTGTGATATCATCTATTGTCCTTGAGAAAAGTGTTGCAACGGATCCAGTGAAGCCAAGGCACAAGAACCCAAAAATAAATGGCTTTATGTTGCCATCTTCATTGAAAGAGCAGCCTTTCTCTTCCTGAAAGCAGGTTTGATGTCAGTTGCCGAAATGCAATGGAAATTGATGTACATAAATATTATGTGAAACAGCAACTGTGGCACCCACAAATGACCTGAATCATCAGCTGAGCGCCATTCATAACCGTGATTTCGACTCATTAAGCTCAGTATCTCTCAGGATGGTGGGTCCGCAACAGATCGTTGCGCCCAGGTCCCTAAAACAAAGCTGCTACCTTCTCCGCCTTTGCACTAAACTTATTCATCATGATATGAACGCTTTTAAAACTGCTTTTAGAAAGAAATTTCCTCTCAGATGGAGCAGCGGAACCGTGGCATCACACTTCAAGGGGCACGACCTCACATTTTTTCCTCTTATGGCATTCTCAACGCTCTCTTCCCAGGGAACAGTTAGTTCGCTGATAATCATTCTCTTCCCTACCGCGTCGATCAACACTAGGTCAGGTCGTTGGTCAGATAGGGATAATTCATCTGGCAGCTGTCTATCCACTCCCTACTTCCGCGGAGCAGATCGTGACACACGATGAGACTTCCGTCTCTTTGTTTGACTACTCGGCACAAAGTCAATTCCCGTTACATACCTGGTGAGTATCACTGCATCTGAGACTGTTTTCACAATCTCTTGCAGGACCAAGCCGCACCGATGCGTGTACCATGCAGTCTGCAGTGCCACATGACACCCAGAGAAGATATGGCGAAGATAGACACTGAAGGTCCGTGTCACTTGAGAACAGAATAGAAAATATTGTGCATAAAAAGTCTTTTCATTCAATACAAAATTACTTGACTTCTCCAAACTATTACATCTCTACTACCCCATATCCTTCTTTAAATGAGGCTCGTAGCTCCTGAAACGATCGACTCTACCTCTTATATATTTCTAGTAGGTTGACATGCGGAGACAATCAATCCAACAAATCGTTAGATGCCGTATGTTTATTACATTCATTCAGAATCGTTAGTAAATCTCAACTGTCACAATACTCGACAGACATTTCTTAACGAGTTGACGCCACAATCTGACTGAAGTGTATGCAAAAAGTTGCAATTCCAAAAATTGATTTGGTTAAATGAGGAAACTTTCGAATCATGGAGAAAAAGTAGGGCAGGTTGATACATTACTAGGGTGTCTCAATCAATTGACTTCATTTGTTTATGTAGACAAACGTAACTTACGCGCAACAAGCTGTGCTATCAAGTATTATAAGGTTTCTCAAAAAGTTAATTCAATAGTAACCACTAAGTACTTTTAGACTGAAGCAATAAATTACTGACTATTTAGCCTCATTAATTGAAACAAGTACTTTCCTTTTTGAGATCTTGCGAAATTCGATTATAGAGTAACAGAAAACGTTTTTTTCTACTTACTGCAAACCAGCAAAGCGTTGTTTGTCCTTATAGTAAGTATTTTTAAAATCTTTAGACTTTTTAGGATATAAAAATTTTCTTTTAGATCATATTTTGTACCTATTGAGAATTAACTAGTCATTAGCTTGTTTTTTTAACTTTGTTACCTTGACGCACTTTATTACGTTGAACAGTGAATAGTTATCACGTCTGGTACTTCCTTTTTCAAAAAATGCAATGAACCTTTGTTGTCTTCAAATCATTTCTGGGGCACCATCCGTAGCACATTGAATGATTTTTTAGTGGAATGCCGTCCTATTCGTAATGTGTTTTGATTGCATTGGATACCGTGCTGCCTTTTGTGTCGGTTGGAAGATTCAGAGCAAAGAGCAATTCCTCCTGAATATCTGATTTGAAGATAAATCCAACAAAGCCAAGAAGAAGAAGATTCATTATCTCTTAAGGTTGATTCGTCGATTTGCAATAATGTTTTGTCTTCAGTAGAATTGTGATCAGCTGATTTTCAACATCATTCATACCGGAAATATAATTCATTCTTCTTCCAAAATATTCCAAAAGTTCTAAAATATATTAAAATATACATCTTTACCTTTTGAGAACAAATTTCCTCTTACAATAATTGTTTCATCCAAAAATACGGTATTTTTCTTTTCTGTCCTATATGAATTTTAGCTCGAGCATGGCGTTGTAATCTCACAAAGTGAGCTAAAGTTAATTTTTTAAAGTTAATCAGAAAACATCACTTTTGTGAGTCAATTTTTCATATCTACGGAGAAAATTCTTGTGTGCATTCTGTTAGTAATCATTTACTCTATGGTCATTACGATTTAAGGTCAATAATGTTTCTGCTTATGTTGAGTTAAACAGAAAGGCCGATTAACTCCCAATTATTTTTTCTTCAATATGTTGACAACAAGGAAAATGAATTGAACATCTTTTCACTTATCGCATGAGACTTCTACATTTAAGCCCTAAATGTTCAATTTAAGTTTTTCTAAATGTCAGTTTTTGTCATGGCCCACCAACTGACCATCGTCCCCTTTGCGCCCCCAAGAATTGTTTCAAGCCCCCCCCCCCCCGGGCTGCGATATCGCCCACCATGAGAGTCACTGATCTAAAGCAATTGTACTTGTGAGGAATGAAAGGAAGTAATAGCGACTTAAGACCTGGTCAAGAGGATAAGTAACACACAAAATCCATCACAGTATTTTTTTACTGACAAGTGTACACATCTTTGTTCCATTTCTCACATTCGGATTGGTTTAAATTAGCAAAGCTGTGAAGCTTGAATTTATTCGCGTGAACATGTGCGCCGGACACGGTTTTTTCCCTGGCTCCATCCGATTTCTCAAAGCTGTGAAATGTCTTGGAATAATTCTGGATTGTGCCCTGAAATTCTATTAGCATGTCAATGTGAGAAGTAGATCATGTTTTATTGAGATTCGGAGACTTTACTCTATTAGACACTGTTTGTCAACAGATGTGTTAACGAAGATCGTGACCTCATTGATGCTTACAAGGCTAGACTACAGTATTCTCTGTGGTGTTCCATCCAAGCTTCGAAACATTTTCGAAGTGCATGAGTGCGTTTGGTGCGTATTTTAAGTCCGTCATCGTGAGGATATTACGCCATGCCACAAGAGGTTGAAGTGGCTTCTAATTCATGAGCACATTGAGCTGAAGGTTGATATTAATTCAAAAGTATGGGAATGCTAAGTAAACTTGTATTAATTAGTATAATAACAAATTATTTCCAATTAATTTCTATCTTCTTCATGAAGCTATCTTCAGGGAACTTAAATATTAGCGTTACAGATCTTAGTTTTCTTAAAAGTTCCCTGAAGATCGCTTCGTCATCGAGAAGTAGACAGAAATTAATTGAAAATAATTTGTTATTATGCTAATATAAGTTTACTTGGTATTCCCTTACTTTTGAATGATTAATAATGAGCCAAGGCATTTTTTCACAATTAAAGTTGATAGTTTGTGTTACAAGGGATTTCATTTGGGATCACTTGAGTATGTTTCTGAACTACTGGATATTCGTGTCCTTCACGCTAGCTACGTTCATCTGAAGACAACTGCTTATTTGAAGTACCCTCCCTTAAGTCAATATCTCGAGATGGTCAATTTTTCAGCTTCAATGGCCCTACGGCCGAATGGATCTATATCGATTTATTATAAGTGTTTAAAAGCTCTCTCAAGTAACTTTTTGTAACTTCTCAGCAATGACATCAGATTTTAAGCTCGCTTGTACAAACTGACAATTATTGACTTGTTTATATCACCAGCCTTCAAAAATGCCTCATGTTTGTGTTTAGATAGTTTTAGCAGTCACTCACTATCCATTCAAGTGTTCATCACCTCATTGTACAAACGGGATCATTATCACTGTGCTGTGCTGCTACTTTGGTCTTGTTTTGAATTCAGGTTTTGAATTTTCTATTCTGAATGATACGTGGTTTACAATATCAAGCTTTGTCAAATTGACAAAGGAAAGTTAAAACAATGTTCTAAAACTGCTTTTAAAACTTGCTTTCATAATCAGAGACATACGGTGGGTTTGCAAGTAGGGTATTCATTTCATGTATACTATTCAGCAGCGTTCCTTTGTGTTCTCAAAAACAAATGTGATAATAGTGGTTTAATAGCAAGTTGTCTTGCGTCTTTTTCTATGCGTGCATCCGTGTGTTTATTACTTGTAACTTTATTTCTTCTTGCCTTAAGTTGCTATTAATCTTGTTTCTCAATTACAATTATCATTATTTGAGTGACTGTTGGAGTGCATGAAATAGATGACATTTTATCATCATTATTACTTATCCTGGGATCTTTTTTGTAATTTACAGCATCGTTTTAAGTAGTAAGCAAAACTCCACTTCTGGACCGCGCAAGATGGCGGCCATCGCTGCGTCCCCCCCCCCTCTGGCACGGCAGAGTGTCGTGGTCGGCCGCCGTGGTGCTTCGTGTCTGAGTCCCCCCCCCCCTCTGGAACGACAGAGGTTGTGGTCTGTCGTGGTGTGCCGGCCGGGTGGGTCCACGTTCACAACATGTTCGCTGACGTCCCCCCCCCTCTGCAACGACAGAGTGTGAGACTCGGGTGCGTTGGTCCGACCGCCTGGTTGACGTGGGCGACCGTCTAGGTTGACGTGGGCGACCGCCAGGATTAGTCTTGAGGCTATAGTGTGTGATGTTTTTGGTGTGTAGCGTCCAAACGAAGCATCGGATGAGAAAACGGAGGCCAGATTCGGAATCTACGTGAAATTTTGGGTTAGGAAGGATGTTTCCAGCGAAATCGGAGAGAAAAAATTTTCGGCTGACGTCCCCCCCCCCTGGACAGCTTGCTTCCAGTGGACGGATTTTGTCGTGCGATAGCTCGTTTGAAAGCTAAGAGTGAGACAAATTCAGTGAAAGAATCGGCTTGTTCGTATCTGCCTTCGTTTACATGTGAGACGCCATTTAAGATTTTGGGACATTGGTGAAAAACGACAGAGTTAGAATTTGGGACGTTTTGGGCTGTAGCTTCAAAACGAACTATCGGATTGGTAAACGGATGCCAGATTTGGAATCAACTTGATGTTATTGTCCAATGAGGATCATCATCCAATGAGAATCAAGCATTTCTTTATAAATAGCGAGCCTTCCACAGTGAGAATCATTCCATCGTTGAATCACACGAGTGACGGACGCACATTTTCTCTCTCTAGTTCCCTGTTCTATTATCCAACTAAAATGGTAAGTCGCTACTTCCCTCCCTCTCCTCCCTTGAACGTAAACTTAATACAATCTTTTTTCATTTTCAGGCATCTACTCCATCTGCTGCACTAGTAGGACAAAATGGCGGTCAAACGTTACAAGGTTCGCTACGGTCAGATCATCTACAACTGAGGCCAGTGGAAGAAACATCCAAGGTACATAATCCTACACCGCTACAGCGTAAATTTAAACAAGCCTTGCGTTATGATGATCATAGCGTAGTACTCCAAACGGGAATGCTCCCTTCCACGGATGTCAAGATAATGCACAATCAGTATGGGGACTACATACTGATCCCCGTGAGTCCGTACATTCGCCACCAACTTGATATTATTGAGGAGTACGTGACATTAAATATGGACATTCCTACTCCTCTTGCTCAAGAGTGGAAGGCGAGAGATGACAAGGATACTCCCTATAGAAAGATTTGGGATGGTAATCACATTTGCCTACCGGTATCACATTGGTGTACTTACTATAAGAAGGAGGGAGATCATTCAATACCCATCAGATGTGATGAGCTCGGAGAAGGTACTTGGGATATCCTTTTCAAAGTGAATGGGCTATATTATGGTCGACACAAGGATAATAAAATAGCCTCTCTCTCCATGCATATGGAATCCATCCTATATATTCCGAAACCACCCAACGTGGACGACATAATTGATCAAATCCTTAACAGCAGTGGTACGAAGCGCAAGTCGGAGAAGAATGCTACATCAAAACGCAAATCAAAGAAGGAGAATTGCTAGTCCTTTCCTAACTCTACCCTATGACAATTCGCTTATGTGCTTTGAGTGTCGTAGACGTGGTCTTATTAGATACATTTTACTTCTTCGTTGCCATCATATCATTTGTGTATTTTGTCGTGAAAAGCATCGATGTAATTCTTCATTTTGTAATATGTTATAGAACGTTTCCTTAGATGTGTAAATTTCCGTTTTAGGCTTCTATCATCATTTTTATGGATTGTGAGGGTGAACCTGTACAGGAGCTCAGTGCTATTGCTATGAACAATTGGACATATCAGATTGTTAGTGTCTATCATCAACATGCCAACTGCGATCCCAATGTTGATCAATGGGCGAGAAAACACATTCATGGACTTAATCTGAAATATTTGCAAGACTATGGCTTTTCTTGTGAGAGTGCTCTTCTTATTGACTTTAAACGATGGTTAGCTGCTTTCAATGTTATACGCATCTTTTGTAATAATCCTGGTAAGGAGAGGAAAGTATTTCCCAATCTAATCATTGATGATATTTTGCTCCCACCTTGGGATAGTAGAGTGAATCAACATTATCATGAAGTCACAAAACGTTTTAAGGATTTGTGTGTTCCTATTTTGTCTGTTCGTTGTAGTAGCTACGTTCATAACCAATGCTTCTTTCCTCCTTACCTCAACACTGCCAAAGTCCTGTATGGTTATCATTGCTCGCTGTATGATAGTTACCAGCTGTATCTATTTTATCTCTTTCAAACCATTGATTTATAATGCATGCTTGTTACCATTATTCAATAAATGTTACTATGAGAAGAGTTGTTGTTTTCATGCAATGGATGGGTTAGATAAAGGGCGATCATGTCTTTCTCAAACGACTGCGGAACATTACGTTTTCATAGGCAAAGTTTAAAAGGAGCTGTTCAAGATTATGTGATAAAATTTCATAAAGATGAGACCGACATCGAAGCAGTGGTCGATGATGCTAGCACTCTATTTCTAGAGTTAATGAATACATTCTCTGATAGCATTATCATGGCGCGATTAGTTGCGAAAATTAAGTTTAGTCATTTTGGAAAGGAAGAGGTGGAAAGTCGCTCTTTCCATTTTGCTTCTTATTCAATGGAAGTGGTAGATCACCCCCAAGAATTTTTTAAAAGACATATGATAAAAATTGCTGAACGTCTTAACGCATTTAACCATCATGGTAGCAGTCTAGTGATTGAAGCGATTTCAGATATTCACATTCAACTTTCCATAAAGAAAAATTGAAAATGCAGTGGTACTTGATTGTAGCACAACTGGTTTTCGAGCTATGTCTGCTCACTCTCGAAGTATATTCCTTCTGTACATGCGTCTATTATTTAGAAAAGGCTAGCAAATTCATATCTTCAAAAAGACTTGCTATAGACATCAGTAACGGTGAAACTATGTGTTGCGATGTATGTAAGCGAAAGGATGGAAATGAAAAGCGCATCTTCAAGAGATGTAAGCATGCTTTTTGTCAACGCTGTTTCATACGTAATTGCATTCAACTTTGCCAATGTAACCACTGTGACATTGCTCATTTCGAGTGTCACTTATGTCGCAATAGTTAGTACCTATGCAAATGTGGTAAAGATAGGTTTTAGCAAAGACTAACACGGAAAATGGCGAAACGTAAAATGACGAAACGTAAAAGTCAAAAGTTTTCTTCAGCCATTCAAGCTCTCCGACGAATGAAAGCAAATCAGCGATACAATGCTATACGACATGCTAACGATAAATTCATTTGTGAAATTATTTCTCATGTGAGGAAGTTGAGGACGAAGAAATTAGCGCCAAAACAACGAAAGTTACTTAAGCGATATGCTACGAAATTGCGTTTCATCTCCAATCCTAAAGTCGCCCTTCAAAGAAAGAGGAAAACTCTAACACAAAAGGGCGGTTTCCTTTCAGCAATACTTCCAATGATAGCTCCTGCCGTGGGCAACCTATTGGGAAATATCTTTGGCTCTAAGCGTTAATTATGCAAATGTTGAGTCTCAAAGTAATAAAATGGATTTCAGACTTCAATGTGATAAAGTTCTGACTGTATCAGGTCCATCTCATGCAGGTAAAACTGTTTTCACGCTGAATTTATTGGATAAAAGAAGGGAGTTGTTTAAGGAACCTATCAATCGAGTGATTTGGTGTTATGGTATTTATCAACCGTCGCTGTTTCAGGAATTGCAAAGTCGCAACTTTATTCGACATGAAGGAATTATTCCAGTGGATAAACTTCAGTCTAATGATGTTGTTGTATTGGATGATTTATTAAAAGAAAGTAAGAATTCAAAAGATGTTACAGATATGTTCACTCGCGCAGCACACCATAAAAGGTGTTTTATCATCTATATTACACAAAATTTGTTTCCTGATGGAAAAGAAGCTCGTACACGAAACCTGAATACACACTATTATGCTATTTTCAAGAATCCGCGAGATAAAAGTCAATTTGAAATTTTAGCGCGACAAGTTGCACCCAGAGGATCAAAAGCCTTAATTGAAATTTTTCAAGCAGCTACTGAAAAACCATACGGTTACTTATTCATTGACTTTACGCAAGAGTGTCCGGAAGAATTTAGATTTCGAAGTGATATTTTGAAAACTCCCATGATTATCTACAAACTATGAGTTCTTATTCTCGCATGATTGTTATTCCTCAGGATGAATATGTACAATTGACTGCCATGCAGCAAGTAAAGCAACCTCTTGCAAATCAAATGTATAGGAAAGAAATAGATTATCAGCAAAATGTTCACATCAAAGATCCACATCGTGCTGTATTATTACAATCGGAAACTGTTGAGCAATTGAAAAACTTGAAGAATAAGATGCGTGACTCTGTATCGACTGCTACACCTTTAGCATCTCGCGCACATGCCATATCTCTTTTCAACAGTATTGAACCCCATCTCAATGTAAATGATAGAGGAGAAATCATTACAGATGAAAATAAAGTGATTGATGCTTCACGTTATGAAGACTTGATTCAGTATGCGACACGTAGAAAGCGCCGTCAGGGCTATGTTCCACCTGGTTGGTCATACTTTCTTAAACTATTGAAAAAGCATAATGTGCCAAAATTTGCTTTAAATAATGAGACATTGAAAGAACTTGATTCAACAGTGGCTACTACTCCAATGCTTCAGGCGATGAAAATGCCAACAAATTGGTTTAAGACGTCACCTGCTACATCCCCTCCCACACTCACTAAGCAAACAAGGGGAAGAACTCGACGTAGATCTGTATCGCCACTAAAACTGGTAAAAGGAAAACGTAAAACAGCTCCTCCTAGGAAATACATGTTCTCAGACTATTAATATGAAGCAGATGTGTTGCTTGCCATGTAATGAGCCGCCAGAGGTGAATGTCGTTGTCACTTGCACTTGCTGCGCCAGCTCTCATAATGAAACCCCTAAGCAATGTGAACACGATCGCAAAACCGCTAAAGCTAAATGCTGCAGTTGTTGTAAATGTAGAAAGGCAAGAAAGAAAAAAGATGAGAAGGAGGAAAAAGAGTCAGCCGTCATCGACTGAACGTTTGAAGTCAATCTATTATGATGTAAAACATCCGGCAGGATTTGCATCTATCAAGAAATTATCAAAAGCGAGTGGTCTTCCACAATCACAAGTGAAACGATGGTTAAAGGGTCAGGCTACCTATACACTCCACAAACAAGCGAAAAAGAAGTACCGCACCCGCCATTATATTGTTCATGACATCGATGAACAGTGGCAAGCAGATTTGTGCGATGTTGCCTCCATTTCAAAACATAACTTGGGCAATAATTTTATTTTAACCGTCATTGATATTTTCTCGCGTTATGCGTGGGCTCAACCTTTAAAAACTAAAGAAGGGAAAGGAGTAGCAAAAGCATTCCAAACAATTTTTCGAGAAGGTCGCATTCCAAAAAGAATTCAGAGTGATCAAGGAAAAGAGTTTGAAAATCAGCATGTGACAAGATTATTTGAGAGGCATGACATTGAGTTGTTTAGTGTAAAGAGCGCTTATAAAGCTGCACTCGTTGAACGTTTTAATCGCACATTAAAAAATCGTTTGTGGCGACATTTTACTGCCAACTTGACACAAAATTGGACAAAGGTTCTACAAGATACACTCCATGCCTACAATCACTCTATCCATCGTTCTATTGGACTCAGACCAGTAGATGTAAATGCTGACAATGTAGATAAAGTGCGCGAATCATTCCAACGTAAACGCACTCATGTGAAAAGTGATGTGAAAATTGGCGATAAAGTTCGTATCTCAAAAGTGAAAAGTGTTTTTGCTAAAGGGTACCTCCCGAATTGGACAGAGGAGGTATTTACAGTATCAAGGATTAATCAAAAAGACTCTCCGACCACCTACAAGTTGAAAGATTACGATAATGAAGAAATTGAGGGTAGCTTTTACCGCGATGAGATTGAGGTAGTCACTGAAAGTGAAACATATTTGGTAGAGAAAATCATTCGATGTAAAAAACGGCAAGGTGAAGAATGGTGTCTTGTTAAATGGACTGGTTATCCTTCAAGTATGAACTCTTGGATGCGTCGTGCCGACATCTTTCATCTAAGTGATCGACAGTGATTCATGCAAAGTTGTAACTAACAATGTTTAGGGTTTGAGCTATGAATCCAACTGCCTCATTTTATTCACGACCCTCCTACGTAAGTGGTGGAGGACAAATTTACATCGGTGCTCGCCGCCAACGTGGAGGTAGCATACTTGGTGCACTGAAATCTGTTGTAGCACCTCTCATATCCAATGTCGGTAGATCTTTAAAACGAAATGTTTTAAGTAATGCCGTTGGCTTTGCTGGTGATGTTGCTAGTGATCTTTCCAGAGGTAGAAGTTTTAAGAGCAGTTTGTTGAATCGTGGGAAGGAACGCGGTTTAAAAACATTGAAGCAGACCATTGCTGGTGTTACTCAAGGAAAGAAATCACCTAAACGAATGAGAAAAGGAAGGAGGAAACATCGCGGAGCTGGTAAGGTGCGATCTTCAGTCAAAAGGCATTCACGCAAACGTCGCAGAGGCTCTAATCATTCATCAGGCGCTAAACGACGACGCTGCTATAACTTCTAATCATGGAGTGTAAAACTTCCGGTTTTTGTTTGTTCGATCAACAAGCCATACAGACAGATATTCTTAGTTCAAGTATTGTAGATTATCATCCTCGAACAGCTGAGAATGCTGGCCCCATTGAATTTGTTATTCCTGGTGGTAGTGATGACTACATAGATTTGAGTTATGCGATGCTTGATTTGAGGTTTAGAATTCAGCAAGCAGATGGAACTGCTATTGACGATGCACATAAAGTTGGACTGAACAATTTACCATTGACTACATTACTTCGCGATGTTTCTCTAACGATTGGAGAGCAGCAGGTGGAAGGTGGTCAAAGCGATTATCCCTATAAATCATATTTCAATCATGTATCACAGTTTCATCCAGCAGCACAAAAAAGTCATATGGAAGCCATGGGATGGTACAGAGATGAAGCAGGAAAATTTGATGTTGAAACAAACAGTGGCTTTGTAAAGCGATCTGCTATGATTAAAGATAGTAGAGTATGTCAGCTATATGGTCCGCTGAATTTAGACTTCTTTAGACAGTCAAAGTTTTTACTCTGTAATACCAGCATGCGACTCAAGCTGACATTGAATAAGCCTGAATTTGCGCTGAATGCATTTGCTAAAGTTGACAATTTTAGAATTCATGTGGAAGATATTGCACTTTACATTCGTCGAGTAGTACCGAATCCAAGTGTCATTAGAGGGCATGCTGAAGGTCTTAACCGCCAAAATGCCATTTACCCCGTTCAGCATACAAAGCTTCTCACCTTTACAATTCCGAAAGATCAAAAGAGTTTCATGAAAGATGGCCTCTTTCCATCGGAAGCACCGAAGCTCCTCATGGTGGCAATGGTTGAAAATGATGCATTTAATGGTAATATAAAGAAGAATCCTTTCAATTTTAAACACAATCAGTTAAGTGAAATTGCTTTACGTGTTAATGGTGTGAGTCATCCTGGTCCACCCTACAAACCAGATTTTGCTTCGGATCAATTTATGCGCAGTTATGTTGATTTTATGGATGTCTTTGGCTTTTACAATACGGATGATACCAACGGACTGACTATGAAAGAATTTAAGAGTGGATATACTATTTATGCATTTGATTTGACTGCTGACAGCGATATTAGTGCACCCTATCGTCAAGCGAACGTGCCTCATAATATTCGTTTGGATTTGACGTTCAAAAGAACACTACCTGAGACGATCAATGTATTAATTTATGCAGTCTTCGATTCAAATATTGAAATTACAAAGTATCGTGACGTGATTCTTCAGTATAATCGTTAATGAGTTGGTTGACTGCTGACGATATTAAGACTAAAGTGCAGCGTAATGCAGACGAAGCGACGTTGAAAGCTTTCGATAATGTCTATTCACTCGATACCTTACCACCTGCAGTAAATCACTATCCCATCTTTATTGTGCTAAACACTCATTCACAGAATTTAGGCGGTGAGCATTGGAAAGCGATCTTTATTGGAGAAGACCGACGTGGTGAACTATTTGACTCTCTTGCTCAACCTCCAAATATACCAACACAGCAGTGGTTGAGAAAACATACGCGTCAATATCAGCGAAATGAACGCATACTACAACATCCACTTTCATCAACGTGTGGTGCTTTTGTACTGTACTTCATCTTAAAACGTTTACATGTATCTCGATTTGCATCTGTTATTCAAAACTTTTCATGTAATCCATCCTCTAATGAAAAAATGATTTGTAAGTTCTATCATGATTTGAAATAAAAACATCATGTTGGAAAAATTGTTTTTTATTTTACAATCCGCTGGGTACGTACATACTCAATGAGATAGTCTAGGATCATATTTGCTTGTTCATGAGATTTTAGTCCAGTAATGATCACTTTACTATTATGAAAGATTGCCACATGCACAGGCAACCAACAACTAATGAGAGCTGCAGGAAAAAGTTCGGGTTCATAACACAAACTGTAACTGCTGGTACGAATCTTCAAAAATGATAGACTGTCACTCAATTGAGTAGAGATCACCATATTGTCCACAGTCAGATTCGACATCACACACCTCTCCCTCTTCCATATCCGACGTAGTAGTCTCTGTAGCTCTAAGCGCATTGACTGCGCCGATGAATGAGAAAGGGCGCCGAGAATCTGTACAGTCCCATTTGGGAAGAGTTGAAGATTCCGTGAATTGTTCATCTTCACCACTAACATTTGAGGACGGCCCGGGTAATACTTGCTGTTTGGAAGCTGTTGGCGTAATGTTGTGAGATCGATTTTGGTGTAGAGTCTGAAGCGACGGAGAATGTTGACGATGGTGTAGCGATGGCGCTTCATGATGAAAAAATGAGTAAATTGAGCGATGTACCTTCCTTTTATACTTTTCCCAACTACCTTGATGAAATGTGAAGTTAGTATGAAGTTGGGAATGATAGAGTTGAATTCGCCGATTGTTGACGCGCAGCCAGATGCGATTTCCAATACGTGAATGTCTTTTCATATAGAAGTATTTCAAGTCCTTCATGATATGATGTAGAGATTGAAAATGACGATAAGATAAAACAAACTCTCTTCTCACATTTCCAGTTGAATCTTTGAAATAGACGTTTCGATCATGATCCGTTTCAATACGTTGTAGGGAATCTAATTTCCAACTCATGGTGCGTGGTAATCATATCTGATTAAGATTTGCATAGTAGGGCGATGAACTCACGACGAATAAATGTCATGATGGAGCGATGTATGTATCTTCTATACTTCTCCCAATTGTATTTGCGAAATGAGAAACAGTTTGCGGAATGAGAATGGTAGATTTGAATTTCATTTCTGTAATGTTGAAGCCAAACTTGATCACCCAAGGAGATGAATCTTAATGTTTCAAAATATTCCAAATCCCTCATGATATCATTGAGGTTGACAAATTGTCGCCATGTTAATGTAATTCCTCTTGATGTATGACCATGAGAATTTTTGAAATGTACGTTTCCATCACGATCAACTCTGATATATTGTAGAGAGTCCAAAATCCAAGTCTTCATGATGTTATGCAAAGTTGCAGATTAGCAATATAAAAATGTCGTTTTATCATATTTTGCTTAGCAATGCGGCTACAAAGAGATTTACTAGCAATCGAGCCGCACTCTTTTCTACTCCCATTGATCATGCACAACAGCTAAATGGGAATTGGGAAGTGGGTGTCACTCAACTTGTTTATAGCAACTGTGTCTATACTTTTGATCATGAGGTGATGACTATTAATATGAGGCGTACAGCTGCTTATCAATGTGAAAAGGGGTGCCGAGTATACATTCCACAGTGGCCAAAGAAAGATCTCTTATCATGTAAAAAGTTTATATATGATTTCTTGAATAAAGCGTGTAAACATATTGTCCAATTTACTCCGCACAATGATGATTATAATTATGTACATCATGTAGTTGAGAAAGATTGGATTGTTGGTTTAAGTCCAAGTTTAAGAAATGATTTAGGCTACCTCGCTAGCGCCTTAACAAGCTATGATAATTTTAACGTTAATTACCACATAAGTGGTCATAAACAGTTAATATATCGAGAGGAAGCTTATTATGTAGATCTTATTCCAAGAAATGAGAAGACGTTGGTGAAGAAGATTGTGATTAAGCCAAGAAAGACAAACATGACTCCTGAAACATTATTGAAGAAATTTAATTATCTCCTTCGAGTTGATGACAAACAAGTGGCAACATTGACTTATATTAAATCATCTAATCATATTGCAATAAGCAAATTAAATGATGATGATCTAGTATTAGTTTGTTCAAAAGATTTTCATCAGTTCTTACGACATCGTTCTGCAGCTGTTCATGGAAAATCTGATATGCAACATTTACCATGTGAAAGGTCAAATCAATTTGATACAGAATGGGCCGTATCTTTATACAGAAAGTGTGTAGAGCCTTTTGGTGGTTTCTTACATGAAACAAGAGTGTTGATGCCTCGCATTATTACTTCGGTTAAATTGGTTGTAGATTATTTAAATGAAGTGATTAATGAGCAACATATTTCATTTTCTGAAAAAGAAGGTACTTTGTCTCTCACTATAAATGGAAAAGGTATTGAACTAATTATGGATAAAACTCTAATGGACATTTTGGGTTTTGATCAAAATATCTTTAAAAGTGGTACTGTAACCAAAGCTAGCGCAGACATGTCGCTATCGCGTCGTATTAACTATTTTCAGATATATTCCAATATTGGTGAAGATGTACGTGTGGGAGATGTTGAAGCTCCATTGCTAGCAATGATACCATACCAGCCAAAAAGCTGCAGTATTTTATCTGAGCATACTTTCAAGAAAGTGCATTATACAAAGCTGAAATCAAACTACATCCCACAAATTGATATTGCCATTTATGATGATGCTGGTGCGTTGATTCCTTTTCATAAAGATGCTGTGACAAGTATTACACTCCATTTCCGAATGAAGAGTTAATGCAAAAGTATGCTAATATATTTTTCCAATGTGAATAATATGGAAAGTGAAAATAAGGACTCGTTTCTAATCTACTTGCCCAGTAATGCTTCTATGAATAAATTTCCCAAAAATAAACCATCAGACTATCGAGTAGAATTAAATCGGCCACTGCATTTAGAAGGTGAATGGGAAGTTGGCGTTTCTAGTATTTGCTATGATAGCAATATTCAGAATGTGAATGATTTGGAAGAAATGATATTGACTCCTCGCACCCATGATGGAATAACGATGAATAATGCATTTCAGTTCCCATACAATTTAACATCAGATGGAAAGTGGAACTATGAATGGATTCAGATAAAATCAGATTCTTATGAGCCATTTGGGAATGAGAAAATTATTAAGGCATTCAACAGTGGTAATACTTCCATCATGAAGAATAAAAATCAGAAAGCTTATGAGTTTACTATCTATCATTGGAGTGGGAGACAGTTCCTCCGCTTTCATTCTTTTACTAAAGGTCTTACGCTGAGGTTGGATAGTGAATTCTATCCACATCTTGGTTTTGGTCATGGACTACATCTAACGTCAATTGCTACTGCAAATGTTAAAAAAGTTTATTCAACTCGAATCAACAAATTTCATTATAGATTTAAAATATTTGATGAAGATGTTGTAGAATGCGAAGAACGCATCATTTTGAAAAAGCGTGGTGTTCAACCTTTATCACTTATTGAGTTAGTAAAACGATGGAATGAGACTGTGGGTAAGAAGTATGGAGAGAAAATTATGGCGGACAAAAATAAGTTGGTTATTCAGAAATATAATGACAAACTTACAGTTTATTTCTCTCCAACCTTGCGTCATTTTGTAAGACATTATACGCCTATTATTGGAAGCGGTGTGGTGTATGGTTCTCATGAATATCACACTAAAGCTGATTCAGTTAATGATGAATGGTGGGTGGACATCTATGGCGATCGCATCAAGAAAATTTACCAGTCTTATGAAGAATCTAAAGTTGCTATCAATATAATGCCGCGTCTATATCATACAGTTGAAAGCTTCATTCATGTAGTAAATCCTTATATACAACAGAAGTTGAAGCATGTGATGAAAAGTAAATATGATGTAAAGACACACCACATTTCGTTTTCAATTGAAAAACAACGCGTTGTTCTGAAACTGGGTGATGACATTCAATGTCAATTGAGTAAAAATTTGAAAAAACTCTTTGGCTTTTCAATGCTACAAACTGTGTTTGCTGCTGCGCATACGATTGGTATAGAAACACCAATGACACTTGATAAACATGAACAACACCTTTACATTCAAAGTGATTTGATTTTACCTATTTCTGTTGGCGAGAAAAAAGAATACATTTTACGTGATTTCATTCATGATAAAGACGCTTCATATGGAATAGTCGAGAAGATGTTTGAATCTATTTTCTATCATCCCGTCGTCAAACAAACTATACCCTCTATTGCTATCAAAATTACCAATGGTTTACAAGAGTGTATCCATGTGAAAGATACTAAATCCCTCGTAACTTTAGTGTTTCGGAAAACAAAGTGAAGTCATTGTGATATGTTTATTGAAATAAAAATATGTATATGAAAAAGTCTTTTCACAGATATAGGGGGAATGGGCTGACTGTAGGCATATATTCACAAGGAAGAAACGATCTCATGCGATACATAAAACAACCATGTATATCTACAAAAAGCAACATCAAAATACTGAGTTAAAGTTGATTATGTCAATACATCTCCTGAATGTGGTAGCGTGAGTTTTATTCTTTTGGGTGGAGGTATGTTTGTGTCAGGATGTCCATGTGGAAGAGATGTGTTATGTCCTATCCAACACCTCTTATCCTCCCATGCCGAAAGTGCTCGTTTCTTGAACGTGTACGTTTTCACAGTATGAACTTGAGATTTTAAGATTGTCATATTGACAAACGTTATAGTTTTATTTTTATAGGCCTTCTTATAGGACCGATGTTTCATTTTATGAACAATGGATTTTGATATACCTTTAGCACGCTTAATACTATCTGCACATTCTTTTAGTTTCATGGAATACATTTTAGGACGGAGGAGAATCATTTCATCTATTTCCTTTCCTGCTGTTTCATCCTTAAAACAACCAAGTTTGGCTTTATTCTGTATGGAATAGAGTGGATGAGTGGGATTGTAGTTAGATGTATCGAAATATTTTTCTAATGACTTACCTACTTCATTAAAATTTAAATCTTTTTGAGTGGTAATTCCTAAAAAGAAACTATCTGTATCACCACCCAGCAAGCGAACCTCTTTTACGAGAGGGCATGGTTTTAATATTTTGTAGAAGAGTTGATACATTTCAAGCTTGGAATAATCTAAAACGGCTTGCCCAATATAGATGGGTTTGCACAACTCAACTTCTGATTTAATCATTTTAACACCTACAAGATCCTCATCGATGATGTCTCTATCAATGAAAAGAGGTGATGAGGTCAATTTGTGATATTTTTGTTCATCAACGACTAGTTTGTAATTCATACGTTTTCTAACATCCTCCATGGTCTTTCCGAATAGACTATTATTCTTATATTTATAAAAATCCTTTTCAAAATTATTTTGGGCGAGTGCACGTTTTTGACTGTTACTATCTATGTAGGGTTTGAGGAAGGCTTTCTGTCTAAATTTGATAATGCGGTGAACTGACTTTAGAAGCATGCCCATTTCTAAATAGAATTTTAATATGCAGAAGTGTACGAGATAATTTTTCTTATCATATTGGGTGAGTAAAAGTTTGCGGCATGGTTTGTACCTTGGCTGTCCACACTCTGTTAAGTTATTATGAAATTGTGACATGAATGGTGAAAACATATCTTCAGTCACTTCGCCAGATTCAGGTGCGAGTGGGAAATCAGCAGTTTTATTTTTAATACTATTTGGATAAATCAAATCCACTTCAAAATAATATCCCCAATCACCTTCATCTGGAATATTCAGTATGTTTGAAGGGTTGGAGTAATACTCAAGCTCATTTTGATTTAACCAACTAAACTCGGAATGAGGTAGTGGTTTAGACAGTGAACTGCCATATAAATTATTTTGGTCATAGTACTTTAGGTGGATATGATCATCACCTACTGTTTCAGATTTTATATGATGTTTATTTACAAATGTGAGACCACCGCGTATTCCGCGCTCAAATATATTATACATCTCCGGGTCTTGTAAGAGATGAATGGTCTCACCAGTCATTTTAAAGGCTGATTTAAAGGACATGGCTGGTAGACTGACAAAGTGGATAGGATCTAATTTGTCTTCTTCTAATGCCACTCGTCGAAACTCCTGAAAGACATCAGCCAGCAAAATGACATCTAATTCTAAGTAAGCGATCATATAATCGCCAAACGTTTTACAATTAAATTTTAACCATGCCTCTTGAGCATGTTCATAGTCCTCTACTGGACAATCTTCACCCGTCAAATCGTTTTTGAATTTGTCAATGGAAGGAAGGGTTGTTTCATTTAGTTTAGACATTGAGCTAAAATACGCATAAGGAAAGACTCCTTTGCGAGTGATTATTTCATCCGTTAAGTTTGGATAGTGTTTCTTTAAAGTTTGACTATGGGGAAGAAACTTGAGATTACGAACGAGAGAAGCTAGTGACGCTGACATGAATTGAAATGAATCTAAAAATTTTATTTCGAAGAAGACTGTCTTATTTTCTTTAGTTTTATCTACTGGTACTTTTGCTGTCATTGCCATGAATTTTTCTCTCGTTTGTGCTATTACATTAAACTGCCACGATTTCATCTGGCTCAACCCTCCTTTTATGAGCATATGACTGTCATAGCCCTTAAAGTTATGAAAAATGACGGGTAGTACACGACGTCTCAACCTAAGTGAAAAGTTACATTTGGAGCAGAGTGCGTTTCTAAATTTACCAGTGATGTGATCATGATCACGCACTTTCTTAATTTTATCGTCATCAAACGTTTTATGACATTTAGGACAGGATGTGCAACTTTCAAATTTTTGTTTGTCTTCATCTGACATATGTAGTGACTTACGCTGCAATTGGGAATCATATGATTGTTGAAATTTTGCAGCTTTATCGAGAAATTCTAGAAATTTTGAAATGCAATCTTCACCTTGCCAAGTATGCATTTTGTTTTGTCTATTCCTAAAGTGGTCATGCCATACTTCATAGCAGGATATGGCTGCTGGCTTGTGGATGATATCATCAATGTAGCATTCTATGTCTGCGTAAATGACACGCAGGGGACTTAATTCGTCACCATTATCCCTATGTGAAAATATTTTATCTTTGGGCATGCGTTCCATTTGTAATTTACCTCGCTTGCACCATTCATAGTGAGTTTCAAATTTATCTTTACTCCAAAATGAGCGGATGCAGCGGTCGCATACAAAATGTTCACCTCTTTTAGAGTGCCCCAAGTGAGTGTACAAGCGAGAGATTTTGGGAATACCACAGTAGTGCCATTCCTCGCTATCATCTTGTTTTACTAATAAGAGGTTGACTACACGTTCATAACAAGTTGAACGTGAATTATAGCGGGCACCCTTCAACCCCTTCTCCCACACGTGAACGACAATTTTAATCTTATTATGTTTTTCGAACGTTTCTACATCTTTGATTTTCATGTTGTTACTATCACAACCTTCAAAGTCTAGTTCATCCTCCCACTGTCTATAGCTATAGGTGCGATCTCGATGCGCGTTGATATCATTATAGTGAAGGATGGATAGGACTGCATATTTGAAACACTGTGATTTACAATCAACATTGATGACAGCTTTCTTATTATACAACGTTTTTGGAAGTTTAAATGTGCCTCGAGCTGCATGACTTTCTAATAGGGAAATTTTGAATATGGCTGAGTCCACACCATCAAAAATGAGAGCGCTGTCGCGTTGATTGAATTTATCTACATTTGATTTTAAACATTGAATGTGAAAATTTAGCCAAGACTCGCAGTCTACAACTTCGGTTGCGGAAGAGGAAGGAATATGAAACTGTATTCTCTCCGTCACTTGACCCGTTTGAAAATCTATTTTAATATATTTTAGTTTAAGGTAGATGAGCGCCTTCATTCTAAAATTGTCTAAATTATTGAAGAGCGCTTCGATAATGTTAGAATTTTGAAGGAGCCACTCAGGAAAATCTACAATTTGAGTATTGGACTCCATGCAGTAGTCGCGTACTAAATTATTATGTGAAACATTAATGAGGGAGATGGTAGAGGTACCGTTGGTGTAGTGATCATTTGCATGTGTGTGTTGAAGTCTGTGCGAAGATCGCTGAAAGTGACTATCAAAAGAAAGAGGGCACAAATCGCAAGGAAAGGAGATGTCATCGTCAGAATCAACTTCACCTCCGGAGATTGACGCCGCTTTGCGTTGACACACACGTTGTTTGATGTGTCGAAGGAGACTGTGCTTCCTTGTAAACATATGTCCGCAGTCGGCACATTCCCACTCGTTGCCTTGCCGCGAGAGTCCTGAGCTGGAACTCACATCACCTGAAAGAGAAATCATTCTTTCATCTCTGTTCAAGCCTCAGTGTAGTGTTACAACCTACCTTGACTCAATAACTCTAAACTTTCCTCGAGAAGAGAGGGCGTTGGTGATGAAGTTGATGTCTGAAATTGAGGAAGATGCTATTAGTCACACGTTTGAGGGAGATGAGAGGAAATTTTCAACTTACCATTTCAACGAAATCAAGTTTAAGGTTGATACTTCTACAAGATAGAGACTTCACTCAAATAATAGTCAAAGAGAGAGATCGTGCGTTCGTCACTTGTATGATTCACAGATTAAATGAAATGACCTGAATGTCACTTTGCTTATATACTTTCATCCTCTTCATTCATTGGATGTTCATTCTGATTGGCTGCTTGTGTATACTTAAGAATTAGAAAAATGTTAAAGTTATCATTATTCAAAGTCAGCATTTCAAAGACAACATGACAAGTCCTCCAACAACACCAAATACCGCATTGGAGTTCTCCTCTCCATATACATCAGCAAAGGTGCTCGTTACACCAAATGCACCAAGAAAGGCGAAGGTGGAGAAGACATACAATCTCGACAATATACGAAAGTTATCATTATCGGAGGAGGATGAAGAGGAGTTGCCCGACCTAACAGGCATACGGTGGAAATATTTACAATATGATGCCGAAGGGGTGATGGAGATGACCAGCAAGTCGCACTTGCATCAAATATGGGAGTGGTACACCCCTAACTCCCAACCGCGAACCGTGGCGGAGTGGGCGTACATTGAGAAAGTGAGGGACGCTGCAGAAGAACGTTTAAAGCAGCTCAACTGTTTTTGTAATCTATGTGAAGCCAGACTCTGGGACGATATTGACGATGAAGACCTTTTGAAATACATGCCATAATAAATGTTTATTTCGTATTATCTTTGCTTTCATACTGACTTACTTGAATGGGGTTTTAGTGAATAATTTAACCATGTATACTTTTTCATTTGGAAATAGTAGCACGCTTAGTTTAACTTGTAAATCTTATAACATTTCATATGGACGATGATGGTAGATGAAATAGTGTCAAATAAATTAAGATAGCTTACACTTCTGATACAGGGATAGCAATCGACTGCGATCCATGTGTAAAGAGCTTGTTAGACTACGGATGGGCTTAAGTGGATGATTTAACCATGTATACTTTTTCATTTGGAAATAGTAGCACGCTTAGTCTAACTTGTAAATCTAAAAACATTTCATATGGACGATGATGGTAGATAAAATAGTGTCAAATAAATTAAGATAGCTTACACTTCTGATACAGGGATAGCAATCGACTGCGATCCATGTGTAAAGAGCTTGTTAGACTACGGATGGGCTTAAGTGGATGATTTAACCATGTATACTTTTTCATTTGGAAATAGTAGCACGCTTAGTCTAACTTGTAAATCTAAAAACATTTCATATGGACGATGATGGTAGATAAAATAGTGTCAAATAAATTAAGATAGCTTACACTTCTGATACAGGGATAGCAATCGACTGCGATCCATGTGTAAAGAGCTTGTTAGACTACGGAAGAGAGAAGTGTGTTATGTTGCGTGTGGCGCGTGAGTGTCCTCCCATTTCATTCCATTCATCAATTCGTCTCATTGATAGAGACAGGTAGAACTCATGGTTCTCATAACGTATGCAATGGAAAGTTTTAGGCAACCTTCGACAGTTGGCTAAATGTCGCCCTGACGCGAATGCATGCTACGTTGAGACAGAGGCAATCACTTGCAAACATGACGCAGAGAGGTTTAACAAGATTGACCATTGCCGAATGTCCCTTGCGGTATACATAGCTACGGGTTTCACCGCCGCCCTTTACAGGAACGCCCGTCGAAAGGAAGTATTACACCGAACTTCATTTGCAACGTTCAAGTTGACTGATAGCAGATTCAACTTAATGATAGTATTCGCCAGTCCGAAGACTGCCCAGGGCAAACCGCGAGGAGGTTCTATCATGTCTTGCCCCATGGTGGCCCTTAAGAGAGCCGATGGTTCGTTCTCGGGGACGTGAATTTGACTATTGACTGGAATAGTCAATGGGTATGACGCTTAGGTTCTCGTATACCCTATACCGCCTAAGCCGTGGTGGTGCATCTGGCACCTTTCGGATGCGAGTGGTATTTGGAGTCCACACCTCATCCGTCCAAACGATCCTCTTGATCTTCCCCTTCTTCTCATCCTCATCCCACTCGTCGAGGATGACGAACTCGGGAATACCGTTGTCTTCATCAGTGAAGACGGGAATATTGTCGGCAGATGTCGCTTCCATCGTGACTTCAAATTGAATGAGAAGCGCTACAATCTTCTGGCTTATATAGGGTTTTCAACAATGAATTGCTCAACAGCGAATCAGAATGCTTCAGGGATAGCAATCGACTGCATAATGTTCAAGTTGACTGATAGCAGATTCAACTTAATGATAGTATTCGCCAGTCCGAAGACTGCCCAGGGCAAACCGCGAGGAGGTTCTATCATGTCTTGCCCCATGGTGGCCCTTAAGAGAGCCGATGGTTCGTTCTCGGGAGTCGTCATCCTACAGCCTACCAATTCTGCTGAGAGAGTCAAAGACTCTCTCTTTGGTAGCACTGTCGACTTCCACACTAACTGGCATGTGAGTATAGAGTGGAATGTAGCGCCATTCCGTTGGATTGACAGCAGTTGCTGTCATCGGATTGCCAATCCGAGCAAGATTATTAAAAACTCTGTCTTGCTCCTCTATTCTAGCAAATTCATTAAATAAATTTCGCGGCCTTAACTGCGGTCCGCGAGGAGAGCTGACTTGACTGTTCGGCGTCTGCATGATTGAAATGAAATGAAATGAGAGGCAGTGGTTTATATACCCCTCTAACGCGACGCAACGTTCAAGTTGACTGATAGCAGATTCAACTTAATGATAGTATTCGCCAGTCCGAAGACTGCCCAGGGCAAACCGCGTGGAGGTTCTATCATGTCTTGCCCCTAGGTGGCCCTTAAGAGAGCCGATGGTTCGTTCTCGGGAGTGACGTGATGGGGTGGTGAAGGCGGGCAAAGATCTGCAATGAAAATGATATGTGTTAGAATAGGATATACTATCTTATTTACTTTTTCACTTACCAAGTTAGTCATCCTTAGGTAGTCTCGCGCGTTTCCGAATCGAAAATTTGTGTAGATGGCCGCGCATTCTCAGGCTGGCATGGAGACACTTTTTCGTGGGATGACCATTGTAACATAGGATGGACTCGTCGAGACTTTGATTGACGAGTACTTCGCCGGCCAAATGATTGTCCCGAATAGGGATGTGAAATTCAAACAAACGATCCTCATTCACACGTTCCCACTCATCCCTCATGCGCTCCAACTTCTCACACGCCTGCCTCTCATCACCCCGCCGAGCCACAGTCCTCTCCAACTCAACATTCCTCGCTCTCAACACACTCATCTCCTTCATCATCTCCTCAAACTTCGCCTCTGCATCTCTCATTCTTCTCTCCGCAGCACTCGCCCTCTTCTCACACGCATCATTCTTCTCTTCCAACTCTCGCGTCTTATTCTTCAAATCAGTCACACAACGCCTCATTCTAATGTTTTCATCCGCCACCTCCTTCGACTTCAAATCCTTCTTTTTCAACTCATCCAACTCCTTCACAACTTCATCCTTCACTTTCTTCAAACTCTCAAACTTATTCACTAACAACTCATGCGCCATCTGCTGCGAAACATGTCTCTTCTCTTCATCCTTCAACCACCTCGCCGACTGCACACGAATCCCACCACTCTTCACTTTTGGGGAAGATGAGCTCTTCGGGGGGTCGGTGATGACGATGTTGGACACCTCCGATGACGAAGAGCTCAACTTCCTCACACGCTTCCTCACACGCTCCCTATCTAAATCCACATCATCCTCATCATCACTCTCAAGCACTCTCTTCCGCTGCTCAATCTCACCCTCCAACGACGCAACCGCTCTCGCCAACTCATCATTCTCAACAACATTCTCAACAACATTCTCAACAACATTCTCAACAACATTCGCAACATTCGCCAACATTCGCTCCCTCTCTTCCACAATCAACTGTGTAAATCTCAAATCAGTCACTAAACCACCACTACAGTCAGCATGCACTCTGTAGAAACGCGCCTCATCCTCATCACCCTTCAGCACTCTACACTTCACGCACGCAACCCTATTCAAGACAATCATGTGGCCGGTGCCCGCCTTCTTGACGTGAGCCTTGGCGTCCGCACTGCGATTTATACGACCGCACACACACATTTTGATATGATACTTTCTGTTTCTATCGTTTGCCATGCCTGATTTATCGTTAGCTGTAAGATAATGAAATTTGTATAAGTTTGGAATCATGTAGTACAGTCATATTCCTAAAGAGTGTAGTGAGTGGCACTCGATCCCGTCGACAGCCCGAAGGCCTTGTACCGATCACTAGGGAAGTGAGAGATCTTCCCCGATACCCGCTCTTTACAGCTGAAGACATCATTGTCACTGCCCCGAAGTGGTAACAGGAACGCCGAGTCAAAGGTAGTGATCAGTAGCTGGGATCTAACCCCTCAAAGCTGCCTTAGACTTAGTTAAATTTCAAATCTGATAGCAGATTTGAACTCAGGATACTTGAAAACCTTAGTCTATATGTTAAAACTTTGAAAAAAGTGAAAATTAAGAATTTTTAAAAAATTCCGCATTTTACTACTCATACTACTTTTAAAAAATTTTATCAGTAGTAAAGACACTATCAAACTCTATCATACAAACTTTGAAGTAGCAAGATAGCTTGCCTACTTCAAAAGATAGAGTCCTTTGCACCCGATATCGGGAGCTCAGAGCGACGACCGTCGCTTACCTCGTCTTTCGATGAAGTGATCAGACTTACGTTGTCGGGGGTTTATATATGCTCGGAAGAAAACTTAAAAATGGCTCTATCTCCGAAAGTATTCATCGTAGCGACATCCGGTTTGTTGCAAACGATTTGTCTCATCATTCTTTACAATATGACACCTGAACCATTCTCATATGACCACGGGAAGTTGGTCCGCCAGCACATGTCCATGTAACATGCCACAAGTGAAAAAATTCCTAAGTGTGAGAGCTCCAGTGTGGTGAAAATTTTGAAAAATTTAAAACTTCCGAATTTCAACCTGGGACCTTAACCAAAACATTTTTCATCAAATTTCACTGACCTCCCCCCCCCTCGTTCAGAGAAATTTGATGAAAAATGTTTTGGTGACGGTCCCAGGTCGAAATTCCACACTTTGGAAAATTTTCAAAATTTTACCCATACAAAGTCACTCTGACACTTAGGATTTTTTCAGGTGAGCGAGCTCCGACCTAAAATCTTGTAACCGCTCTAACTTTTGAACGAAGACAGATAGGAACAAGCCGATTCTTTCACTGAATTTGTCTCACTCTTAGCTTTCAAACGAGCTATTGCACGAGAAAATCCGTCCACTAGAAGCCAAGATAGAAGCTAGCTGTCCAGGGGGGGGGAGGTCAGTGAAATTTGATGAAAAATGTTTTGGTGACGGTCCCAGGTCGAAATTCCACACTTTGGAAAATTTTCAAAATTTTACCCATACAAAGTCACTCTGACACTTAGGATTTTTTCAGGTGAGCGAGCTCCGACCTAAAATCTTGTAACCGCTCTAACTTTTGAACGAAGACAGATAGGAACAAGCCGATTCTTTCACTGAATTTGTCTCACTCTTAGCTTTCAAACGAGCTATTGCACGAGAAAATCCGTCCACTAGAAGCCAAGATAGAAGCTAGCTGTCCAGGGGGGGGGGAGGTCAGTGAAATTTGATGAAAAATGTTTTGGTGACGGTCCCAGGTCGAAATTCCACACTTTGGAAAATTTTCAAAATTTTACCCATACAAAGTCACTCTGACACTTAGGATTTTTTCAGGTGAGCGAGCTCCGACCTAAAATCTTGTAACCGCTCTAACTTTTGAACGAAGACAGATAGGAACAAGCCGATTCTTTCACTGAATTTGTCTCACTCTTAGCTTTCAAACGAGCTATTGCACGAGAAAATCCGTCCACTAGAAGCCAAGATAGAAGCTAGCTGTCCAGGGGGGGGGAGGTCAGTGAAATTTGATGAAAAATGTTTTGGTGACGGTCCCAGGTCGAAATTCCACACTTTGGAAAATTTTCAAAATTTTACCCATACAAAGTCACTCTGACACTTAGGATTTTTCAGGTGAGCGAGCTCCGACCTAAAATCTTGTAACCGCTCTAACTTGTGAACGGCTGGTCCGATTGACTCGCAACGAAAAATGTTGTCGAGCAGTTTTTTCTCCTCTTTCAAACGAGTAGCTGTAAGACAAAATCCGTCCACTAGAACCAAAGTTAGAAGATTGTTGTCGGGGGGGGGGGGTCAGTGAAATTTGATGAAAAATGTTTTGGTGACGGTCCCAGGTCGAAATTCCACACTTTGGAAAATTTTCAAAATTTTATCCATACAAAGTCACTCTGACACTTAGGATTTTTCAGGTGAGCGAGCTCCGACCTAAAATCTTGTAACCGCTCTAACTTGTGAACGGCTGGTCCGATTGACTCGCAACAAAAAATGTTGTCGAGCAGTTTTTTCTCCTCTTTCAAACGAGTAGCTGTAAGACAAAATCCGTCCACTAGAACCAAAGTTAGAAGATTGTTGTCGGGGGGGGGGGGGAGGTCAGTGAAATTTGATGAAAAATGTTTTGGTGACGGTCCCAGGTCGAAATTCCACACTTTGGAAAATTTTCAAAATTTTACCCATACAAAGTCACTCTGACACTTAGGATTTTTTCAGGTGAGCGAGCTCCGACCTAAAATCTTGTAACCGCTCTAACTTTTGAACGAAGACAGATAGGAACAAGCCGATTCTTTCACTGAATTTGTCTCACTCTTAGCTTTCAAACGAGCTATCGCACGACAAAATCCGTCCACTGGAAGCAAGCTGTCCAGGGGGGGGGGACGTCAGCCGAAAATTTTTTCTCTCCGATTTCGCTGGAAACATCCTTCCTAACCCAAAATTTCACGTAGATTCCGAATCTGGCCTCCGTTTTCTCATCCGATGCTTCGTTTGGACGCTACACACCAAAAACATCACACACTATAGCCTCAAGACTAATCCTGGCGGTCGCCCACGTCAACCTAGACGGTCGCCCACGTCAACCAGGCGGTCGGACCAACGCACCCGAGTCTCACACTCTGTCGTTGCAGAGGGGGGGGGGACGTCAGCGAACATGTTGTGAACGTGGACCCACCCGGCCGGCACACCACGACAGACCACAACCTCTGTCGTTCCAGAGGGGGGGGGGACTCAGACACGAAGCACCACGGCGGCCGACCACGACACTCTGCCGTGCCAGAGGGGGGGGGACGCAGCGATGGCCGCCATCTTGCGCGGTCCAGAAGTGGAGTTTTGCTTACTACTGTTTTACATATCCATTGACACAAAAAATTAAGGGAACATAAAAATTATTACATACAAGCGATTTGATTCTTTCTTTGTCAAAAAAATTCTTGACCTTGGCAAGATGTTTTATCAAGCTAAATTCATTGTGTAGCAGTGATTCGCATATATTTAGTGCCATACAGTTTATGTGCTCAATCTACTATCATACTTTTTCAAGGAAATGTAATTTGAAATGCAAGATCAGTGTCACGTCATCAGTGTTCCTTCGTAAATTCAAGCAATAGTTCTAATTCAATTGGCAAGTGGTGGGTATCTGAACCAGCAGAATTTTGCCGCTCCGCTCCACGTGTCGTCTGGAGCGGTTCCGCTCCAGCTGTGTTGACTATAATAACAACTACAATACAAAACGTTGTTTCAGTTATACGTGTACATGTGCGGATGTGAACGCACATGTACACGTATAACTGAAACAACGTTTTGTATTGTAGTTGTTATTGTAGTCAATACTACCATATTACTTTTGATTGTGAAGGAGAGTAAACTGACATGAATAATCGATTTCAATATGAAACTTCCTGCAATTAATCCGTCAAGTATTAATTTCAACTAAGTTACAACTTGATACTTTCACACCATGCTTCACTGATATTGAATGTTCCTATATAGATCTTCTTGAGAGTTACAAAGTGTTTGAGCATAAAGAAATGAAAGTAGCATTTTTTCTAGAAATTTATTCTGTGGTAGACCATTACAGAAAGACAATATGAAATATTCATGTAACGAAGTACTTAGTTGAGAAACCCAAGATTGGAGTATGTATTTTTTCTTGATTTGCGGTAATTTGTGAAGAAGATATATAGGGGCCTAATCAACCTTACAGCGGTATCTTTGTTCAGCCAAGGCTGAATACCATGTTCGAACAGCTTTCTAAGCTTCGATCAGCTCATCGTTCAAGTTGCTGATGCATGCTAAATTTCACGAATATTCAGAATGTGCTTGTATATTTCAATCTCAAGAAAACATAAAAAGGAAATAATATAATACAAATCCCCGACAAAATGTAATAATATATTTGAGTGACTGGATGAACTTTGATGTCTTTTATTGACTTAAAAGTTGTCATTCTCTTTAGAAATTCAATGTACTGCGACACACCTTTGTTGCCAATCTACAGTGTGAGGTAGACAAGCTGATCTGCTGTCTCGCTACAATATGAATGCTGGTAGCGTTCTGTAAATAATTGGATAATATGCTGTCGTTATCACTTAAAGGTGACTTCTGCCTTCAAGTATTAATTTCTTATTAAGTTATAATTTCTTTTCGGGTGTACACCGAAAAATTGGGAATAAATTTTTAATAACGGTCTCAGAAAAGTCGCCATTTTTTATACACTCAATCACCACATCTAAAATGCATATCTAAAATTCATTATTCAAGTTACAACTTGATACTTTCACACATACTTCACAGTCTTCGCATTCTTTTTGTACCGCTGGCGTAGCCTAGTGGAGAAGGTGCAAGCTCGTCTCCGAAGCGGACTTCAGTTGTATTCCTGGGTCAGGCGAGTGCGGTCGGGGAATCAAGGATGTCGGTGTCTTTATTGACTTAATAGTTGTCATTCTCTTGATTATAAGAGGAACTTTGTTTACGAAATTAGCCAAAATTTTTCATAGAGATGATGAGTTCTCGTCGAGTTCGCGTTCATGCATGAAGTTTTGAATCGAGCAAATTCATTAATGAAATACACGATAAAAAATCTGAAATACAATTAAGGTATTTAATAAATTAATAAAATTGTACTTAAGAAATTTATGAAATTCGAAAGATTGGAATTCAATAGATATTCGTTATCAAAACAAAATCACCCAATCAATTGGGGCACCGTCGCTCGTGCTCGCCTTTTTCTTCAGAATATTCGTGACTAAATACAAACGTTTGTGTGGATTCCAAAGCGGAAGCACTGCAGGAGACTTTTTCGCACTTATGAAAGCTAAATTTTGACTAATGATGTCCTTCAAATCATTTGTGTGGTCGCTGTTGTTCTTCATATTGCAAATCATATAGATATCAGTATGGACTGACCAACCGATCGACGATATCTTCCAAACCATCGATTCTATCGCTCAATTACAAGATGGACATATGATGTTTGAATGCAGCAAACCGCGGGAAAATTTCGCAAATCCGTAAAACACGAATTTCGCGCGACTTTGTGTTTTCGCGAACCTGCTTTGCTATGATATGAAGCTGTCTTCAATGGAGTCAAAGCATTCAAAATTGGATGGCTCAGGCTTTGCGCAATCTACATAATAGCAACAATAGCCAAGCGATAGCTATTGGCTGGTGTTTGGTGAAGCTTAATTATGGAGCTTTGGAGATGGGTCCTACAAAGAGTGGTTAAATACTTTTAGAAATAAAACAGAAATATGTTTCGCTGATCTTTATACTCGCGAAGCAATCGCATTTCGCTAAGTTAGCGAAACAAGAGCTGTCATGAAAATTTCTCAGTTTGCAGTAAGCTGGTTCCGAAAAGCTTATTTGATATCCAGTTTTGCAAAAGCGACCCATAAATTCGAGTTTTAAATTGCCATTTAATGCATACTTACTCAACACTAAGAGTTATGAAAATTTAAAATGAGTTCACTTATTTTTTCTTCAAGGTTTCATTACATAGTTAATGTTGGAGTTGAGCTCAAGACCACGTGAAAGCATAGAATCCGTCGAGATAACTATGACCTACTCAATTTAACATAGAAGTGCCAAAGATTCTGCTAACAGAGAAATATATCTTACATCATTCACATATCGTAATTACCCGGAGTTTCTATGAATTTCTGTAACACTTTTGCGCAATTGTTTGACCTCAATTGGATCCTAGTTGCGGGTGAGACATGCAAAGTCGTTGAGGTCAAGGTTGGAACACTCTTTGCTTGTTTAGTGTCAAGGGAATACTTTGAGGCTCCAGCATTGGTTTCTGTAATTCATATTATTTTATTTTATTAGCTCGCGAAGTCGCGAAAGACTAAAAAAATGTGAGGCATCAATCGTGTTGAATATTTCAACTGATGTTATATGATAAGTTTTGCTGAATCTTTCGTGAAATATCTTCAGTATCCGATGAAAGTTTCATTTTTTAGATGTTTAATCCTTATCATGTTCATTTAATTACCGGATACATGGCAAAACATGTGGTGTCCGTGGTACAATGGTCAAGTGATTGGCCTAGTGATCTCTTGGTCCGGAGTTCGAGCCCCGAAAGTGTCCTACGAAGTCGGCAGGAAGCGCATCCGGATAAAAAGTGCCACAGCGTGAAGGAGTATTGACGTTAAAGCTTCATACATGGCAAAACAAAATGAGAAAAATTGTTATATCAACGCTTTCAGATTTTCAAACACTATTTAAATCAACTGAGTGATCAGAGAAGATCGCTTCATGATATTCGTGGCATGTCTCACTCCAACATGAAAAGAAAAGAAGCGTTATATCAAATTGCTAGACTATCGCGCAATTCTGTTGAGTTTCTCTTTATAATATAAAATTAATAAAAACTTATCAGCACACCTTCCGCCTTTATAACGCATGCCCAAATGCACATTTCTTGTTACTTATACATGCAAGTGATCTATCACACTGGATAAAGTACATGAACAATATCCTTCAACCCTTGATTTTTTCTAGTAAGGGATGAGAACGTGTGTTGTGTGCATCATAGATATGTGACGTTTCATGTCGTTCAACTGAGTCTGCTCTCACTCCGTCAATCCATAAGAGGATTGTTAGAAAAAGCCGAATACTTTATAAGAAGCGCCCTGTAGAAGGCATGACTTTGATGACAAACTCAGATCTTGCCCGCTGGATTCATAGAATAGCTTATCCTCTAAATCTATGTCAAACGTCCAATAACCAATGTTGATATACGAATATTTTCATGAAACTTTATCTTGCCCTCTCAGAAGAGCAATGATAAAAATATTGCCCTGCTACATTTTTCAAATCATGACAGATTGCCTTCACAGATTTAGGGGATAATATACTGTCAATTCATTGACTAATAAATTTCTTATTGTTAGTCAATGGAATTAGAGTTTTTCATTTCAGAATTGAAAATGTTGTTATTGAAAATTGCAAGAGTCAAAGTCTTGATGGACTCTATTTCTTTTCTGGTGTCAATTTCTTCCGTTTTTACTGTTGAAAGAGGCACATTCATTATTTGGATGCAGCCTAAATTTCTGAATTACATTGAGAAGAAGCAAAATGACATGTAATATGGAATTTAGAAAGATTTATTAACGTTTCTTATGCTCTTCTTACATTGGTCGAAAAGATTGTTGCAACTTCTACACATAATTTTTTATTGCATAATGCTGTTTTGCATTCAAACTCTACTTGAAATGTTTCAAGTAGGTTTCAGTGGATAAAAGAATAGCCTACTGACCAATATTTTGAATTCCACTCATCTAGAGTAGGTTGAAGCGTGCCGACCATGACAGTTCAAGTGACGCATTTCCTTGAAATCTAGAAGAGTCAAAGGACATCTGCTGGCATGTTTTCAACAAGGGAAGTTGTTTCTGCAATTTTTGATGAGCAGCGGCTTTATTTTTTGCAATTGCCGGCATATTCACACACTTCCGGGGACTTCAAAAGGAAGTCTGAGTTTCATAAATTGAATCTTGCATTCTCTTACTGAATTCCGGAAATCGAAAAGTAGCGTAATGATGACATTGACTAAATAATGAGGTTTGGATGTTCGTATTCAGGGGCACAGCAAATACTGGCAGGGTGTGAATAATTTCACTCATTACGATTCTTTTTCAGGATTCCAGGAGTATTTTCTTTGATATGATTCTGATGATCTGATGACATGATTCTGATCTTCACGTTAATGTATGTGCAATATAAAGTACATATAATATATGACAATATATGTTCTGATTCAATAGCCCATTCCATGTATAGTTATATCACAAATAGCTGAATCATGTGTGCAAGATCATAATATAATGGAGAGATTGATGTACAAATTAATAACTCTGCTGCAGTTATCCAGAATATATACTTCACTTCTACTCATTTATATAGTAAAATCTTAAGAACCAGGAATACATGTACATCACAATTGACTTTCGGATCATCTACGTTAAAATTAATCGATCATGCGTATTACAAACTGATTCAGTGGCTGGCATGTAGACGACTTTCACATAATTAAAGTAATGAACATTGCATAATCGTATTGAACAATGGATAAAGTAATGTCCTAAAGATGGCAGAGTTCGCAGGGGCATGTCAGACCTGATGCCCAATTTAAAGATGTCCTCAGACCTGAGCTATTTCAGTGGTCTTGTAAATAGTAATAAATGACAATAATTAATAAAAGTAATTTCAGTTTGAAATTGAAATGATCGTTTTCCGATACAGGTTTGCCTTGGCAGTAGTTTATCGTCTTGTAAAACATCAGCATTATTAAATGAAATATGATCAATTTCTTGATGTTTCGTTTTTTCCATTTAAGTGTGAAATTTCAACAATCGATCATCTCTGACTCTGTAGCTCGTGAAGAGGAGTTTGTCCATCATTCGCTTGAACTTTCACCAGAATTTCTCTTATAACATTACCACTCTTTATCTAGTGATTGAAAATCATGCCTTTCGACATTCTCGTCCTTATCTATGGAGTCGGGATTTGATTATATTTTTATCCAAACTAAGTAATGAGTATGAATAGGGCTATTCCATCGGCGCCATGAACTCGTTAGCATGACTTGTCTCCTTGCCTGACTTTGCATATTTGATAAAAACTGAAACAGCTTTCTTATTCAAAGCCATTCGATTTTATTCCATTCCAGAGATTATGTTATTGAACATATCAGTGAAAGTAATTTCTACATTTTATTTCCAGCAAATATTGGTACAAAGCTTATCAGTGCTTGGGAGAAATGTTGACGAGTATATCACAAGTTGCCATTGAGCAAATCTTATCAGTCAAACATTACAAGCTTTACACAAGCATATTCAACAGTTTTACAATTAGTCAACGTGCTTATTATTGAAAATATAATACATATATTGATTACAGTGAGTCAATGTATATTCACTGCGAGTGGTGTATTTCTCACGATATAGTCATGTTGCGCATTAGAAGTGAAGAGGAATATTTATTCGCTTTCTCGACGTTGATATAGAAAAATTACGACGCAGGTTGGAGGTAACAAATTCAATAGGATAATTCTGTAGTAAAGACAGTGCGAAATCTGTCGTGGAAGTTGCGTGTTGTCCTGATACTGATTCATAGTGTCGCACAGTTTTTATTAACTTACATTAACCAAGAACTCAACATGCTCTTAGTCATCAGTACTGATATTTCTCTCTCGCCTCGAATAGACGCCACGGAGTCTATTTAAAGAAATACAGTAGACATATTCATGCAGATATGCTTCTCATATTCATACATCGTTGAACAAGCGGCTGAAAATTGATTCAAGTTTGAATTTGAAGGTGGTCATTAAGTCATCACTTATCACAGTCTTCAAAATAACACAAGAGAAAGGTATTTTGCCTACATGTCTTTCGGTCCTTTACTATACATTGAATCATGGTACTCAGCACAGGAACGGTTGAATATGTAGGAGCTGTGTTGTTTACGGGGTAAAGCTCTTGTTATTTTCTCCTCTAGAGTTCCAACATTAGATATGAGCCTTTTATTCTGAATGATTCATTTATTTAGATCCGCCAGCTGACCCTGGGAATCTCTGAGTAAGTATACAAGTTTACTGCATGAGAAAGTATAAGATAATGTGTATGAAGTTGATGCATTGTCGCCCTGATTCTTTTTAATGGCATTCACTTACTTTTTTTTCTTTTCTTGTCAGCGTTCTCATTCAAGTTTGCCCAACGGTGTCATGCACACCGGCAGTGGCATTGTCGGCGTCAGGACAATGAAATGGCGTCGGCTCCTAATAATTATTGGATGCTTCATTTTTCTTCTTTATATCTACATGATAACCACTCCTGATAACTCGTTGAGTAGCAGAGATGAAATCCACCGAAATCTTGATGTGCGGCTGACGAAGCTGACCAGTGATATGAAGAGTGTCCGGGAACAAAGTGATGAGATCATGTCGATTGCAAAAGAAATCAGGTGAGTAATTGAATTTTGTGCTACAGCATGAGGTCAGAATAAGCATCGATGGAGTTAAGCGGAACTTAAGTGAAGTTACAGGGAAAAATTCAAAGTTAAAGACAAATTTGTTATGTCTACCAGAACTTCAAGATTAAAGGTGTAAAACTGCCGGAACTGCCTATGTTTTGCCATTTGGCGGAAACCGCTGAAGTTGGTCTAAAAACATGAACTTCATCGGTCGACCAAAAGGAGAATAGAAGATGTAAAGTAAATGTACCGTCACTCGTTCTTGATCGAAAAAATCCATTTCTGCAGAAAAGGCAAATTTCATATATTTTCCAAATTCGACTAAATTAATTAGTGAACTTATGGTTCAAGGTCAAAGTGATCTTTTTACAAAATTGTTCTGAAACTACGTTTTGATGAAACTGCCGCAACTGGAATTTAAGTAACTGAAACGTTTTCAGCAACATGTAAAACTAGGTGTTGAATTCGCCGAGCGATAGTTGAGCAGAAGTGTTTACTGTGCAGCAGATCATTCTATTGTGAACAAGAAAAGCAGTTACTTAACATGATATTACATGAGGACTAGAATAATAATAGACATATTAAACATAATAGACATAATAGAATAATAGACATGAGGAATAGAATTCAACAAGCAATCCAACCGCATGATTAGACAGGCCGTCACTTCTTCTGTTTAACTAGAAAGGAAACAATAGAACATGTGACACTAATGAAATATGGCTAATAATCTGATGCCATAATACCATAGTAATCGAAAAGTGAGTAGTCAGGCGAACATCAAACACGCCAGATTGTGCGACATTTCAGTCACCGTTATCAACCGGATAACAAAGCAAAGAGACGCAGACGATGTCAAGTTCTACAGATAAGTTTGTGAAGGTTTTTTCGTGCGCCTGCTATATTTTTTAATAATGATCGGAAGGACCTACATTGTCGAGAAAACTTTCGCGCAATGATCTGAATTCTTTGAATCTGGAGGAATTGTGTCGATCCGAGCATTTTGAAGGAATTCACAGCAATGTGCAAGCGACGCATGTCTGTTTTTCTCATCTCTGTAAGGTATTGAAAATTTCTTCTTGCCCTGTTAGTAAGTTCCTGCATGTGTCATTGCTTTGAATCAGTTTGCACTTTCAGCAAAATGAGACGCTTAAACAATCTAATTCTGTGAATCCAACACTTCATTGTGATGACATACACAACAGACAACACGCAATAGAAGTCAACATTCAACACAAGGTGTCTGTTATAGGGCAATTCCACGCATATGTCAACATTTGGGTAATTTTCTGAAGTACCTGAGAGCATGTTTATTGTCCTTGACACTTATATTATCCAGTAAAACATTCAACTTACCACGGATACTTGACTTCCATCAGAAAATGATAAATTAAATAAATACTGTAATACAAACAAGAAAAATTGAAAACTATCATTTATAAAATTTGCTCTTTATCGTATTAATATATTTCAAATTTATTCAAATATAGCAGATGTTTGCTACTTATTCGAGTCACAAGTCGAGAACTTCTTCAAAAGCAATCTCACCTTCCTTCATTTGGTTAAAAAATTGACATGTAGATCTGAGCGTACATGTGTAACGACGTAGAGGAAACTGTCATTGTTTCGTCTCACGACCATCAACCAATCTATAAAGTTTCCTAAATTTGGTTGCAAAGTAAGTTAGGTGATTCATATCACATTGTCTGTTCGGATCCGCTTTATGTTAACAAAAATGCTTTGTGTAAGAGCATTTTGACAATCGTAACGACGTAACATTGTGACGTCGTAACGCAACACAGTAACGTAGCGCAATGAGGTCTCACTGTTACATGGAAGCTACATCCGAGTACTCGCGGTATTGGTGGTAGGTATAGTTTCAAAATGTGCCGATTATTTAAGAATTTTCAATATCTTGTAATTCTTTGATTTGGATAAGATCTCCATTTGTCCATTTATGTACACGCGAATACTGTGACTTGATGAGTAGACACATTCTGTGTTGTCTTCTAGCTATTTTATTGTGACATGGTTCCCTCGCCTTTTGAAATTCTGTCATACTAGGAATTTTCATCACGTTTTTGAGAAAATTTCAAGACAAATGCTGCCACCTAATAATGCTCGAAATTGCAGCATAGTAGCTACATGTAGTGCCCAATTTGACGAAAAAATGTATCTCTAGTATAATCATTTAGAAAGTTGCTACGCAGTATCCTCATAAATCGTGTTTTACAGCTCGGTGGAAGAGTTCGCTCAATAGCATTACTGAAAAGGATGAGTACTACTTTTATCAAAACATAAGTAGTATGATTATTTTACCTGTCTAAAGTTAGTAGTATGAATGTTTTATGCTTCTTTTCGTTTGTGGGCATTGACTGAAGCCTAAAATTCTGAAAATACTATTAATGTCTATAAAGGATGTCATCATTGAATATGCAACCAGAATTGCTATTCTTTTAGAATTGCAAAGTGGAAAGGAAATTTCAAGAGCTGAACCTTTAAGAGCGGACGTTTGGCAAATTAGTTATAATATCTTAAATATCGTGCAGTTCTGCTCAGTTTTCTACTTTTCTTCAGTCATTTTGGAATGGCACCGAATGTCAGTGCTATCCAGTGGACCTACATCAACAACGTCATGTAATACGTTTGCAGACGACTCCAGCGCAAGTTGTAGGATGGTCCTTGCGGTCGCTGCGTAGGCCTACATAGTCATTAGCGAAACATTCCATGACACTAACACACACCGAAAATCCAGTATCCAAAACAAAGTCATCACGTTACGATTATCGGATTAGATCATATGAAGCTGTTCGACTTTTGCGGACAGAAAGTCTAAGAGCCAATCTCGTCGGACACCTGCAGGTCAGGAAGTGTCGACGGAATGCATAAAGCGATGATTCCTGGTTTGAAGACCGTCTCACAAACCGAAATGACAACATTATAGCTACGATGTTCATGAAAAGACAAGTTAAAGGGAAATTTCACTGTCACTAAATGAGGATGAGGATGAATTTGATAGGTCCACCATTGTGTGAGTTATACTGAGTCCAGTCATCGGGGAGAAGTCGAATACTGTATACTTTTGATTCGAATGATTTGCTGATCATTGGAATCATTTAGGAACGGCTGTACTTTGAATTTGTGTTGTTCGGAAAACGTGCTCACATATTTTTCGCATGCGAAACCTCGTACCATTTTGCATTTAACGTCGCAACATTGAATAACTTCAATTTACGATTCAGCAGTTGTAGGATAAGACTTCCTGCATACTAGTCATAAAAGAAGAGCGCGTCGAGAACATGTCCACAAAAGATGGAATGAAAATATCGCCTCAATTCGCAGAAAAATAGAAAAGTGCAACATAACAAAAAACCGAGGTTGGATTCGCTTAACGTCGTAACTTTGTAATAAAATATTTTTTCGCGCACGATAGTCAAATTTTTGTGCTTTTCCGGCGATGTATTCCTCATTTTGACCGCAAGAATGATTGGAATCCATTCAGAGATGATGAGAAATGGCATTTTGCTTTTGATGAAAAACTAAGTTCCAATTTCATGAAATGCGTGCGAAATAACGTTGTAACGCGTGGAATTGCCCTATGATTTTATGCAGAAAGTCAATATAGTCTCTGACAGATCGTGGAAGTAGGCTTCAGTAAGCCTACTTTCGAACTGTCAGAGGCTATTGAGCTTTAGGTTGTAGCTACTTACCGAGGTTTTATATGTTGCTGAAAACATTTGTTATTAAAATTTTATTTTGTGGCTTCCCCTTTACAGTTTCATCACAACTATTTTGGAGACCATTTTGACTTGACCCCTCCTAATAACATATTTCGAAAATTGCTCGAAAACATTACTAAGCCGCCATTCAAGAAGCTTAGAAGATGATGTTTTACGTTTAGTTCGTCAAATAACTGCTCACCTTTACCGGGCATCAATCCTAAATTGCTCCAAGGTGGCCGTATCGTCCTCTTCCATTCAACGCGATCTAGGACCCGGTTGTGGGTGATCCCCTTTTGCTTCATGTCTTTTTCCATGAGAGGATGTGGACCACCTTTCCTTCGTCTGCCAGAAATTGGTTGATGCAAGACTGGTTGAGTTGTACGATCGTCCGGTCTTCTACTGACGTGCCCGCGCTATGTTAGCAGCTTGAATTCTATGAATCTGTCGATGCCTGGGACTCTCATCTTGCGCCGGAGCTTTTCATCCTTGACACAGTTTCGGAGGGTTCAGCCCTGACATCGCCTGAGCATCTTTATGTCGGTCACTATCAGCCTTTGTGTATCATTCTTCTTCGGTACCCAACAGTCCCCCATAGGTAATTGCCGGTCGTATCATGGCTGAGTAGATTTTTACTTCTTGTTTGTCCATCCTTGCCCTAGAATTGAAATTGAAATTGAAAAATTGCTGCGTCATCCCTTATCTAACCGATCAGAACTTGTTTTCTTCAAAAAGATGCTATTTACATTTTTTAGAAGAAACCGTCTCCCATTATTTTGAAATGTAGAATGAAGAGGGTAAAATTTTGACAACCTGACATTAAGCACACCTTCCATAGTGATAATGTTGTCTCACTATCATGGTAACTAGACTAAATCCTGAATTCTGAGAAATAAGTATTTATAGTAAGGTAGGCAAGCCGGCACTGTGGCCTTGTGGTAGACTGTTCGCGCTGCGTCCGGGAGACCGTGGTTCAAACCTGGGTCTGGTCAAACTTATGGCTTTAAAATTGGTAAATTCTGCATTCTGCAACGATTGAGAGCGTGATAAATAACAGTTCCTAAAGTGCTTCCAATTATATATTTTGTGTATTCATTCTCTAATCTTTATATTTCAAAGAAGCAGTAGGAAATTTCGTGCGGTTAGGGAGTAGCTGCATTGTTATGCGCATGCCTTGTGGTTGTATTTGCAACTTCTTTTTCGTCGCCATTTCATCCAAGCTGGAATGAATTCTCCCTGCTTTATGATCGAGAAATTCAATTTATCATAACCGATTTTTGACGTCCATGTGAATAATACAAAATGTATACTGCGATAGATTTGAACCCGCTAGACAATCGCTCATGTCAGTAACCACCATGCCATCGTCACGTGCGCGAAACTTACCAACATCCATCATCATTATAAGGACAATTTCACGGCAAAGCGGACATAGAGGTCAGAAATTATATCTAGTCACAGCTGTCGTATTGTTTTTTCGTACTCGGTTTACTCCCAGACACATCAAGCATCTAATGATTCCTGTCTTATACACTTGTTTTCATGTTTTTTCGCAGTATTCGTCAAAAAGACCATTTTGCTTAGAAAAACACCGAATATGATGGCCACCGAATATCGACTTTTTAGTGCTTTTCTGTCAATTAAAACATGATTCTATCCATTGCAAAGTTTCAATAAAATTTCATGTAGACGATTGTGGTTCTGTTAATTAAAGATTCGCCGGTAATCTGTAGTAAATGAACTATGTGAGAAGGTGGACAAATTTGTCCCATACGACATGGTGAACCTTGACATATAGAAACAAAACAAGAGATTATATCAAAATTCCTATTATGGTTTTATATTGCCATTTATGTGAGAAATATCCATCTGCAATATAGTTCTAATAACTTTAATCAAATCACAGAATTTTGATGAAAAGTAAAATGAAAATAATACTTTATCCCGTGCGACATGTAACAAATGGCCAAATATCTCTGATAATAAAAGCAACATTAACTAGCGGCTGTTGCATGCAATTAGGCCATGCACTCAACTACAATAAACATAAGATAAAATTAATTTTCTAGTAATGACCTACTCGCCAATGACAAAAAAGTCGTATGAATGTCCTGTACGACACGGCATGGAATTGCCCATCAATATATTCCACTCAGCTCTTTCATGTCAGCATTAAGCCAACATTCAGCATTGCTTTCCGCAACTACTCCCTGAAAAATGTTGTCTCACGAAAATACTTAGTTTGTGGTATGGCGCCAAGTTCTATTATTCTGATTCCGTGTGACGCTGGTGATATATGGCGGAAGCTGCATGTTCAATCTACACTGTAGTTTACATTCATGTTTTTTTTGATGAAAAACTAATGTTGTGAGTTTCTCTTTGATTTTATCTCTTTGTAAAATGTTCAGCATCAGTTATGTATCTCTGTATATCATAGCATTTCAGTGACAGTTGAAATAAAAGCCGGCAAAGCTTCAACAATCTCACCATAACACTTTCAACACATTGCCTTATTTCCCTTCTTTTGGTAGATGTACAATTTCCCTGTCATATTTGATTTTTTTGCAATTGAGAGCTGCATATAAGGTTGAAGTAGTTACAGCTTTCAGAAAGATTGTTATGGAAACCATGCTTTTAGAAGTTGATAATTTCGCATGATAAATCCGTCCGTATGTGCACTGAATGCACTGAAACAATGGAAGGTCTGCAATTGAGCACTGCATGATGTAGCTTCAATGATCATCAGTTTAGCTTGGTAACCATGATGGACAACTTCATCTGATTAATGATAGTGGGAAATTCAGGAAATTATCTCTCCACATTCTACTTACATAGACACAGTTCATTACTTCTTTCGAAATCTTTTAGCTCATCACTTTTATCTGCTTGACGGACAGTGAAGAATGTTTCTTAGACCCAGCTGAGGATTCTTGGCATGAGCATATTTACAAAAAGAACAATGTCCACATGCTTAAACAATCTAAACTCGAAACTCCTCGCCAGCCGTAGACAATATGTATAAGCTGGTTTGGACAATTCCGAGCAGTAATGAAGAGTCTTCATAGCACGAAGCGCACCGTATATAGCTGTCAACGAACTTTGTGCTTGCATTGTCAAATCTGGGCATTTTCAAAACTATGTCCAGGTGAACTGGAACTTTGCATTATCTCAGGTAAATAGCCGGTTCAATTTCATTCAAGGGACTTTAGCGATGTTAAACAGTTCAAGCGTGATTTCAATGTGGCGTTAACAAACTTCAGAAACTCTGTTAGAATACTTGTTCGTTCCTCATGCTAACCTTAATTTTCATGTATAAACAATGGAGATCATTTCGTTGACGAGATTACTGGTTGTTTTGTTTACCACAAAAACACTTTCAATTTTGTTTCAAAAGTTCACACTGATTTCTGACAGTGTCTTTTCTATAGCGTAAAGTGTGCACTATGGTCATTCCAAATAAATCAGGTGATCTTCGTATCCGGAATGGAAGCGTGATGAAAAAATAACCTTCTGCGGATACTAAATTGATTTATTACGATAACCACAAAGCATACGAATTTATTTTATTATTTTATTTTATTTTCGAATTTTATACGAAGCCACAAAACGCAAAATGATCAATACCGTTAAACGCACTGCTTTATCAGAATATATTTCTCTGTACTTTGATTCAGGCAAATCATTGAAGAGAACTTTCCACCCTCCGAAACAAAAAATCCAATGCCATGATAGCTGCACAAGTTGCAAATTGAACGATACAGGTAACTCGTGTCACTCAAAAAATATCATATATAAAATTGTGTGCAATACATGCGGTGCTATTTACATTGGCGAGTCAGCTCGTTGCATCAAGTCAAGGATAAAAGAACATCTCTCACAGAATAATAGTGCTGTTTTTCAACATCTACAGACTCATCGCAATTGTTCGCAGCCTATTTCATGGACGATACTGCATCGTGGATTTAATACTACTCAAAAGAGACTCACGTTAGAAGCTATGTACATTCGGCAACATGCAGGCTCCCTAATGAACGGATGTCAAGGTCTAAATATAGACACTGTCATGTAACGGGTTCATCCAAGTTAATGTTTCTCTTCTAGCTGTACTCAAAGTTTGTTTAAATAGGCCCACCTTTTACCACTCTCTGCTTTACTTATTGTAAGCTTGACAAAGCCGCAAGGCGAAATATTGGTTATCGTAATAAATCAGTTTAGTATCCGCAGAAGGTTATTTTTTCATCACGTGCACTATGGTGCTGAGTTGAGACATTGTTCAAAGGATTCAAAGTATAGCATTGTCAGCGCATACAGCTCCTCAATATGAAAGAAATCGAAGCTTGAAACATGCACATTGCATATTGAAAAAATGGTCCAAAAGATTTTCTCGTCTTTTGAAATCCAAGAAAACCATATTGTTGTTAATTTGTAACCTGGATTCAGCAAATTCAAGTGTGCGATGTATAGATGAGTTTGAAAAACAAGAAAACTTTTGTGTGTCCTGAGATCGTATGACTTCAAATGCACAATTACACCGGCAGAGATTTGTAATTCGAGTCTAGAGAGACTATTTAATCTGAATGTTTCGTCCTCTGGCTTTTTTATCACAGCTTGAGTGGCCACATGGGTGGCCGCATGTCATTTCCATCATCAATCTGGGGATAGCTTCACTTCTTTGGGATACTTTGCTGTATACTTGCCAAAACCAATTTTAAAGCTTGCCTTGTATTCGTGTTGATTTCTTTTGCATACACAGTTTTCTTGATAATGGCTATGGCACATGAATAGCCGAAATATATTGATAAAATTAAAAAGTAAACATCTACTTGACTTTTCTAAATCCTGAAACCTAATCATGTGATAGTATTGAGTTACTTCTCCCCTTTGCTATGTTGGCTAACGATTGCTAAATGCAGCCTTAAGTCAGGAGAGTTTTGATCAACGTGACATGAAACTGATAGTGCTAGGAATTAGAATTTTAATATTCTATATATTTTTTTTCATTTTTTCGTTTTCATTTCATATTTTCATTTTTTTAATATTATATTCATCATGGTATTGTTAAGAGCATAGTCCAAGCCATTATTGTGGATGCATTATGACAGGAATATTTTCATATCTTCTTACAGGACAAAAACAGATATCCTCGGACGATATAGAGTCCTCGGATAATCTGCAATATTCTCCTCTAAACATGTTTGCCACCGCAAGCTTAAAAACGGGAATTAGCGGGTATTTCAGCTATTTGTCTTCTTATACGGGAATTTCGGCTATATTGGAATAAAAAGCGGGAATTTCTGTGTTATAGGCTTTTCGAGTCTTTTCTTGTCTAAAACTTTTACCCTAACATAAGATATCAGAGGGGCACGCGAATTGAAGGTTGATTTAGAAAGTGTCACAGGTTCCATTAATGGACTGAAGTAGTTTGTGTGTTTGTATCGGCCGCACAGATTATGTACTTCACATTAGCTGCTTCAACATTTCATACTTATGTATTCAGTTGCTATTAGCTGTAATGAAAAGTGTAGGTATGTAATATTTCAAACAATCTCTTGATGTATGCATGAATTTTATAAAAATCTTAATAAATAAAACACGTGAATTTCTCTATCCAGAAAAAACATGTATTATTATTATTTTTTTTAATTATTCATTATAAAAATTTTAAATGTTCTCATCTCTCTTCAATTTTTCTCTTTTCTCTTTACTTTGATGTATTTTTAATCAGTTTTAATATTGTAAATTTAAATAACTGTAAGTATATTTATGATATGCTTAATAATACATTTTTCATGCTAGTTATAAAATCTAGACTTCATTTTATGCATATAAAGTGGCAATATTCGTGAGATCATAGCTTGCATCTTGGTAGGGGAAAAAGCGGGAATTTTATGAGACAAAAAAATTGGCAACCATGTTCTGACAGCGTTCTTAATTTCCTGTATGATGATGCCCTCGACAGGACAGTGTCAATTTCTTATTAATGGAGATGAAATATTGTCAGTTCATCATATCGCAGAACGAATTATCAGACACGTTAATCAAGAACAGTTTTCGACACAGATTACTTAATTTGATGAAATAAGATGTTTTAACTGCGGAATCAATGTCTAGGTTGACCCTGGATAGCTTTCGAAACCTCGTCCGAACTTAATTTCATGCGTTATCGCCTTCACAAATCATTTTTCTTCCTTTCATCCTTTTCTTGTTGTGAAATGCGATATCGGAATGTCAGAAAGGTTAGTGTTTGAATAGGGGATCAGAAATTCAACTCTAAAGTCAGCATCCCAGAAGCTTATTAGAAATTTCCATCTATTTCTGTCTCTGTAGCAGTTAGTTGCAAGCAGCTATCATTAACTAGGAATGCTTAGTTGTAGTCCGTTTTAACATAAAAAAAATAAAAGCCATTAAATTCTTCTGCTGCATTCATATAATTATCGTAACTCAACAGTTCTACAGAAAGATGCAAAAGCAAAGTTTTCAGGGCAGTTAGGCTTGTGGATAGTTGTTGCTTGTTAATTTGCATTTACATGTGTACTTTCTGATAAAGTGCAAGGTGTCGACAATGCGGGAAATGCGGGGAAGATCCGGGAATTCGAAAACGACCCTGGAAAACCCGGGAAAACCCTTGAAAATGGTCATATCTCCTTGAAATTTTTAGGGATTTCTGAAAATTACAAAGTTGAAACAAATGTAGTTGGATAAAATGAAAATCTGAGCGACATTGCTTTTTATGTATTGAGCATTGCTTCTATAATAAGTATACGGCTTAATGACAATAATGTACTGGTCTTATTACAAGTATGGAATTCATTTTCAGCAAATTTTTCCGGGCAATTTTCAAGGATATTGCATTGTTCTTCAAAGCGAACGTGATGTCTATCGTCATTCTATAAAACTGTTTCATTGTATAATTTCAGGGATTTTCCAGAATGCCATCTTACCAGTATTGATGGGTTTTGTGTATTTTAATTGCACATGGTATTGGGTTGATCCAATCACTTCTTGATTGTATATATCTTTGTTCATGAACTGATATGTACAATGAAAGAGTCCTTGGCTGATCTGAAGTTATAGTGCTCTCATTTTCGTTTCACTCAAAATCAGATACATTTCAAAGGACTGTTACTGATGATGGCATTGCATTCCAACTGTTATTGCAGTCGGTTTACATCGAGGTGGTGCGTTTTTTTGATATGAATAACAAAGTCACGACTCGTTACCTCACTTTGTGGGTCGTGCAACAGCAAAACATCTTTTTGATGGCTTTCAGAAGGCTGCAAGCCAACTCAATTTAGTAAATCTTTTGCAGATATCTGTGGATGGGCTCAGTGTCAATAAGAAATTTTTCGAAATGTTCAAAGCTGGTAAGGAAGGATTGTCCTTTATAGACATCGGTACATGTTCTTTACACGCAGTCTGCGGTGCTTTGAGAACGGCTGATAAAGTTTGGAACATTGGACAATGTCTTCAGAGACACATCAGCACGACGATCTCAGTTTTTGGAGATAAATGACAACGAAGACCTGAAATTTCCTTTGAAATTCGCTGCTACACGTTGGGTCCAAAATGCAAACGTTGCAGAACGAATTCTTGAAATCTTGCCTTATCTGAGAGTATTTTGTGACCACTTCAAGGGAAGTCCTCAGAAGCCACGAGCAAGTCATATGGTGCAATGAAACAGCGTTTGTGCGACAAGTTACTGTCAGCAAAACTCGATCGCCTTTTTTGCGTTCATTGCACGAAAATTGGAAACATTTTTGACCACATAACAAACAGATTTTCCAATGGTACCCTTTCTATACTGATGTTGCAGCTCTGTACATTACTGTGGCCTCAACAATTTTCAAATCTCAAATTCGTGTGAATCGGCTAAAGAAATTGTGAGTGCGAAGCCAGCTGATGTCACGATCCAAAAATCACCACGTGATGCCGATTTCGGGTTCTCCGCTAAAAGTGAGTTGCGAAAGATCAATGATCTAGCGAAGGATGATAAACTGAACTTCAGGAAGGAGTGCATCACCTTAGTTGCTTCATTGTAACAGCCATTAAAGGAAGTAGCTCCAGTTAATTCCCAACTTGCGAGAGGTTTGTCAATTTTTGGTCCGAACATTTTTTAAAGAAAACTGTAGCCTTTCACGACTAAATTTTGTCTTCGAAGAAGTTGTTTCTATTGGTTGGCTTTCAGGCTAAGCGGCTGATGTCGTAAAAGATGAGCTTATCAGATTCGCAAATATTCCTTCTGCTCTTGAATCAGATGCGGAATAATCGTCGCGATCAACGTATTGATTCTTTTCTTCTTCCTCTGATGCAAAAAATGATGTGAGTGATCTACTGACAACGTTAGTCAGACGGGTGTTGGTCTTATCTCATGGACAGGCCACAAGTGAGCGTGGCTTCAATGTCAATAAGGAAGTTTTGTTGGAAAATCAACACGAATCATCGGTGATAGCACATAGAATTGTATATGATGCAATTCGTGAGTGTGACTTAAAGACAATCGAAATATCAACTAAAATGTTGATGCATGCATGTACGTCACACACGTACACGATACAGTCAAGCACAAAAAGACAGAAAATCAGAGAAAGTTGCAAAGTCGCAGAAGACTTTGACGAAGAAACGTTTGCAATTAGAAATTACGGAGATGCAGGAAAAGAAAAAAACTAAGAATGGAATTAGAGGAGAAGACCGCTGAGCTCTATGCTCAGATTGCTGACATATCAAACTGAAATAGTGAGTGATTGCGTACTTCAGGTTACGTGAGACTGTAGCACTTGCCTAGTTACTACTTCCATCATTGTATAAACATTTTACACTAATACACAGTTTCTAGAGTCAATGAAGAACATAGAAGTGTAATAACAGTCGTTTTTCAGCACAATGATTTCGTTTGTCATGTTGTTGATCATGCGAAGAAGTATTTTCTTTCCGTTCTGTTTGTTTTGCGAATCACAGTAAATTTAGTGAAATCAGTGTAAGCCATATGTATTCGTCTTGTTTGAATTGTTAACCAGTAATTGAAAAAGTGTAACCCCAATTAATTGTTTTAATGAAAAATAATTACAATTTTTGTTCCCAGTATAGTTTTCTGTGCGTTTTATGAACAAAAGTATGAAACAATGCATTTAACTTCAGTAAACCGATTACAGACTATATTAAACTTATTTTCGAAAGCCGAAGGACCCTGACTCACTTTTGTATAGTCTGCTATCTTATGATAGATACAGTAATTGTTTTGATTTTATTACGTCTATTAACGCACTGAGTGAATAAGTATTGTTGTTTTGTACATTTGCATGCGTCATTTACGAACCAGAGGTGATCAACAAAAGTATAATTGTCTTTTGAATATGAAATTGACTGTAATTCAGTTTACCTCGGCTTTGTACTTATCTATGCTTTTTACAAAACACTCATTTTTTCCATGAAATTGATCTTTTCATTTGCATTCTACGTCTTATTATTTAATTTTGTGGTGATGAGTTAATAATTCACGGACTTAAGTATTCCAATAATCTCGTAGACCAATAAATTCAATAAATCAGTGATCTTACATCGACATTGATAGCATTCCAAAGCCTTTTAGGTGTCCGGTTCTGCTGGATTTAACTGCAATTTTGATTCTCAGTTGGTTGAATGTGCGCTCAATCGAATATCTATTTTCGATTGCATTTCTTTCGGATTAATAATTATATTCACCTGTGTAAGCAACTGAATTGTTCTTGTCGAAAGTTATCAATGGTGGAAATGCGATGCTGATATTCATACTCGCATATGTATAGACATGTTTCGAGACCGTTTTCGGAAAGTACTAAATTGTTTTACTCATTTGCTCCAACTTGAATAGTTGACAGTTAAATTACAAATATGAATTTACGTAAAATTGAGCCTAGTCCCGTATTCAGGATCTTATTGGAACAAACATGTGATTTACACATGGGAAGTCCAAACTATCCTAAGCATATATGTAGGCTAAATATGTAGCTGATTTCCAATTTGATAACATGAATATGGATATCGATGACAGAGCTTCTCATTACCATTGTAAATAGAGAAGTTTTGGGAATATATTTGATACGTAACTTCTAATATTTATCAACAAGTTGTAAGGCAAATTTAGTACCCCTTGAAAAATATTGCTGATATCCGGGAAAACCCAGGAAAAACACGGGAAAATGAAAATCGAAAGTCTGTCGACACCCTGTAGTACTGTAGTAAGCATGAGCTTAAGTGCAATCAACCCCATAACAATTCTAACGAGAATTCGAAATAAACCTTGGAAGATATGCTGTACCTTGTGTACACCTTGTGTAAGATTGAGTGTATATTGAAGAATGGAATTATCTGATTCGAAGGACATGCCAACCTACGAATTTATCCTAAGATACAGTGTATTGCCAATGGATTTTCATGGCTAGAGACCTTTGTTGGACACTATTAATGAATGAAATTAAATAAACTATGGATCAACTTGCCATGCGAATGATATGCGGCTGGTTAGACTAGAATCTTCGATCTCAGGTTATCTACATGTAGAGACCTGCTGGACACCTGGTAGTTACGTCATTTTGCTATGTATGGACACTTTTGAATCACCCTGTGTACAACATTTAGTAGTGTTGGTTCTAAAAAGGACTAATTTGCGTTCACGCCTGTCAACGTGTTGATTCTACTACTACATACAAAAGGCGTGCGAAACACAAACAACATGTAAATCTAATGTGTAAGTAGCATTGAGCAGTTTAGATAGGCTACCACATCGAAAGGGTTTATCAGGAAGATGACTAGCTACCGGTAGGTCACGTTTCGGGTCCTTGAGCATCTTGCACGCTCAAACCGTAGCTACTGGACCCCGCCGAAAAGGCGTACCCTAAAAACTGACACAATCGAAAGCAAGCGTAACCAAAGCCACAAAGAATAGAGCCACTCAAAAAAGTTTTCATACTTGAATAAAACAAAAATATCTCTATTTAACAGTCTTTCCATGCGCGTAATTAGTTTGTAAGCTTTGCATTTATATCCACTCTACGAAAACTTCAAATGCACCATGGACTTAGACAATAGCATACTGCAGATGTGAACAAATCCTTAGATGCCTTCGAGCTTGTCTAGCAAATGCATTAGCACCCATATGAAGAGGAAAGGACTGATGTATTGTAGGAAAAGTGATATAATTGTCAAACTGTAACTGGATAAGACTTTTCAATTAACACATCTAGCTACTTCTAATGTGTTAATGATTTTCATTAAGTGATCTTAACGATTTGATGAACGATTTAAATGAAAGTTTTCCCATGGATTAGGTATACTTTTAATTGTGAAAAGCTAGCTGCTGTTTTTCCTCCTTCCCTTTATTGAACAAGAATTCTTTTGGGTCACATTAATTCATAACGATAGAATTTTGATGTGCTAAAAAGGGAGATCCATCAAAAACCACTTAGCTTGGCATTGGTCTGTCGTCGGTTCTCATTAATGATGGTACGATTTCTTTTTAGAAAATTCTGCGGCAATGTTGCTTGAAATGAAATTATTGTGTTTATTTCATCACAATGTACTTTTCAATTTTTGCATAATTGCTGTCTGCTATGTAATTCTAGTGGACATATTGTTGCTATTTGGCTGTTAGTGCATTCATTGGTTTCATATCTACCTCATTTATAACTGTTAGTTGACTCTTGATGTCCTGTTTGTTCTTTTCTTGATCCTTGCTTCACCCGGCAATTTTGTGGTTTATGAGAATTATGACTTCTGCAGTGGTGAGTATACTGAAGATCATTGCCAGAACAGCAGGAAACGTATCACAAGTTGTCAGTCATTTAGCGAATTGCCTCCGTAGTGGGAGCATCGTTTATCTCAGAACGGAGAGGTTTGAGACACGATTGCATTAAATGATAGATAATTTCCTATGTTTCGATTGTGATCACATGCTGCTCATTTTTTGCTGTTGTCGATGGCGATGTATGAAGATTAGACAGATTGGGAGTCTTCGTAATGAATATTGAACGTTGTGAATTCAGGATTTTGACGTGCTGCTACGATTGGAACACTACTGTGGCACAATTAGTGAAAATGATATTCCTGATGACTTCAAATGACTTTGCTTGACAGAAGTGACGCCTGAGCTCATTGTTCACTTGGGTGCATTGTCAAGTCTTGAACCCTAGTTTATTGCATAAAGGTGCATTCACACCAGACGTGGCGCGTTCCCGCGCGTCCATGTGAACAGCTCCATAGGTTCATCAAGGTTCTTAACAAAACTCTGACACGTGAGGACCCGCCGCGTCCGGTGTGAACGGATCTTGAGATGATGCCTGGATATGACCACCTGTCGTGCGAACCAGATTTCCATGTCGATCTTCGATGATGCTCTGTGGAGGAAGGCGACCAATGATGTGCTGGAGAGTCGGTCCAACCAAGGTGTATTCGCGCGGAGGTCTCCATCCCAAAGCTGCACTGGATAGCTAGGGGTTAGGAGCCTCCATTCACAATCTCGCTCTGTTGGAGTTACTATCACAGAGTGGCAGTAAGTACTGAGCAGGGATTGCAAATAGCTGGGTTTTTGCAACCACCCGGATCCCGCTTCCGGATCCGGATCCTAGACCCGGGTACCCGGACGGATCCTGGATCCTATGATCAAAAGTGATAAAACTGCATGCAATTCGTTTTCATTATCATGAAACATTGAATAGTCTGGTTCCTGAGATTAAGTTTAAATTATGCGTTTCATAATACATAAAAACATACTAATGAAGTGATATTGAAATCCTAGGATTTTGCTATCGCCAATTGCAGTTTTCACTCTGGTTCTCGGTTGTTATTACCTTTTTTTTACAAAACATCATTACTCAAGATGATTACAAGTATCTAAACTATCGGTAATACAATCTGAGACTGAGCATAGAGAAACGTGTGCTCTTTCTTAAGACATGATAACTGTAGCTGAATTTCTGAATTAATTAAGTTTACATTTACCATGATTGTCAATCAAAAAGCAATTTCAACAACGATAAACAAGTGCATTTAACTAAAAGAAAGGAAAGTCAGCAAACTTGCTTTTATTTGTGTTTATTTGACTAAGATGTACATATCCAACTATTATAGACTTGTTAATAATTACAGCTATTGTTCATTGTAAGTGTAAGGTTGTCGGATCAATATCATATGTTTGGAGAAGCACAGTTGATCTTTATGTTACTAGCTTTGAATGTCATGGATCTCCATTCATTCCTTGGTATGGATTAGTAAAGTGGGTGCAATGCTCACAATTCTACAACGGTTACATGACAATTAGAATGAACAAAGCATAAAAGAGTTACTTCATCTTTTTTGCACATTAATAGATGGTTATTCAATACCGAGGTACAGATATTCCTGGATAAAACATTTCTATTAAGATTTATATTCGCATTCTTGGCTGCCACTCCCAACTCTAAGTGAGCAACGAGAAAAACAAGTTTGAGGTTCTATAACTTTTATAACTTGTATCGTTAAATAGTATTTTCCACAGCATTAATGACCATCAACATCTCATCATAAACGCTCTTCACTGGATCCGGGCGGATCTCATACCGGATCCCGGATCCGCATCTTGACCCGGTGCAATCCCTGGTACTGAGTGCACTCAACCATGAACTTGCTGAACTTCCATATTGAATTTCGGCCCTGTGCCCACTGATTCTCAGGGGCGCCGGCAGGGTAAAAAAATCTGGATTCTATTTGTTTGCGCTATTACCAGTACATAAACTATTTTAGACGAAAGGCTAAGTGTAGTTTCTTGCAGCCGTGACTATAAAATTATGACATTATTTATTCATTAATAAAACCTAAGCTACATGCACTTTCTTTTATTTATTATTTTTATTTTGTTATGTACGTATATATATTTGCTTTTTAAAGACATTCAATTTGAAGTCAACTAGTTGTAAGTAAATTTAAGTTATTTTATATTATTAATGATATTAATTAATTAATCATTTAAGATCTGTTTCTATATTTATAATTTCTATGTAATATTTAAATTTCATTATTTGTTTCTCCAGAAGATGAGACGTTGTTTTTGAAATATTTCGCAAGAAATGATTGCAGACTTTTAAATAATTATCAATCATATTTTTAATGCAATGTTTTTACCTTATTGATAATATTATTGATGTAATTTTGAAACTGTAATTAAATCTAAATTTCATTTTGGACATCGTCCTTAGTCTATATGTAAAAAATTAGAAAAATATCTTTATAATTTTACGTTAATTAGTAGTTATTTAGTAGCAATCAATAGATGGACGCGCGCTTGTTAAGAGTACTCAGGGAAGTTATATCAAGCAAACAGCGTGTCACTGTGTCAGCCAGTCAAAAAGCGAAGCGCGCGCAACCTGTCATCCATAGACAACTAGAGTCCATAGACAACTAGTGAAAGACTCAACAACATTGATGCACATTACTCGTTTTATCTTCTTCGAAATTGTTTCCTGATACCTAAGTTGCTATATCTGCTGAGGACATTCCCATTCTTCAGGATCCACCATGTTCTCCTCAAGTTTGATGATCTCCAAAGAGAGGCATTGGAGGCAACCTTGAACTGCAGATTGACACCTGATTCCTGTACACAGGCCTTTCTTCCAATTTCCCTCGGCGGTCTTGGATTGAGACGGGCGTCTGATTTGTCTCTGCCGGCTTTCCTGGCGTCCTCACACGGCGTTTCGGAGACAAAATCAGCCATTCTCACTGGCTCAACTCCCAATTGCGACTTGGAAGATGCTATGGCTGCATGGGAAGCAAAGTGTCCTGCTAACGTGCCACCGAGCGATCAGCAGAGATCCATACAAAAGTCTTGGGACAAGCCCTTGATCGATGTTCAATACGCAAATCTACTAGCCAATGCATCCGATGACAGATCAAAAGCCAGAATTCTTGGAGTTTCATCGAAGGCAGCAGGCGCATGGCTCACGGCGATCCCTCTCCCTTCACTTGGTTTGAAGTTACCGAATGATCAGCTGCGCATCATCATTGGTCTACGACTCGGAGCAACAATATGCGCACCTTTCAAGTGCAAGTGTGGATCTGAGGTGGACAGTGCTGGAGTACATGCATTGAGCTGTCGATTCAATGCAGGGAGGCTGACTCGGCATAGTCAAGCCAATGACTTAATACGACGGGCACTCATCTCCGCTGGCATCCCATCGACATTGGAGCCTCAAGGACTGTGTCGAACTGACGGTAAAAGACCAGATGGAGCAACGCTCATTCCTTGGGCCAAAGGACGGTCCCTTCTATGGGATTTTACTTGTACCGATACATTAGCGACGAGTAATCTTCCACTATCACACCAAGAGCACGGTACTATCGCATCGAAGGCAGAGGAAAGGAAGAGAAAGAAATATGAAGAGCTAGCGGTGGATTATCACTTCTGCCCAATAGCTGTGGAAACCATGGGAGCCTTGGGACCGTGCGCTGACCACTTCATCAAGACCGTGGGACAGAAGATTGTTGCTGCAACTGGAGATGACCGTGCAACCGCCTTCTTGCGACAACGCATAAGCATGGCCATACAGCGTGGCAATGCCATCAGTATGCTATCCTGTATGCCCAAGTACGATGGCCTTAATGAATTGAGTGCCCTAATATGACTTTCATTTATCTTTACTTTTTTTATGCTTCTTCATCGTCCGTGTAAAACTTTCCTTGAAAAAAAACTAGAGTATTGTGGGGAACTTCATTGAGCTGAAATTGGCAGCGAAATTTGCCCGAACTATTTGCCCGATCAACTCCACCTTTAAACCACAGGTGTCTACTTCAATGGTTTACACAAAGATTTCACACAGCGATGAGCATGGTTTGTACCGGAATGGGCTGGACGCAGATGCGTCTGTGCGTCCGCCTGCCGGCGCCCCTGACTATTCTACATACTGAAGTTGAACATAGTCACTTTTTTACTTTCAATAACGAGAAGAAGTAATTTCCTGTTTTGTTTTAAGTTTAATGTGCATATAAAGGCTATCTTTAGTCAACCTTTGGCATTAGTTCATTGAGGTATTATGTGTTTAATAGATTCCGTGTGGGTGTGTATCGTGGTGATGATTTTAAGTTAGACTGTTACTGGTTTATGGACTTGATTGTATATACGAAATATACGAGTGTCTCTTCAAGATAAGACATGATGAATTGTCTCGACATGTTTAATCTTCACATTGTCTGTGGTTGAATAACGCAAGTGATAAGAAGCTGCAACGATCATTTACCTGTACATAAATAGCTTTGATTGCAATGACGTCAAGGAGATAAAATGGAAGTACATACATGCATTGTGTTGTGCGTCAACTAAACGGTTACAAGAGGTAACTTACACCACATGCACATTGGCAATGCTCATGAAGTGTGTATTCGACTGGTTCTTGAAAGTTATGTGTTCGAAGATGGGGTCGTCAGATGCTAAGACAAATGGCGAGACCGGTAATATGATGAAGCTTTGAATACGTGTGGACCTATTGACATAAAAAGCAATTTCTCTGAAGATGGCTGTGATAGCTTACAGCCGTAGAACGAATAGTGAAGTCGTTTGTGATCACATTGAATGTGTTGACACTGTTTATGTAATTTTCTTTCGATTCGTTGTTATTTTAGTACATAATATATACATAAGACTTTCTTTCTAAAAGTCCGGTTCAGACGAGCAGTGGCTGGACCCAATATTTCATTTCGGTGCACCTCTACCTCAACATGAAGTCGCATCACAAAGTCACCTCCTCCTTTGCCGGATTAGTCACCTAGATGAATTGCCGCTTTCTTGCTCACGAATTCTCACCACTGTCCACGATCTTCCGCTTTCCGTTTGCAGTCCGTTAGTGATATTCTTGTCATCTGACCAACGCGTCGTGCATCGCTCATGTCCTCGATTACTGTAAATCATTCCCATAAGGTATTTCTCCAAATCTGTGTTTCATGTTCCTATTCATTCAAATTTTCATCCTTAACACAATCCAATATCACAGGTGGAAAATACCTTATTGGAGTCAAAAACAACTGCGAAGATATTGATTGTGTACGAGTTGATACCTAACTAATCATCCGTCAATTATGGCGTGAATGGTGTTCCATAGTCATGCAATTTTGGGGATGGCGTGCGACAATTTTTGATTGAGTCTCATAAAAGAGAGAATGTTGATTATTCTCTGAGCTCGTTTGCGGCATTCCGTGCTGCAAAAGACAGAACTGAGCCATTTCAAATGTCATTCAGGTATTTGGTATCGGAATGCGCCATGCAAGCAAGCGAGATACATTCATATGATTTTCCCAATTTTGGCTGAGCACTGTATGCAGATATTTGTTGTATGTCTCATGGAAAGATTAGTTAGGCGATGTCATTGAGTTTTCGGAGGATGGCTTCGAATTCTGAAAATCCATGTAAAATTCCAATATTAGTTGCATATCCATCTTAGTTACGTGATTTTGTGGAAAATTGCAGGAGTCTTATGATGAATCTAATCGTTTTCGATGGATAATTTAATCAGATAGGTATCCAGACACTTGTCGGGGAAATACCATTAAAGATAACACATTGGTAATTGGCAGTGAATCTCCTCTAATGCATTTTGCCTTCGTAATATTTTGATAGAAATAACAAGTGACTGGATAATGATTCGTGTGTTATCCAAGAACTTCGAGCTGTGTTTTACAAAATTGCATTGCTGCTTTCAATGTGGTTCGAGACGTACCTTCTGATATCACGTGTGTAATTGTAAAGTCTGTTAGATGTTATACCAGTGAAATGTTGTCATTTGATTCTCAGTATCGATCATTCAAATGAAAGAAAGTTGATTTTTTTACTATCATGTAGCGCATTTTGAATAATGAAATCTTCAAGAACGTGATTTGATTGTTTTCTTAACTTGTCGCGAAATTGAATGAGTGGTAGCCCCTGACACATTTCGATGAAATCAAGACATTGTCTTTCTAAGGGTGAATGATTGTTCTGCTAAAACTAAATTTGTTTGTATTTCATGTCCATTGACAATGATCATCGGGGACGTTTGTATTGCGATTAATATTGACTCATTAGTGACAGTACAGTCCCTCTCTTGATTTCTGAGTGAAAATGAACTTTGTGGACATCGTTGATTTATTGTTCGAAACTTTACTCGAAGCAAACATTAATGATTACAGGGAATCGATCTGAATTCGATCTTGCCATATTCCAGCAACTCATTAAAGTTACAGGAGAGAGTTGCGCATGTGTGACCTGGTCTACGGACGAGATGGAGATCAATATTGGAAGATTTAATGGACAAAAGTGTGTCTAGACGCTGGAAAGACAGACGCCTATCTAATTAAATAATTCGATGGAGTGCAAAGTTTAACTTTCAATATAGCACAGACTTGCGGCATTGCTATAAATATCGTCTTCTGCTTGAGTGAAATTTGTGTTGAGTCTGTACTTCCTATATTTCCTGCAAATTAGAGCGATGCTTACATAAAAATGCGGCTAAACATGTCCTGCATATGTGGGTGATGAACAAGGTAGACATCATCAAACAGCAACGCACTCGTAATACGTAATGGCAAACATGTTTGGATTTCCTGTGGACATTGCAATGTCTTTGATAAGGCTAGTGTGCGCAGTTTATTTAACGCTTAATTAAGTGTATCATTTCATGAAGATAATTACTGGTTATAGAGTGATTTGCAACACTGTTCTGTAATGATGGAAATCTCGTTAAAAATTGAAGACATCACTTAGTTACCTGATGCTAAATTAGATTTCCCAGTCTAATAGCGAAAGGAGTATTACTTGGGGTGTGGCAAGAAAGTATCGTTTCATCTGCTATCGGCTGCTTTATTATTTATCAATTATTCTATATTGTCATCATCTGTATTTAGATGATTTAAATTAATTAGAGGTGAATTTTACTGCAGCTCGGCTACAAAATAAATGAACAATTTATGAACAAGTTTGCGGGTTGCCTCTCAACTGACATTTGTTAAATGCAGTTGTTAATATTCATAATGTCTCAGCTGGAGATTGCGTCAAGATACAACCTCCATGTTAAATGCGTTAGCAAGACATGGGATGTAAAATGCAGTGGGTAATATACACATAATACGAATGTCCTAGGAATATGAAAGCCATAAGCTTGTCGATTCTGTGGAATTCTGTTCATGTTTGAAATATATGCAATTGATTTTGATAAACATAGCTGCTTCAATTTAAGTTGTTGTCGCTTTACCCGGCTCCGTCCAGCGGATAGGAGGCTTCATGTCATGACAATACGAGGCGACACACCCAGTAAGCAAATGAATGCCTACTGCTGGCAAGGAGATGGTCATTCCGATACCCAACACAAAGCTACTCACACTGGGTGAATAGCATTGATCGGGAGAGGCAGCAACCTCGAAGAGGAGCGACACCCATCGCTGAGAGGACTTTGGACAAGGCACAGCCACAGATGCCACAGGGAATGAAACTCAAAGAGCTAATTTCTTGTTTTGGCCATCGGTCGACAGAACAGATTGAATATAAGTCAGAAAAATCAACTTTTCTCGACCGAAAATGTGTTAAAATAAGTATTTACAACTTGCTGCGCAACGTTTCGCTACCGCTTCGGCTGGCGCAGTAAAAATACTAAATTTTGTATTTTAATTATATTTAATGTATTTCAAATTTACTTTAAATGTAAAATAGGAGCTAATTGCATATCTCAACATCTAAGATTCGACTGTCAGGATCCCCCGATAGTCAGGATCAAACTGCCAACACCACAGCTGCAGTGCAGAAGGCCCTTTAGTCGCCTCTTACGACACGCAGGGGAACGTCGGTCCTATATGCCACAAATCAGCGTACAACACTGAAAATGATGATCAAGCGAGAAAGTAATCGGAGCTTGAAAAGAAGTTAACAAATGAAGCTGAGGCTGCCAAATCCCTAAATCCTGAAGTTGGAGGAGAAGAAACATGTGCAAAATTCATTGGAAAAATTGCAGCAAGTGGACGAAGATCTAGAAGAATTAAGAAACAAGAAAGAAGGGATTCAAAAGGAAAGCTCATCCAATCGATCAGAATGGTCGGGAAAGCCTTTTAACCCTTTAGGGCACAGATCTCCATTTTACTGAGGAATCTTATTTTCTTCTCATGGATAGTTGTTATTGGGTCCCATTAAGACGTATCTCAAATATTTTGAAAAATATATATCGGGAATATTATTTTTGGGGGTGGTACATTTTTGTACCACTATACCCTAGTGAAATTTTCGATCTCGGCAGATAGTTTTCTTGCAATTGTTGTTGCGCTCTTTAATGCAAGTAACTACGTAGGCATGGTTAAAATTGTATTTTGATGTTGTGTAATATACCAAACCCCTCATGTTATTGTGTAATTCAGAGCACTACATTTATTGGAGAAATGCCTGTTTTTCACATACAACTCAAAAAAATGATCAATCGATGATTGATGACGATTAGCAATATACATTATCATTCGTGTGTTGTGTCCAAATTTAGGCCTATCAAACAATAGGGGAATGAAACTATTCATGATAACATGAGTAGCAGTTCCTCTGACTATTCAGACATAGAGCAACGTCACAGATCCTGCAGAATACATTACTTCGGCAGTCGTTTTCGTTTGAAGAACAGAACGTACATCGTGCTTTTGACAATTGGAAAGTGAGGAATACCATTGGATGATGGTTGGAGCAACTTTCTTTTCTTCGACTTTGCCGATTCGAAACACGGTTTGGATCTTGATGAGAATTGTTCTACAAGACCATGAACAATCTTCAAGCGAAAGTCCTTCGTTGACATGGAAGGGACGTCTTTCATCTGCTTGTACACTATGTAGGCATTTGAAATGGCGGTGTCAATTTGATCGAAGAATAGTTTGAGGTAGTATTTGTACCGGCTTCGGTGGTCGATTTCATAGCATTCTTTCCCTTGATCAGAGATGTCCACACCTCCCATGTAGCAATTGTACATGGCTATCATTATCGGGATGTCAACCTCTGCTTTTTGTGCCGATCCTTTGACTATCGCTGTTTAGAGGTCGCTCCATGAGGCGTCAAGTAATTCGATACAGCGCACACGCACCGTCGATCCTTCCATTGGATAAATGCCACCTTCCCATTGCTTTGGACAGTGCCAAATGTTTCCCCAGACTTCATCGCTGCGTCAGTTTTCAATTGGGGCAAGTGTTTCTTGTTCCTTCTGATGGTTGCAACCGACTTGATGCCATATTCATTCAATTTCTCCATCAAGGGAACCGAAGAGAAAAATTGTCAAACGCTAAAACACATCCTTTATCTCTAATGTTTGTGACAGTTGCAGAACCACCGATTCGCCAAGTGTATGTGAAGAGTCGGAGAATTCATCAGGCTTTTTTCCGGTGTACAGGTGAGATTCGAAGACATAGCCTGTCTTTGCCGAAGCTCTGACCCACATTTTGAATCCCCAGCGCACTGATGGTTTGTTCTTGATGTATTGTTTCATGATGTTATGACCTTTAAATTTTATCATTCGCTCGTCAGTTGAATGGGCTTTTGAAGGGCTGATGGCATCCTGAAAGTGCATGTTGAAATGATCTAAAACCGCCTGAATCTTGTAGGCACGGTCATTAGGGGTGGCATCCCAATTGTTAGAGAAGTGCAGATTCTTTCTAATTGCTTCGAATCTTGCCAGGGTCATTATATTATTCACAAATGGAACACCAACTGCTTTGTCAGTGGACCAATAATCCCTCATTTCAGGAAGAACATGCAGGCCCATTAGAACACAAATACCCACGAAGGCCTTCATTTCTTCTTCTTCAACAGAAAAAACGTTCCCATTTTGTTTCGCGTATTCGTGTGACTGGGGAATTAGTATGTCACCAATAAGTTGATTCAACCCAGAAACTTTGAGAAATACTTCATATGACCAGTTCAGTTCAAGGATGTCAGACCGAATAATGTCATATTCAATTGTTTTTGAGAACGATGGATTGGGTTGAAGACTAGCTTTGGTCTTCCATGAGTTACAGGGGAGGGTTTCTCTGGGTCCTGTCATAGTAGAAGTAGTAGGTCTTTCATCAGATTGAGGTGCTTGTGAAGTCGATATGACGGTTTTGTCCAATCCGGCGTCATAGTCCGCTTCAAGGAAAGACATGTCCTCTTCATCAACATGGGCAGGCTCTTCATCGGAATCATCGGCGAAAAGCAATTGTATTGCCTGTCGACCAGCAGATCGTTTGGTGATGAAAATTCTTTCCGCCATCACCTGAAATGAGAAGTCAAATTTGAAACAGCAGCTACTTGTAATCATTTTCTGATTCTGTACATTATTTAGAAGATTCAATGTATTACTTAATGTCACAGAAAGAAAACATCTACGCTATAAATAATAATTGAGGCACAAGCACCACAGAAACGGACATAGCCTAGTGGAACAACTTCGGAATAACGATGCTAATAGTGTGTGGTCGAGTCCCTGAAGAAAAAATTTTGCCAAAAACTACATTGGTGGAGCGTCATAGACGCAAAAGTGTAGCTAGGCTTTTTGGATGTATGTCAAGTACCTAGTAATACATTTTTCAGAACATGTACTAGCATTCGTGAATATTTCATTATTTTGCATAATTTTCCTCTAAGGCTTAGTGGTATATATTTGTACCACCTACGTGTTCTATTTCAATTTTGCACAAACGAACAAATTATCAGCTCATGTCTTGACCAATTATGTTTTTTCAGGTTATCATCTTACCAAAATTGTGGTAGAAAAGTTACTAGAACAGGAAAGAGGCAGATGACATGAACACTTACCCGATGCAATTCACAAAAAGTCGATAATGAAAAAAATGTCCAATTTCATCATCTGTATCCACTAGAAAATAATTGATTTTGTAAAACAAACTCGTCACAGCTTTTTTTCAATGCATTTTCTACCAAGTTGTTAGATATGGTAAATGATAACGGAAAACAAGAGCCGAAACACGATCACAAAAGAATACATTGTTGGTGGTATAAAAATGTACCACTAAACCCTAAAGGGTTAAGATCCTCAAAACTGTCATATCACAAGAAGACTTCTGATTCGACTATACGCCAGAAAGTTCAAGACAAACCAAAGCTGAACATGTGTCGTATTTCTATTCTGATATATTTAGAGGACTCTGTCAATATTTGTTAATTATCTTGTTTTGTAAGATCCGTTAATGTTCAAATTTTTCAAAGACAGGAAATAAAATGCATGATAGCTACAAGCTCTTTTACCAATGAGTATTTTACATTATTTACAAGTATTTTACCAATGAGTGCTTCCATTAGAGTATTTTCAGACTTGCAAAGTCAATCATTACAATAAAATAGGGTATGGATAAAAGTTCAAATTTTACATGTATGTCTATGTGCATCATGTGTCTTTATGATACATGTCAATATTCAAATCAACAATAAATTTGAAGTTTCAAAACTAAACTTGCATGCCCGAAAAATAGAAAAATTGTCTGTAGCAGCACTGTCATTTACACTTTGAGAAATTGATGATGCAGCAAATTAAATTTCAACATTAATACCTGAATGCACTATTCATTGATGATTTCTCTGACTTGATACTTGGGCATGCTAGTGTGGCACAGGATTGTTTTCTTTGATATCTGAATGCTCTATTTGCATTGTTGAATGATCTACCAGTATAGCCTTATTTGGATAATTGAATGACACAAAATGCAATTAACTGCATTACTCTGACTAATGAGTGCTGAGATCTACATTCATATACAACTCAAGAATATGTGACATGTTTCAATTTTTTTGTTAACATGACACTTAATGTAAACATTCACTGCAAGTTTTAAAGTCAAATGTAACTTACCATATGTCACATTGTGCATGTTTGTCTATCCGACAACTGTTCGAGGTGTCACCAAAAAAAAAATAAAATAAATAAATGAGCGTTGTTTATACTCGGAAGCACATTAGGCACGGAGCCTTTCTTCCATGTGGCCGAGTTGTCATTTACCACTCTCATTCTCTTTCGTGCTGAGTGTTTAGCAAGAATGCAGAGTGTACCTATTTTAAAAGTCTTAGGTTTGACCCGACCAAGATTTGAACCAAGGTCTACCGGACGCAGAGCGAACACTCTACCACAAGGCCACAGCGCCGGTCTAACACACCCAGCCTAACATGGTCTAACATGGTCCGGCCACAGCACCATTATCTAATTAGTTTCTACGATCGATAAAATCTTAAGGTAAATGATTGAGATGTAATTATGAGGTTATGATATGTAACTCGAAGCTGTTCAACATCTGTGTCTTCAGTGGATCGTTAGTCACAACACCCACCGAAGAAATGACTTGTGTATGCTGCTTGACTCGTCCAAACTTTTCAAAACACTCCTCAAGGTGGCATTTAATATACAGTCAGACAGTTCGTAATCCTGACGGATGAATCATTCAGGAAAAGTAGATCATCAGTCATAGGGATGATGCGATGTGACTTTATCTGGCGAGTTCAGTTACTCGAAACTTTGACATTTTTGATTTTGATATAAGATGAAATTTTGACAGAGGAAATATGAATAAACATTAAGTGTCAAATAGCACTACAACAAATAATCAAAACTTTCCATTTCAATTGAACAAAGAATCTCAACGACTTTTTGTGTGAGGTTAAGGACTTACTAAATTAAGTACGTCCTTGGTGTGGTCGATGTGATGTGATGATAATTTTGTAATTATTATGAAACCTGCTGTATGAAAAAATTAAAAAGGAAAGGTTAACTTGGTTCCACCATTGTTGAGGGATTTGGGTCTTGGAAGGGGTATAAAGGAAAAATACTGTTAAACAAAAATAATCTGCAAAGTGGAATAAAAGTCAAAGCATTTTTAAGTTTCAAATTAATTGAAGTGGTGAAGTAAATTATAACTTATAGAATTAATTAATGAGAAGTGGCGATAAATGTATGTTTTCTTTTTAACGACTATGCATTTATTATTACTGTTCCGGTATTACTCATCTTACCCCTGCTCACATTTGTATATGCATGTGTATTCATAGCACTGCAGCCCAGTCGCATAATATTATTAACATCGATTTTTTCGGGCAACAATGAATAACTACGACACGGAGAATAGTCCATCAATGTCATTGATATGTACGAGGACTCGTACAAGGCAATAAGACATTGATGGACATATTTAAGTGTCGCAGTGTCATTGTTGCAGGCTTCTCTCAGAAGCTATGACTGTTTCATTGCTGGACGGTTAGCCAATTCAAATTTTCATTTTCCATAGATTCATTTTTTGGACACGTAGCTTGAATAAATCTCATTGCTAGGACATTTTCCCTACATTGTTGCCCTCAAAAATCCATGTTAATGTTAAATTGTCGGTTAGATTTTCCGGGGTAAAAGCAGTTACGATCTTCGGAAATTGACTTTTAGTTTTCGTGTCATTCAGTTTCTACTCTCTATCTTGAACTAAGATTCATTTTAAGATTCAAACTGAAGATACAATGTTGAGATATCGATGCTTGTGGCTTCTAGGAGACTTTATTAATTCTGCATTTACATCTCTGCTATGATTTAGACTGATTTAGAGATGTACATTGTGGCTCCTAGAAAATTCTGTTTGCCTCTCTTTTTCGAGGGGAAACTAGCCTAAATAATGGCGATTTTCTGATGTGCTATTTCCAACCAGTAACTTAGATCAGGGGATTCTTGACACCGGTTTTGGACATGAAAAATTTCATCATCTTACCCTAACACTAGCACATCGTTTGAGGAAGGCATTTCTTCCTTGCTATAAATTTGAAACTGTGCAATCAGCTTTTCGAATGCAGCTCTGAATTGGAAGCTGTGAAGTTGCTTTGAAAATTTAATCGGAAACACTCGCTTTAACAACATTTTGATAGAAAACAACTTCGTGAGACAGTCGACTATCGCATTACTTTTGGTTGATTTGAGAACTTGAATAAGCATTTCATCGAGTCGCGTTAGGATAGCAGGATGGTTGTCATTCAGCTATCTTGTGATGTTTGACGTTGTTCAGCTATCTTGTGATGCTTGACGTTGTTCATTGATTGACATCGTGGAAGCTGTAAAGCGAGAATGCTTTCAGTTCAATCGTGGCGTTGATTTGAAATCCGTTAAACTTCAATGAGAAATTAATGAAAATTGTCTAAAATTCCATTAGAGGATTAGTTGAGATATTTATCCCAAATGTTGATGTGAAGATGAAAATGATTGTGTATTTGTACAATGTTGTTATGGTGAAAATCTATCCTGTGTCAGAGTTTCAATGAAATGTTCTCGGGATTAAAACTTTCTGATTGAAATAATTTGATGCGTGGTTCAGATGAAAAGGTCAGCTGCAGAAAAATCAAATAATTACAGGTGCAGATTGACTTGAAATCACTTGCTGATAGATGGCATTGTGGTTCATGTTTCAAGTATGCAGTTAATGTCCACGGATGAATAATTCAAACCTATGTCTCACTTCATTTCATTAAGTCGTTGTTCGTTGACTTTATCCACTGCAGCTGTCGATTTCATGAAATTCTGGTGCAGTTGTAAGCGTTGACCGCAAGGGTGTTGGATAATTGATGCGTTGAAGGATCAGATGTGGCTGAATATCGGTAATCAATTTCAAAAAGTTAATTGGTACTCAGGTACTTGTCTGCTGTCCAGCGAATTGATTCAATTATTGAGTTCAAACCTACAAATGATGGTGGTATCCATAAACCAGGGATTGCACCGGGTCAAGATCCCGGATCCATTGAAGAGCGTTTATGATGAGATGTTGATGGTCATTAATGCTGTGGAAAATACTATTTAACGATAGAAGTTATAAAAGTTATAGAACCTCAAACTTGTTTTCCTCGTTGCTCACTTAGAGTTGGGAGTGGCAGCCAAGAATGCGAATATAAATCTTAATAGAAATGTTTAATCCAGGAATATCTGTAGCTCGGTATAGAATAACCATCTATTAATGTGCAAAAAAGATGAAGCAACTTTTTCATGCTTTGTTCATTCTAATTGTCATGCTACCGTTGTAGAATTGTGAGCATTGCACCCACTTTACTAATCCACACCAAGGAATGAATGGAGATCCATGACATTCAAAGCTAGTAACATAAAGATCCCTTGTTCTTCTCCAAACATATGATATTGATTTGACAACCTTACACTTACAATGAACAATAGCTGTAATTATTAACAAGTCTATAATAGTTGGATATGCACAATTAAAAGCAAGTTTGCTGTCTTTCCTTCCTTTTAATTAGATACACTTGTTTATCGTTGTTGAAATTGCTTTTTGATTGACAATCACGGTAAATGTAAACTTAATTAATTCAGAAATTCAGCTACAGTTATCATGTCTTAAGAAAGAGTACACATTTCTCTATGCTCAGTCTCAGATTGTATTACCGATAGTTTAGATACTTGTAATCATCTTGAGTAATGATGTTTTGTAAAAAAAAGGTAATAACAACCGAGAACCAGAGTGAAAACTGCAATTGGCGATAGCAAAATCCTAGGATTTCAATATCACTTCATTAGTATGTTTTTATGTATTATGAAACGCATAATTGAAACTTAATCTCAGGAACCAGACTATTCACTTTTGATCATAGGATCCGGAACCGGGTGGTTGCAATCCCAGCTATAAACACATAATTAGACTGATGTCGGTGTAATGCTTGATCAAACGTTACATGTATATCTTCATCGCATCTAATTGTGATCTTTTGCATCCTGAAATGTACTCATGCGAATTTTTGACATAAAATTGACACATTGTCCATGCATTTAGGCATGAAAAATAATTATTGAGTGACAGCCCGCAGGGTATTGAAGAGGAAGATGTCTTCAGACTTGAACAATTTAAGCACTAAATTCCTTGGCAGTCGTGGACGCTGCGTTTCGCCCTTCTAGAATGACTGAAGAATCTGAACGACTGCGCACATTTAGTCTGGCTTTGCCGTGCGACTGGTTATCTTAAAAGAAAAGATTTCACAGTGCCAGTTCGCCTGGACATAAGAAATATATAGAATTATGTGATGTTTTCCGCTTAATAGGCATTTCATAACATTATTGCAAAAACCGCAAATCATGAGCTCTGAAACGAGCCTTATTTATTAGTTAAGATCCAACGGGGCATTGATTCCGTAAAACGATTGCATGGTAAGGAAGCATGATTTGCGTATAACCAGGTTATGTTGTAATGACACTTTTTGGATAATGATTCCACAACTCGTCCAGACGAGAGGTGGTTAATATTTACTCTTTGATAGATAAGACACTTTCCTGTCAGGGAAAAATATGTAAAGCGGAATTCTATCGCGGATATCTATGGTCTTACTTCATAGTTGATAATCTGTCATTTTAATGGCAGATAGCTATGGTATTCTCTAGGATATAGCTTGTGAAATGAATTGATAAAGACTTGGGGATATATCAATCAATTTCCCTCTCTGTATCCCAGAGAATCGTATAGAAATCCTCTATACATTGCAGAGCAAGGCTTTTTATATGATTGTACTAAGAGGAATAATGAATTGCTTTATCTGGCATCATCATGGTTGTAGTCGACTTTTCCCATCACGGCTGAAAGATTATACCAAAGTATAGCATGCGCTCCCATTATCAATCAGTCCCAGTCACACTTCGAGCGGTTTTTCCGGTCCTTGAGTTGATAGTCATTATTGAATAACAAGTTGAATGGTTTTGGAACATTTAATTGATTTTATATTTTATGAGGAACTTCTAATGTGACGCTGAATCGAAGAGAGGTTCACATCGCTAATGCCCAACACGAAAGAAATCACAGGCAAATGAAATTTGCAGTCATATGAAAAGTGTTACTATTCAAAAACTTCATACAGCAATGCTCGATGAGTTGTCTTTCTCTTTTTTCAATCTTTTGGGTACTCATGTCTGTCACAACTTCCTAGGGCAACTTTTGTAGTGTGCCGCCTGCATTGAGGTGTGTGGAAGACCATCTACTATAGCTGGACCAACAGCAGAGCAGAAATAAGATAGAAACTTGCAATATATTTCAACATATTCATGGAAGTGCAGATAGCTCGTTATCTTTGACGATTGGTAACCATCATGAAGGGACACTTCCTCATTTGTCAATTCGCTTGCTTGTTGAAGTGCTGTCAGTGATAATTTATAAAAAGTCTACTTTTATCAAATCAAATTCAATCCTGAAGATGACTCGCTGGGTGGTCTGGCTGTACACGCATTCTCTCGCTGTATGCGTACTTTTCTTCGCATCATTGGGCAACGGCATTTGATGTACGCAAACCGGAATAACTACGACTGACTGCTAAATCAGAAAGAGAAGAAATGCAAAATTCTCACGTTTTTAAATCCATTATCAACTGTTTGTTTGTGTTTTTCGCACAATAGGATGTTGATTAAAGTTGTGCAATCTTGTCCTTGTAATAAGAACGATCACATAAATTCTCACTATTCTCTGTCTTCAATTGCATTTGACATCAATTAGTTGATTGGCAACTTTGCTTTTGTCTCGCTGTTCTAAAAGGAAGCCTCCCAAACGACAGTGGACTTTGTCAATCTATATACGAAGTACTCATGAATTACACAATTTACACATTCATTCACTGCAAACTGAACAACCCAACTCTCGATTCAACTTCCATCTCACATTTCAATTCGACTGTTCAACGTTGCATTGATTCATTCAGCAAGTGTTCTTCAGAACAGACTTGTCACATCCGGCTGGGGTTGAGGTTAAGTGCTTCATTGAAGAGTTGAAGACAAAGTGGTTCATAGAAATTGCTTTGAATGAGGATCAAATTTTCGATGCATTTCCTTTGAATAGTAGATCGTGTCCCATCCATCAGAAGTTATGATCACAACATGCGCATGATGGTGAATCCAAAAGTACTATGATTTCACATCTACGATAAATGTATTCGAACCACATAATTAGATTGTTTGACCGTATCACTTTGTTAGAAGTGCAAACTGATTCAAAACAGTGGCACATGCAGGAACTTAGTAAGTGTACAAAAAGAAATTTTCAATGTCATACAGAGATTACAGAGATAGGAAAAATAGTCGTACGTCGCTTGCGGATTGCTGTGCATTCCTTCAAAATGCTCCGATCACCACGATTCTTTCAGATTCGAAGAATTCAGATCATTGCGTAAAAGTTTTCTGGATAATGTTTGCTCCTCCGATCATTGTTAACGAAAATGGCAGGCGCGCGAAAAAATGTTCACAAACTTCTCTGCAGAACTTGACATCAACTGTGCCTCTTTGATGTGTGATCCGCTTGACATCAGTCACTGAAACTTTGCACAATTTTGTGTGTTTTAATGTTGAACTGCCTGCTTCTTGTTCCCTTTCTATGGTCTTATGTCAGCAGATAGTGCCATTAGTACAGATGAAGGTAAACAATGAAGGTAAACAACCGGCAGCCGCCTTGAGAGAACAAAGACATGACTTCGCTAATTGTCTTGTTTTGAACCTTCGTTCACCCTACATGTTGTTTGTGTACTTTTGCGGAAATGAAAACAAATTTTGAAGAAGTTTGAAAAAGAGCTATAGAACTTGTATGAATATAACTTACATATTCGCACTCCTCACATCGCAAGGATTCTGAAGATACCAAATATGAACACTTTTGATGAAAATGAGAGAATATACCATTTCCAACCAAAAAGGTCATGATTTTGTGATACCTTCACGATATCACTCATTTTTCATTAGTTCTCCGATTTTGATGAACAGTATGTCAAAAGAGAGCTCAGAAAATGCTCTTTCTCCTCGTGAAAGATTCATTATCATACTCACATGTTTTCATTTTGAAAAATTGGGATTTGTAAATTGAGTGATTTTCATATTTTGAGCACTGCTCAGCAAATCCAATAGCGAATGCACGTCTATCAAGCTGAGAATTCAAGTTCTCGAATGATGTATGGCACGTTGTACGATGGATTTGGAAAGCATTAGAATCGATTGAACTTCAACGAAATTTAGGTGCTCCGCTTTTTATGATTAACTCTGTAATTGCATGACTGAAGATTTAAAGCGGACGCTTCGTGAAATACGTGCATATTGTGAGAATCAACAGTGAATTTTTGACCTTTTTACCTCGGTCTTCCTAAGCCAAAATTAGCTTATTAGGACCATTCGTGAAGTTGCCAGGTGGTGGTTGCGTATCCGGGGAGAAATTTATGTGTTTGCGTGCAGGGAAGAATTGTTACCAAGCAGGTGTGCACAGTTTTGCTGACTGTCTTGTTCTTTATAGATTGTTTTATATTATATATGTATATATTATTATAACAAAGTCTTAAAGAAGTCCTTAAATGAAATTCAGAGACTGGCGAGGTTAAGCTCTTCTCCACCTATGCCTGATTCTAGTCTGGAGATGAGGGCGCGAGCGCTTGATCGCATCAGTCAAAACGAAAGTATTCTCACTATGGCCGATTTGCACTCGCTAAAGTGGGCGCCTTTCTGGATAGAGAGTCTTGTGGCTATGTGCTCTACGACTGGATGTGTTGATGACGAAAAGGACACACTGCCATCCTATGTGTAATTAGCACCCACAATGAATTGCGCAATTCTATGTAGATCCTAGCCCGTGACTTGCTTCACATTTTCAAATGTATTTCTTTATTTTGATGCATTTCTCAGTGTTGAACTTTGCAACGACTGCATGAAATTTACTCCTTTATTTGAACAGTTAGTGTCGTGAAGAAGTACGAGTTGGAATTTTTGAAATGTTAGAACAAGGTCAGCTGAAAATGCAAAAATATTATTTAGAATATAGGAAATTGAATATTCATTATTTCAGGCGGAGACTTCCCGTGAAGCAGTAAATTGCTTTCCATTTTCAGCGCGAGATCTTTGAAAAATCAGACGTGAAAGTCAATCAGACCACGAAATTAAGTTTCAGGTTTGATTTTTCAATCTGCAACTGGTCGATCCTTTGAATTTGATTTTGCATTAACTTTTCATTCGTTGTGTAATTATCACATTCATTAAACTTCATAATTTCTTTTGTGTGCTACAATGCACCGTATCAATCCGCCGTATATCATTGCGCATTCATGTGAGTGGTCTCCGTGGCGCAGTGGTTAAGTACTTGGCCTAGCGATCTTTCGGTACAAAGGTCAAGTCTCGAAAGTGTCATTGGAAGTCGTCAGGAAGGGCATCCGGATTAAAAGATTACAACACTCCAGTCTTACTATGTCAGCACCATCCAAGCCCCCACTAGTGGGGAGTAGTGAAGTTAAACCATCATTCACTCATGTGAGTACTCAGATGTGTTGTGATTCAGCAATACAGTGCACTCGCTTGGGAATGGCCTATTGTGTATGTCGAAGGATCTCGAGCTGTTTCAAGGACAGCCTCTACCAGAACCATTTCTGAGAGCACACGTGAATTATGAATGCAATTGTCTAGCTGAATTTGAAGTTTTAGTTTCCACAGAAATCTATCTTCATAACTGCCCGATATACAGCAGTGTATTGCAGAATACAGATCATTAAAGACTTCTAAATGTATTTTATTATTTTGTCTATCACCATAGAAGTTTCTGTCCGAGTAAAGAAGGTTAAAAATCGACTCTACTGCAAACTTCGATTCTATTCGTTGGGCAGGTGATTGTCGTGAAGTATTGAAAAAGTTGATTTCATAAAATCATGTAATCGCTTCCTTTGCGATAATCAGAGTTCAATCGATGAGCACCATGTCTGCTGAGTATTACAGCTAGCAACACTCATAGATCATGCACATCATGTTGAAATCGCCTAGAAAATACAGACAGGATGAACAACAATGACAGGAACCCTAAAAATATTTCACTTAACAATATAGAATACAGACCGACATATTTGTAATGCAGAACAGTGGATGTGCATAAGTACACTTAACTTGAGCAAATAATCTCAAGTATTCTTGTGAAAGGGTATGTGATTGATGCAGATGCTTATATACTGTACTGAAGCAATATTCAATTTATTCCTGTTATCTTCTTGGAATTGTTATGTCGGAATAATAAAGCAGATTCATCTGTGAAAGCCTCAAAGCTTTACAACACAGGATTTCATACAGGTGATCCACCAACTTAGATAGCCGTAACCATTTCACGATACGGAGGGGCATGCTCGATGCTCGCATGCCTCCACAATCACAATGCTATGATATGGTCAAATTTCAAAGATGCAGATTTTTCATCATCCTTCAATACGAAGCGGGAAATTCCTTTTGTCTTGATATTCCGGTAGATGAGAGGGTATATCACGTATGATTGAGAAGAATTCCGTCATAAAACTACTTAATTCGTGTTCCATATTGTGTACAGGTGTTAAAGTTAAGTGAAGCATGTGCATTGCACCTTTATATTGACGCCAAAGAGTTAGATTTTCACGTGATTGGATCTTTTACAATGCCTCATTCCTTAAAATTCACCTGTAATATGTTATCAGATCATATCCATGGCAAATAGCTATGTTTCAGAAAGGAGAATTCGATAACGTATAAAGTGCATCAAGCACAACAAAGTACAAAGAGTGCAGTCAGTAAATATCTGCGATGCATGATTTATACCGTGGATTGAAAATATGAAAGTAAATATTCTGTTTTGTCCATATTTCAGTGGGAATTATTGGAAGCAACGTTTAGTTGGCTTACCGGAACTTACGAGTATATCTACAGCATCATGCTGATTATAATTCTTGTAGAAAGCATTTTGATGAGTTGCTTTGTCAGAAACACATCATGCCATCCTCATCTGTATACTTATCTATTGCGATTTTTCATGGCATACCAAGTATCCTCCGTGTTTTATCGACAATCTATCGTTTCGCATGCCTGGCTTGCTCTCCGTTTTAAGCGGTTGTAAAGCAGTTTTCTCTACCGTGATGAAAAAGTTAAAACCTCCTGCTTCAAATCTGATGTGAATGCATCATATATTAATTATGAAGTATAGTCTAATCCAGGGGTGCGCAACCTTTTACATTTTTGGCCGCCATTTCGAAGGCCGAAAGAATCACGGCCACACTTAATATGTGTGCAAACAACTATGTCAATAGCCAATCCTTCTTATATTCCACCACTCAAATTAGCTTTCCCTGATGAATGGCGCAGTGAAAATCGCATAAAGGCCTACTTCGTAAAGAATGAGTTAGCAAGTAAACCCACATACGACCGACGGTCATTTTTGACCAGAAAATATTTTAAGCTTAAGGTGTTATCAGCACTTGAAAAGTTGAAAGCATGTTTTTGTAAGGGCAACCGAAGGAGAAAACACTTTACTAAGCTACCGTAATAATTCATAAAGGAATCACGAGGCATACAAAATTCATTCATTCATTCATCACAGGGCCGGTGATCTAGTAGGCATCCTTATTCAGGCCATGTAATTGAAGCTAATGCGCGCGAACAATTCGAGCAAATTTCAATTGCCCCTTTTGTTTCTTTTAGCTCATGACTGTAGCCATGAATGCACATGAATGAAACTTCCCTAAAATTTTCTATTCATGAGTTATCGAACTGCTTGAACGCCTTCATCGCGCCTGCAGGCGCGCATTTTTCCAAACAGCATAGTCCGGCAGCCAGAGCGAGTTCCTGCAGGGAACGAGGCCGAAAGTGAAACTTTCACAGAATGATGTACACCATATGCCTAGTACGAATCGGCACGTCTGCCGAGTTCTAGTGAGCTCCCCTTCTTGTCAGATAAGATCAAAGAAAAACACATGCAAATCCAATGGGACGTAGATTGCAGTTTTTTGTTAAAATGAATTATTCTATGTTTTCTCTGATTAAAGGAAAAGTACTAAGCCCAGAGTCATAATTTTTGGCATAGAATGTCTTCAGGTCATTTCCTATTATGTGCATGTGCTTTTATCATGCATCTTATCGGCAATGTATGTGAGAATGTGGCTGAATGTGGATAAAGTTGCTCAAAATGTTCATGTTTGCCGACATTAAGAGGCTCGGCAAATCTAAATATGTATGACTTTGTAGAAAGGGGTGCATGAACTTGATAGGAAATGACCCGAAGACATTGCATGCCAAAAATTATGACTCTGGGCTTAGTACTTTTCGTTTAATCATAGAAAACATACAAAATTTCATTTTAGCCAAAAACTGCAATCTGCGTCCCATTGGGTTTACATGTGTTTTTCTTTGATCTTGTCTGACAAGAAGAGGAACTCACTAGAACTCGGCAGACGTGCCGATTCGTAGTAGGCATAGGGTGTACAACATTCTGTGAAAGTCTCACTTTCGGCCTCGTTCCCTGCACAAACTCGTTCTGTCTGCCGGACTAGCATGGGCATGAAGGTGTTCCACAGTTACAAGGTGACTAGCTTGCTACTATATGTTTTTCGATTGCCTTGAACTCCAGAAATATTTGCAATATACATGTACAATATTCTTTTTCATTCAGGCCTACTTCTAATTGTCACGGCCGCAGGTTGCGCACCCTTGTCTAATCCAATACCAGTCCAAAAGTATGAAACTCATATATCTGTAAAGCTTCATGGAGAACTCCAAATATGATTTTATCAAAGCTTCTGCAGTCGCTTGGCCTTCGCGACTTGATCACTTGAAATGAAGGTTGCAGATGTCAAGCTTTATCAACGCATGCGCATAACCAGAGCAAATTAATCGCATTTTCACAGAACTACTGTTATAGACAATGGTGCGTAGTACATAATAACAAAAAAGGAATTCACCATTGCTTGATCGAAATCAAAAATAAAATCTCCCTTTTTATGTCACGAGGTTTGATTGAAAATAAAATAAGGTACTCTCTCAAGGTACTCTTGAGACAGTCTTTAAGACGAAACGCGTCGAGTCACTTTATTTTATTTTCAATAAAGCCTCGTGACATAAAAAGGGAGAGATCTTATTTTTGATTTCGATCAAGCAATGGTGAATTTAAAAAAACCTCCCGTTCAGTCACCTAATGAAGACAAAAAAGGAAGATTACAATAAAGAAAATGCAGAATTCAGACCAAGACAAACATAGACTGCAATTGTCTTTTACCTGCATAGTCTCATGGCCGACTCATGCTGATTTATGATATTTGCTTAACGATAAATACGTCGTGCGTGTTATGGAATCCAGTACGTGACATTTTCCATTCAGCATCTATTTGAAAACTTTGACAGGTACATACCCATTGTCCAACATCCATACTCTAATTCTGAAGGAGTTCTGCATGTATGTCCCGACTGGCCTGTCTGTCTCACATAGTTTTCTGATAAAATTCTGTACGTATTCAGTTTTTGTTTCCATTTGAACTTCCTAATCGCTAGCTCATTTCACTAGACACTGAACTATTGGACCACATTAAAATTCTAAATTAGAAAAACCCTTTTAAACTGAAATGAGTTATGAATTGAGCTCCAGTCAGTTATAAATTGCGGAAGCTGAATTGCAGAGCCAGGCCATCGAAAGTCAATTTATTTCAGTGGAAAGGAAACAAAACCGAACAAAAACACTCTAAGCAAATATTGTTTTCCTAATTCAGCATGGATGCACCTAAATTTGTGGAGAGCATCAACAACATGCGGCAGTTTCGAAGAGAACTACAACCCTAGCGTTCAGTCAAAACACTACAAGATAGACGATTTTATTGACATGACTGTCTTCCATAGGCAATAGTCGTCGTCTGAACCCTGACGAAAGGCAACTGAACTTTCCTAATTTTTTATGGCTTGCAAGTCATTCTAGGTTAGAGTCGATGACTTTCAATGTCCTTTAGTGCCGGAATTACCTCTCGAACATGGGAAGGTAGCGCTGAGCCACTGCTTTGCTTCGCATGGACAAAAAAAATCGTCAGCTTATTTAATATAATCCTTTCTCTATAGATGATGAATCATCATTATTAGATAGTGACAGGTTCCTCTTATTCGGAAAGGACTTCATTAGTTGACGATTTTACCGCAAGTCGGAATCCTCTGAGATTTGCAATTAGCAAGTTCGCGAAATTTTGACGTGTGTCAGACGGGGAGGATTGAACGAATATGATATTACCACAATAAAGATTAACATAATATGGAACAGTTCATATCGATATGAAGGTTTCCAGCTCACCAGTGCATGAAATCAATATAAGTACGGATTGGCAACCATTCGAATGCCGTATCGGTGTCCATAAATGCGACAACAGCGGAACTAGTAAAGATGATTTGCAGTCAACAAGTTAGTGAAATTTCGTCAGGCATTCATTAAACATCCCTTCAGACACAGTAATGACAAGTCGCCTAAGTTAGTGCCCTGTTATAATCAACAAATGATGCTTTTTGCAAACACAATACAGATTGAATAATCAAATACTGAGTTTCAACTGCTAAGTTCAAATGTTGCTAAGAACGTTCATGTTGTTGAATTTGAATTTATGCGTTCCCTTATGGAAATTTATGGAAAAGCTATCTATGTGCTGCCTGGGAATGTCAATTTTGACACCATTTTTTGAATGAACCATTTTGATTTGATGCCAAAACGATTCGTGAGCTGCCTCCTCGATAATTTGGAAATTAGAGCTTCTTGGGGCCTAGCAACTCGTTAGATATAAACCCAGTTTATAACCGTTGAACCTAATCGAAACACAGTATCAATCAAGGTAATCCGACAAGAAAAAGTCTGCTTATTACATCGCTCATCAAACATTGGTGTATAGACAAGCTTGGTATAGAGGTGACTATACTACAGTCATTACTCAAGTCGTGTATATGCCACAGGCGTATATGCCAAATCGTGTTACAGCCTGCATAAGCTAGGCTAGGGCCATGTGACATATTGGTTCGCATGAATTTCTGGGAAAAATAATAAAGCATTGAAAGGCCCGGAGCACATACTCGTACTCGTAGCTCTTCCATATTTCACTCTAATGGATTTCACAAAGTCAAGATTTCAGCCGGGTTCGATTTCTGTAACTCAGTCAATGTACAGCGAACTAGCAACGGATTAGTAGGAATGTAGACTAATCAGTATGTTAATACACGGACATGAATAATTTCTCTGTTTTCTCACATGAGTTTTATTCACACAGGTGTGAATATCGTAATGTATTTAAGGTTGAAAGAAGTCTTATAAGACTGATTAATAGCTGTCAACTTCTCATATTGTGCCGATTATGAACTTATGGAAGATACGCAGAAAATCATTTTGGAAATCAGATATGAGGATTTTAAAGCTTCACTTAAACACTGCACCACAGAGACCACGAGAAATCAGGGATGATATAACATGTACATGAATATTTCAGCGTCTCTCGCGATGTCCGTGATCCCCTTTCGAATAAGTGGGCAGAAAAATAGGTGCTCGGAGCATGGGAAGTAATTTAAGATTTCTTAGAGAACCGGAAATCGATGATCTCTCAAGGCCCCTTGGTGTTTTGGATCCAGTCAGTGGTAAAGAAGTTGGAACCAATTAATCCACTTGAAGATACTGTAACCCATCTGAAAGGACGCACACAAGACTGATTGAGATGCTTTTGAATGGTGACACGCGGTTTACTTTCATCACAATACACATTGTCTCAGCTCATGTGGCTTGATAAAGTAAAAACGTTGATTCATCAAACGAAAGGGTGTGATCAAGAGTTAAGGTGTTTCATTCTGCTGTTTAAGAAATGATGTCTCACAAAACTCAACGCTAATCACAGTCGTCCTCAATGGGTCAATAAACCAATCGTGACATGCAAAATTCGAATCCAACATTGCCATTCAAACGAAGATACAACATATCAGTATGTCGGAGCGTATGGCTAAAGTCTCATAAAGTAGAATCATGTTCTTCTATGGAGCTAAATAGACGGGCATCTTATGCCAACCCTGTAATTTCCTTAGCATTTAGCTACAACGCTTTGAATACCGTATTTCTTTGAATATGAGACGCCCTTGAATAAGGGGCGCCCTCGAATAAGAGACGCATCCGTGAGAGGAAAAAATTTAATAAGAGACGTCCTTGAATAAGGGACGCCCTCGAATAAGAGACGCATCCGTGAAAGGAAAAAAAATAATAAGAGACGCATGTACAAAATATAGACTGCTATAGACATATTACATGCAGGCTATTGTAATGTGTTAGCTACATCCGCCTGAGCGATTATTAGGCCTACTTATCTTTGTAAAATAAGTCAGTCTACTAGTAAATACCGGATATCATGACCAATATTGTATAATATATAAGGCTTCTTGTTGTTGTTGTTGTACATACGTACATGCAGGCCTACTTAAGGTTACTTCATCTACCATTTAAGGAGGCATTATACGGTAGCTTCCTTTGCAGTTGGAGTCATGTACCGGTCGGTAACTTTTGCTGTAAATACTACTTAATTATCGGTATTTTCGTTTCGGTAAATTCAGATCTAGTCTACATGTATAGTGGCCAACATGTACTGGTATATGAATGTATTAGATGAGTCTACAAGATATGCTACTACAAACCATAAAACTCCTTTCATTTCCAAAATATCTGAATTATGATAAAGCGTATATATGTAAGAAAAATTACTGGCGAAATTTGCCCATGACATAGGCCTAAGTGAGGAATGCAAAGGTTACCTAAGAGAATAGTAGCAAAAAACTAAGACATCTTTTTCTAATGAAAGAATGAAAGCTTGAACATTTGATAAATAAGAGACGCCCTTGAATAAGAGACGCCCTTGAATAAGAGACGCCCTTGAATAAGAGACGCCCCTGAATAAGAGACGCGTCTCTTATTCAAAGAAATACGGTAAGTAGAAATAGACCTTAACTACTAATATAGCATTCGCATCTTCTCTCATAAAAGAGTAGTGAGATGTCAATCTATTTGTCCAAAACGTAATAGAGAAAATATCCAAAGAAACTATTCAATTTTGAAACATCTTGATTTGGTTTGACAACAATATTTTGCCATGTAGCAATTTCTGATCACTTAGTTGCATATGCTGTCGATTTCCTGCTTGTATGATATCTAACTTATCTTTCACACTGTTTCAGTACTCGAGTTTGCGATATCGCTAAGTGACGGATTTGAGTGTTGCAATGAAGAGTGTTGCGAAAGTGGCAGCATTGATCGATTATCTCATTTCGCGACTCATCATAAACCGAACTAAGGAAAGAGTTAGATAACATTACGATCTCATGCAAAATAAAATCAAATCTAAGAATACATCACTCTTTCGAAGCTCCTTAGATATAATTCCATGTTGCAATAAGATCATATGCGTATTCGCCTTACAGGCCTCGTCAGATAAGACATTGAAAAAGACTTGAATACAGACTAATGTAGAATGTAAAATTCACACCGACGTCTATGTCATAATAACATATGGACGGAAAATGAAAGGGGGAAAGTGCTATGGAACAGGTAGTATTGGGTTACATAGTACCAATAGCATCTAAATGATGACCTGACTAGATATGGAAATAGGTAACAAAGGACATAGAAATGGATCAGTAGTGCAAAGGTTTGAGCTATAAGTTCATGCACATATCATACAGGTATAAAAAAGCTATAAAGCGATTGGAAGAATGTTATGTACTTAGCACAGAGTTAATGGTTGTCAAGGAGACATGAGGTGTGAATTAGGAATCTGATGCTGATCCTATAATACAACACATTGTCATGTTTTTTTTATGATTTTTACATAATAGAAAAATTATTTAATCAAAAAGAAAAATGTGTGAATTTTAAATTTTATACTAGACCATAATTTCCTTCCTTCTTGCCTGAAGATAGTTAACGGATGTTAACTGAAATTAGTTGTAAAAATAAACCACCATCTTTCAATATTGTCTCTTTCCAATTACATTAAAAACATCCCGCACGAAAATAAATGGGTGTGTTCTTACGTATGATTCATACCCTTTATCATACGTATGCAAAGGTATGCGAAAAGGGGTATGAAACATGGTATGTTCATACGTGTGAAATGTAACGCTTTTCATACGTATGAATATGTATGTGAAATGCATACCTTTGCATACACCGTGCGAAATCAGGCCGTATTAATACGCATGTTCGCATATGCACTTTGCATACCCTTTCATACGTGTGCAAGGGTATGCTTTTAGCATACGTATGCAGGAACGGCTAATCATACGTACTTTTGCACGCGTGAAATCAGGCCTGGAAGTACTTATGTTCGCATATGCACTTGACATACCCTTTCATACGTATGCCAGGGTATGCATTTAACATAGTTTTTCATGTTAGTGCTATGAACAGCTAACATACACGTGCTTTTGCTAATGCATACGCGTAGATCCCACGTTTAGAAACACATTATTTGGACGCATGCATTTTGGAAATTGCAATACAAATGAAATTGATTCATGAAGCGCACAGCTTAAAGTACAACTTAGATTGGACTGAAGTTGTCCAGAAAAGCTCAATTTGTCTTTGGATGCAACACTCATAAAACTCGGAAAAGGCAGGAGAACATTATATTCTGCAAAAGACTCTATTACTAATTACTTTTGTGATGATTGAGAAAATCAAGTCCTTGCGGCACCAAATTGTGCGCTTTTCATCTGTCATTATTGGGTTAAAAAATGGATTACAAATCTGTTTAGTCTATTCAAAGTTCTTCCAAATCTTCGTTATTTTCACATTCTTCGTCATCTTCTTCGTTTTCTTCAACACTATCCACATTGTCTCCACTTTGCCCTCCCTTCCGTCGCTTCGCCTCTTGATTAATCTTTCTGACTACTTCATTGACCTTTGTCCCTGTCACTTCAACACCTAAGATCTTCGTCGCCATCGCTGGAAAGTAAAAAAATGGCATGCATAATATTAATATGCTATAATTAATACATGTACACATGGAAGGCCTATATAAAAAATTAATCAAATATTCTCAAAATATATAATTCTATCTCTATGCATACGTGCTTGACTACACGTGTATACATAATAATCATATAAACAATAATAATAACGTTTATTTCATAAAGCCCCATTAATTGAAATCGTGGGGTACAGATATACATGCATTATGTCAAAAAGACAAAATCAGTATGTATTTATACGCATCTTACTAGAATTAACTACAGACATGTTTTCAAGTCCAAGCAAACAAATGATATATACTGGAGGACTCAGTTACGTATAAGCCACTTACATTCTACTGCGAGCATTCTCTTCCTGTCCATTGCAGGCTTTCCATCAAAACCTTTCGGGGTTTGAGTTTTCAGCTCTGCCACAGTGAACGCCTCGTTTATCCCTCTTCTGATTGCCCGGGATGCCGAGGCAGCAGCCTTTGGCAACATGTCCACGCTGTCGATGCATCTTCTGGAGAAGGTCACGCCGTTGTAGGTGCACTCCTGAACCGCAGGCGATGGTGTCGACTGCATGGCCTCCAGGCGCTGGGTCACGGCCGATAGGCGGTCGAAAATCATGCCGATGTCTACACAACAAGAAAAATGCTCTCCACCCGAGTCGAGGAGCACCTCTTAATCCGTTGCATGGAGCGACCGCCCCTTCACGCGTGTCGAGGAGCACCTTCTCCGTTGCATGGAGCGACCGCCCCTTCACGCGTGTCGAGGAGCACCTTCTCCGTTGCATGGAGCGACCGCCCCTTCACGCGTGTCGAGGAGCACCTTCTCCGTTGCATGGAACGACCGCCCCTTCACGCGCGTCGAGGAGCACCTCTTAATCCGTTGCATGGAGCGACCGCCCCTTCACGCGTGTCGAGGAGCACCTTCTCCGTTGCATGGAACGACCGCCCCTTCACGCGTGTCGAGGAGCACCTTCTCCGTTGCATGGAACGACCGCCCCTTCACGCGTGTCGAGGAGCACCTTCTCCGTTGCATGGAGCGACCGCCCCTTCACGCGTGTCGAGGAGCACCTTCTCCGTTGCATGGAACGACCGCCCCTTCACGCGTGTCGAGGAGCACCTTCTCCGTTGCATGGAGCGACCGCCCCTTCACGCGCGTCGAGGAGCACCTTCTCCGTTGCATGGAGAACTAGCTGCTTCCTCCTGTTTCATTATCATCAGTGCATTCGAACGAATGACACTGATAAAAATCAAAACTCAATCGAACGAACGAACGAATAACATACAGAGACCATGTGATAATGCACTGAAGCAGAGGTGCAGTCCAGGGCCATGAGTCGATATCCTTTGTAGACATCTCGCTGAAGAGATTCCGGAAGTATGTGACTTTCCGAAATAGACCAATTGTGAATGTAAACGCATAAAAGACAATACAGTAGGCCCAACTGTATTTTAATTGCATTGTAACTGCACAGTAACTGAATTGTCTTGTATGCGTGTATATGCCCAATTCCACTGATTTTGTTGCTAAAATGGAAATCTAGTACCATCATCTCCTGCTTCAGTACAATCAAGGTTCTGCAAATAGCAAAGGCAATTCTCTGCCTTAACATTTAACATGTCAACATTCACACTGGACGCTTACCTGCTCAGGTTCTTCAGTTGAAACACGCAGCGCATGTGAAAGAAACATTGAAAAGTGTTTAAATGCATACTGAACAGACGCATGAATAGGTATGAATTTTGCATATCGCTTCATACGCATAATTTGGTATGCGCAGGGCTGGGCACGGTTAACCATTCGCACGGTTGACCAACCGCACGGTTGAGCGCTCGGTTAACCGGAACCGCGCGGTTTAAGAGTAGTATCTACATAAGTAGCATCGTATTACCGAATTAGCCTACGTAGGCCTATCTATCGAAGGCCAACAAGGAGAGGACATAGCCTATTTTGTTACCTGACTGTTTTTTGATAGCACATTCAGCATATATGGCATAAAATTGTAAAATATGATACTCTCTTTCATTTTATTGTCGTGCTATTTTACACACTTTGCAATTGCACTTTTGCCTACAACCTCTAGGTTATGATCTGTGATGTCTCATTAAGGCTATGCTCTATGGCTATCGGACTAAAGGCATATACGGTTACAATTGTGATAGGCCCACATAAGCTTAGTTAAATAGTTAAGCCGCATTTTACACCCGAATGTACTGTACATGAAAATAGGCATGTACAAGTAAATTATGAATTTCATGTACCGGTACATACATTAGAAGCAGGACCCGACATACAAATATGTAATCGTGGTTTTTTAACACAGGACCATTTCAAAACAAATTCTAAATATATTCTTCATTTTACAGTGACAACAAAAGTTTCATGTTTTCATGTAAAAACAACTGATTCGAAGCATTTTTGAGGGACAGGCTCGACCTCTGGGCACTGTAGATATTGCCTGAAGTGCTAAAAACACGCTCAGAGGCCGCACTGCTCGGTTGTATGGCAAGGATTGTTCTAGCAATTTTCCTAAGTGTCGGAAATCTCTCCTCCTCCTTCCACCAAAGTAGTGGGTCGTCGTCTTTGGAGATCTCGATTGAATCCAAATTCCTGTAAGCCTCCAGCTCTGATTCGACAGATTTCCCATCATTCTGCATGTGTGTCGAAGGTGGCGGAAACGGCAGAAGGTCCAGGACGCGATCCCTCGCGGAAACGCGTTTAGAATGAGCTGGCCGATCGCTTTGATGTGGGTCAGTTTCTTTTTCTGATGACGAGGCAGCCTAAAAAGTGAAGGCATGAGACCGACTCAAAACAAATCTGATGTTGGCAGGAAATATACATGTATATTCGCAGAATATAGGTCTACTTCGCTAAAATGGGATTATTGTTATTAACATCTTAAACTATTTTCATAACATTATAAGTCAGCATATGAATGATTACAAACAAAAAGAATTACAGTAAAAAGCATGCATGTGCTTACAACGATTAAATTGTACATGGCATACGCGTGCATGTGAATACTGATTTCATAGAGGATAATCATTTTTCAAATATACCTATATCAAATATTTTTCTATTAGCCCTTTCTATAGGTCATGCTGTACATTCTTGTTTATAAGCTTACATGATCTGCAACATAAGCCACACAGAGGTGTACAAAAATCTGAAAATTTCAAACTACCTAGATTATAAATTATATAGACACGAGGCCTACCTGCACAATAGTCGTTAATGTGCGCGTAAGTGTAAAGGATGCATTTATTGATGAATAGGCCAAGAAAAATATATAAATATAGGCCTATACGTCATGCCTTTGCGAAACTCTTTTTGTAGCCCTATCAATTTCCTAGCAACTCTCTTAAATCAAAATTTTACTTAGCACAGAGCTACTCACTTTTTACCCAGTAAATTTGTAATCAGATTTAGCTCTTGCAATCCTAAAGTACAACAAGCAAATGTTATTATTTTTCTCCCTTGTGTTCAGTAGCGGCACATCTATGTTACTTAGCCTACAGTTACAGATCAACTCACTTTCGATGTACTCATTTCGTTCATGACGCGTTCCCAAATCATTTTTTTGACATCATTACTAAAGCATGAGAGATCCTTGAATCGCGGATCAAGGGCTGATGATAGAGAGTGAACCGAATATTTGCCCAAAAATTCGGAATCATCCATGCAAAATCGTTGCTTGATCTCATCAATCAAGCATGATATGAATTTCAGACAAACTTCTTCTTTCAATTCAGTCAAAGATGACTGCAATTTCTGAATTAGTGCAAAAAGCACTGGGTATACTTCGGTTATGACAATGAATGTTGACGTTTGCCAATGAGTCGTTATATCACACAAAATATCCAGTATATTGACCACTTCTCCAAGAATGTTCACATCGTCCACTCGAATGGTTTCTGAACCTTTCAGGTCTCGCTCTATGAGATCAATGGCCTTTTTCAAGTCCAAGAAAACTACGAATCATTTCACAAGATGAGTTCCATCGAGTCGTAGAATTCATTTGCAGTCTGCGCTCCTGCATTGACGCGCTTATTTCCCCCTTTTCAACCAGGTACTTGATAGCCTAAAACCAAAAATCATTCATTAACCACCGCGGATCACAATCCCCAAGAATGAAAGAAGCATACCTTCGTTAGGTTCAATGTCAGGACCGTTGAAGTACGTATTTGCACAACAACTTGTCTCAGCCGGTCCAACATCAGTGATAATCCAGATGCTTTGAGACTGTCCTTTATTGCCAAGTCAAACAAGTGGAGAAAACATCCGCAATTGTACATTATTTTCTCGCTATTACGTACTCCAGCGAGCATATTCGATGCATTATCGCTAGTACAGTTGAAGACCTGAAAATGTTGTCGCTATAGTTGAAAACTGGCAAGTCAGGCGCTCTCTATGTCAGTGATTGTATTCAAAATATCTAAGCAGTGATTTCATTTGCAGCCTAGCCATTATTAAAGCAAGAGCATGACTTTTTGATGAATATGTAGGTATCTTCATTCCTCGGCCGTTTTTATTCGGGTGCGAAAGGGTGAAAATGGTTAAAGCACATGGGCATCAATAATAAACCGCAAATAACACAGTTTCAAGCTAATATGCATACCGGTAGATCTCTTATAAAACCATCCCATACATGTGCATAATATAAAATGGACATCATACTAATACGTGTATCATCATAATACGTGTATCCATTGTGTATCATATGCTCATCCAAGTCCTTGGCTCATCACACGAATATGTGCGAATGTCAATTAAAAAAGAAGCCAATATATACATGTACATACAGTTTCATAAACATCAATAAAGTACAGTATTGTCAAGGAGATGAAAGCATCATTCGATTTTATACGGTAGTATTAAAGTATGTCTACTCTACTACATGTAGCTACGTGACGTCTGGCAAAAAGCTAATTACATGAAGTCTCACCTTTGATATCTGGAATTTTTCCAATATTTCATCAATAGCTTGGCCAATGACTTTTGCACTGTGACGCTCGCTCAAGTACGATATTCCAAGGCAAGCATTTTGAATCTTGAATCCAGTGGATATGAAATGAATAGTGACTGTTATGAAAGTATCCATCTTTAAGTTAGACCAGATGTCAGTTGTAATTGAAGACAGAGCGTCATGATCCAAATTGTCCTTTACGTAAGTTTTGATATTTTGTAGTGCTTTCACATACTTTTCATTGATATGCGATGCAACTGTCTTGTGAGATGGAGTTATGTAACCTGGTTCGAGCAAATTCAGCAGTCGCTTCATTCCTGGTTTCTCGGCGAAGGAATTCGGTAGGAGGTCATACGCGGCCGTTTCTGCTATATGTTCAGTTATTGCTCTGGCTCTATTTTCAGAGCATGGGCGATTCCGATTAGATGAAAAAAAGTGTCTAATTTTGGTTGCTTTGTCTTTGAAGAGACATAACTCACGGAGGAAGAATCGTTGCTGTCAATGTCCACATTCACAGACGTTTTCTTGAGTCGGCCGGCGGCGTCACGTTTTAAGTCAAAGGAGGTATTAATGATTGATTCGTGGGCATCACTCAAATGCTTCAACATATTTGTTGTGCTCCCAGAGTATGCGTAAGTCTTCTGGCATAACTTGAACTGTGACATTTTCTTTCCGTCTTTGACAATAATGTCAAATTGCTTCCAGCAGGCTGCACTGCGCGAGCCGCTATTCCAGCTACTCGACATGGTTGTTCGTTGAAAATGAGCGCATCTGCTAACACTAGAATTTCCCAAGGTCACCCACTCCTACCCACACCCACAACAATACGAGTTTGCATGACGTATGGTCTACGTTACTTGCATTGCGCTGTACATTCACCCATCTAAATCACCATAGCTACCTCATAGACAATAACACAAGTAAATCTCATTGGAAACAAGAGGCTCAGGCAAGGACGTCCTTGGCTCACAGGCTAACCGATTTATGCTTGGGAATTGAATTTTAGCGCGCTGTCATACCACGTCAGGTCACGTGGCCACGAACACTATGTTACTATCAAAATGTCAAACCGCACGGTTGAACCGTGGCTCGGTTCAACCGCACGGTTCAACCGGCGCGCGGTTCAACCGGTTGAACCGGTTAACCGTGCCCAGCCCTGGGTATGCGAGATTCATCCCATCAACATACGTATGAATTTTGCATATCGTTTCATACGTACGATATGGTATGCGAGTTTCATCCCATCGACATACGTATGAATTTTGCATATCGTTTCATACGTACGATATGGTATGCGAGTTTCATCCCATCAACATACGTATGAATTTTGCATATCGTTTCATACGTACGATATGGTATGCGAGTTTCATCCCATCAACATACGTATGAATTTTGCATATCGTTTCATACGTACGATATGGTATGCGAGTTTCATCCCATCAACATACGTATGAATTTTGCATATCGTTTCATACGCACGATATGGTATGAAAACTTCATACGTATGCTGAATAAGCATGAAAACATAGTATGAAACATACCCATTTATTTTCGTGCGGGATGAAAAATTGCCAAAACAATATATTCAAAACTCCCATCTTGAATTTCTGTATGTTCTTCCCGTGCCACTCCTCACAATGTTTCCATAAAGCTAAGTTTCTTGATTTACCTGTTAATCAGTGCTGCCAGCGCTGCGTTTTTTGACGTAGCTTCGTTATTTTTTCCATACCTGCGTTATTGCGTTATTTTTGAGTTATTTTGTGAGTTTTTGGATTTTTCTTACCTTGTCTACATATTCTGTATGATGTACCAGTAGAACATGCCACGCAGAAGGTATTTGGACCTTGTTCTCAATAAAGCACAACTTATCACTTAATAGTTAAGACAAGACAGGTCAGTGTTTCATTGCTGTCTTTCCAAATGACCCTGCTGCGGAAGAATTCTCATGTGGACGAAGCAAAATGTTGTATTTGAGTTCATATGGTTTTTATCCATATCTTATTGATCAACTGTGTAGTGAACTGAAGAATACTTTCTTTACTTTCCACATTGATGAAGCTTCTCATAGTGTGAAACGACTCGGTATGAATGTGCTATTCATCCTCCCAAACACTTGGTCACTTCATTGTCAACTTTTTTTATTGAATGAAATAGAAAGTTGTGACGCAAATACGATGACGCAAGTAGTACTAAGTCCACTGTGTGACAATAATATTTTAATCGGAGCAATGACTGATAACTACTACTCAACGATGATCGGTAACAAAGGTGGTGTCGTAACACAACCGAAGACTGAAATGCCCCATTTGATGGAATTAGAAGGTTGCTAATTCGAAAGAAGGACCTTCTTCGAAAAGCCTAAGAAATGTCAACAGAGCATTCAATTGCCTCCACTACGAATGACAAGAAATTGGAAAAAATTATACGAAAGCAGAAGAAGGCAAATGAAAAGGTCCTTGATGTGGTATTGAATTCAAGAAGATCGATCAAGGACCTAGGGAAAATTCCGAAAAAGTAACATTTTTTATCAAAAAAGTGATTCACATTTATGAGACAGTACCGCCTTCCAATATCTTTTAGTTTTTGCGTTTTTCAAATTTAGGCTATTGTTTACAAAACTATTCAGTCAAAGGACTTTTTCTATTTGCTGTTTTTAATTTGTTCAATGAATCACATTGACAGGTAATTATATCCTTCGTCTGAGTAAGCAGCTCCTATCATTTCTATTATTGTTTTGAATGATTTTTATGCTAGTGATGCATATACGAGTACATGTACTTAATATGTCTTTAAAAACTCATCTTATCTTTTTATTTCAAATTCATGTACTACATCAATAAGTTTGAAACTTACCGACTCCATGCATGTATTATATTTGCCGTGATTTCTTAATAAAGAAGTACGATATAGCAGTGTCAACGACATTTCTGGTGATTCAATTTTCTTAGTACAATGAATCGCACAAAAATATTTACATGTCGTGATTAGAAATCGATCACAGAAGTTCTGTTTACCATGCGTAAAATTACGAACGAGCATATCTGCGTTTTTTGCTGAACTGCGTTATTTTTTTTGAAAATCCGCGCTGGCCGCACTGCTGTCAATTTTTTTGACGTTCATTCCCTGTTTGCGATCCACTTCTTGATGTTTCTCCGACATAATATGCTCCGCATGTTTCACATTCGATTTTGTATGTCATGCTTTGACGTTGCTTTGACCTTTTCCTCCACTTTCGCAAATCATGTATTGTCTGTTTTGACAACGTGCTTTCACAGAAGGCAGCCTTTTCAGCAACACCTCGCTTCTTCAAATGTCTTAATCTTAAATCCATTTTCATAAACTATCAAATAACTTCGCATTTCTTTTGCAATTGTGATCTAGGGATTGCTGGTATGAATAGCACTGAATCACATCCTTCTTTCGCATGCCATTCATTCTTTGTAGTTTTTTTCTCTTCCGATTTCTTCCCCAAGATCTTGTTCGATGTATAGGCCGCTTTCCTTTATCACATGCTTCGATTATTTTATTACAAGCATTTAATGCGGAGCTTAAAATTTCATATCTCAATTATTTGTGTATTCATTGACTTTTATATCATATCTGTATTCACGTATTTTCAATGTGTTATCTGACGAGGCCTGTAGGGCGAATATATAAATAATATTATTGCAACATGGAATTATTTCTAAGGCGCGCCGAAGGAGTACTCTATTCTCATATTATTAAACTTTGCATGAAATCATGAAACCTTTTCTTCATTTCCAATGAAGACTTTTGATTTCATAGCCAAGCAAAGTGTTTCCCATTTCACGTTATAAGTTACGATCTCTAATTGGTCAGTGTAATGAATGTAGAATATGCGGCTGTGTAATGACAGTTCACGTCGTTCGCATATCTGTGCCATCGGAGTTTCAATTATCTTTCCTTTTCCTGCCTTAGCTGATTTTGGCGCGACTTTTCGAATGTGGTGATATCTCAGTGTCACGTTCATCAATTACTTTCCTCTCAGTTTTCTATTTTGATAAGAACTTCCATTATCAAGAGACTGGAGAGAGATTTTCGTTGCTAGTTCGAAACACCGCCCTTTCATTCACAATTTAATGCATATTTGATGTGATGTTATAAAGTTAAGGGTATCCTCGCAACTGAGTTCATTGTAGGTTGATTGCATAGAGAAAATTCATAAAGAACCCAATTGTTCATCTTCGTAAGCAAACATTGTCAGGATGAGAAACAATTACGTAATCTGTTACAAGCGGATTACAGCTTCATGCGGAAATAGCCTTATAATCTGGCAGCCAGAACGAGTTTCTGCAAAGAACGAGGCTGAAAGTGAGACTCGACCGAGTTAACTCCTTATCGAGCGTTATCAGCAGGTGACTGGTGACGGTACCAATGGAGTGCAGCAGGAAACTGAGCCCGAGTTAGCTCGTATCGGTAGGGCAGGCAACTGTCACTGACAGATACATTTTTCCTTTCATTGTTCAAGAATCCCGAGTTAACTCAGGCTGCTGGGGTGTTCCAGTTTCACGAATACCGAATTAACTCGTGTTTAGTGTGAAGTAACTTGAACTGTTTGGAGACACAATGAGAATTGCCTAAATTGGTTCAGTGATATTGTCTTGCTGTCTCGATACGAGTTAACTCGGGCTCAGCTTTTCATTGTATTACCGCCTGCAACGCATCAGTGATATTTTCTTGCCGTCTATTGCCGGTCAGTCTAACTCTGGTGAATCCGTCTTGCTTCTCAAATTTCACGATCTGCTGTGCGATTTTTGTTTTTTTTCTGATAGCATATTATCTCTATGTTTGCTATTCAAAATGCCTTTTTAAATTAAAAAAGCTTGTTTTTGACACTTATGTAAGTCAAAGCGCCTATTTAGTAACGAATGATCATTCCAGCGTTAATATTGTAATGTAGTCTTAGATGGGTTAACATCCGTTCAAGTGTGAATTTTTCATGACCATTGATGATGCTTTATGGTCAATCCTCAAACAAAAATCTTTTGTTTGTACAATGCGATGTTTGAAGAGTGGCGCATCACTGCAATAAGGATCAAAGAAACTCAGTAAAGTGAATAAGTGTCAATGTCTATTTTCATATGGTAGAAAATATTCAAAAATAATAGACTAGCACATTATATCGGACTATCACAAACTATTCTTGTTTTATTAATGCGTGCAGAAATGTTTGTTTGTATCGAAGCTTGCATTACCACTGCTAACAAATTTGATCCAAAGCGACTATTTAATGTATAGAACTACTATGCAGCAATTGACTTGATGCATTGCAAACAAATACCAACCGCAATGCAAATGAGACAAGCCATCGGATAGAGTACAGTTCAAGACCGATACACAAAATAATCGGTTATGTTACAATGTATTCAGGACCTTCAAGTCGTGCTCGAAAAGATAATTGTTGTGAAGACATACATTCGAGAATTTATGACGAGATTGAATTGCATTACACCAACAAAGAGGATGACAAAAAAATTTCCTGGTTTGTGATCTTTTGAAGGAACACAGAAGGCAATGACATCCTCTGAAGCGATGAAGACAACGGAGGAAAATCTGGAAAACGTTATATCTGAATTGTTGCAGCCAATCCTTGATAAGATGTGGATCTTCATAACTTCAGTGCAGTCATAAGCAAAATTTCATCTGCAGAACGGAGTAGTGAGCTTAGATTTCATCTTTTGCCTGTTGACGACTGTCTTCTCAATATTCCACTTTCTTTAGTCGAATCGGAGAGAGGCTTTCCACTGCTGGTAATTTTTAAAGACAGTTTCACACAACACAAACAATGAGACAAAACACTGTATGTGTTTCATTCTCTCAAACATTCATGAGAACGAAAATCATTGTAGTTGTCGATTGTGACTGCACGTATTTTTAACATTCCGCACCCGTATGCATAGATTTGGTACCTTCGAGATTTGTTCGATGAATTGATAATATTCATTTTATAACCTGTAATACCGGTTTTATTACTGTTTAAATACCGAAATACCGGTATTGTGAAAATGATCCGGTATTGGGATCCTAACCAGCATTCTGAAGAGTCACCCTGGATTCGATGATTTTGTCCATATATGTGCATGGTCATCATTTTAGTGTTTCTTAGGCAATTCTATTAATTTAGCAAATGTATACAAATCTTTGAATAAGGTAACTAGAGCAATGAAGTCAGGTCTATTACCCGAAATTAGATACGAGGAAATACATTCATATAGTCGATCTATATGGTGACTGTCGTACTATTTTATGAAGTTTTTGAAAATTATGAGAAGTGAGTATAAGATACGAAGTTGCAAAAAGTTTCAAAATAGAGATAAGATGAAGACAAATAAAAAAATAAACTTCTAAATCAGCTGAAAAATGGCGGAGCTATAACTCACCAAAGTTGGTAGCAGTCGTACTTCTACAAAATTCATATTTTTAACTTTTTAATTTTGATTTGATTTTTTATCTCAACTACTGAATATATTAAATAACGATTATCAGCATGTTTTATATAGCTGTTTCCAAGTAACAGTAGTATTATTTTCACGTTGGTAGAGTTTCCCACATCTTCTGTAATCCTTCGTTTGTAAGGTTACGATCGTGCTGTGGAAAGTTAGCACGCACCTGGTTATTCTTTTCTAACAAGAAGCAAAATCTTGTCCTTGAATTTCATATCCAGGTTGAGAAAATCCTTCAGGATTGACATCCAGGGAACTTTAATTTGACTAAATCATTTTGAATATCAGCTCAATGACTTCTCTATTGTGATGCGTTTGACAATTGCATTAAAACATGTATCCATTAGTAGCACTCGAGTGCCTTGTTGGCAATATTGACTGTCCGATGATGTTTTTTTGGATAAACTTTTAGTTAACTGTGCATTAGCGTTAAAAGGAATTTTGAATCACCATAATAATCGTGAGAATCCTCTTTCAATAGCCTCAATCTTGAAGTATAACTTCTCCATCTGACATTCGCTCAGTTTAGTAGAAAAATCAGTAAATGGCTTCCCAAAAGCTTTCAATTAATGATTCTCATCGTTCAATGTATTAGACACTCCGGTTGAAGTAACGGATTATATCATAAATTCTCTGACTTAATTCTGCTTAAAATCGGAAGTCATCAATTGAGGTTATGGAAATGTTCATAATAGGCGATGTTGGGATCACATGAGAAGATCATTCGATGTGAAAAATGAGCGTTTGAGCTATTCTTTCAACTGGGCAATTATTTCAGTAAGTTGAAGTAGCCAGTCGAGATTTGGATGCCGTTGAATGCATTAGGATTTCTTAATTTAACGAATGCCAAGTTTGAGGAATTTCATCATACTTTAATGGCAATTAAGTCAAATTTCTTTTCGTTAAATCCATAAAATGAGATAATTATCAAAAGGTAATTATTTGAATAAAAATAAAGAAATCTGAATCAACTTATGAATTGCAGTAGAACAAGTAATTGCTGTTATCAGAGGTTTTTAAATTGTTTGCACTCAAAGACCTGAGGGGTCCATACTTTTCTATTTCACTATTTCTGAGGATATATCAACCGCTCATGCCCATGTCTGCTCATGCCTCACGCCCATGCTATCATCATTTCTGACAATGATTCTGCATACGATATTTCAGCTGAATCAATAGAAGCATGGGGGAGACCAAGGGGTCCACTGGGACCCCCCTCACGTCTGAGTGTGTAGCGATTACATTTAAAAATCTGTTCGTCATCGCCATTAGCGTCAGTTTCCCAAAACCTAGGACACTCCGGTGCTTAGTGCTGTGGTCCTATTGTACTTTTTGCGTGCTCCAGTGGCATGAAGTGCTCTTGGTGCTGTAGGAGGTGAGTGTGCTAGAAAAGATCCATTAAATTATGGTACCTTGACCTTATTCGTATTATTGCTAGTATGACACTCATATATCGTACAATGATGGTCTGTGCGTATAGTGCATGATCTCAGTGGCACAGTGATTAGGTGTGGGGCCTGGCGATCGAGTTCCGAAAGTGTCATTGGCAGTCGGCAGGAGGCAGGAGGGGCAGCCGGAGTTTTAGTGTCACAACGCGTCAACTGAAGTCCGGCTAGGTCAGTGCTGTCGAGGCTAGGTGGAGCAAGGGTGGAGTATATTCCTCAATGCTTCAATTTTTTTCATTAACTTCCGGTATCACCTCTAATTTTGAAGTTCTGGCTGGTATGTGATGAGCTCAAAGTAAGCAAGTATTTACTTCGAGTGAATTCGCAATCTCAGTTTTGTTATTTATTGTATTCTATAATGAAACAACAATTAAATTATGTTCGTGATTTTCTTACTGTAGCTCTGGTAACTTCGATCTCAACAGGTATGTCGGATATTATTTCGTATTGTTATACAGCTGATTTGTACTTGCTTCAACAATATTTTTCTCCAATTCACAATATTATCACATGTACGTCTTTATATCCATCATAACCAGTAGAAAGTTGATGTGCCAGCAATTGATTATAAATAGAATTTATTGCTTGTTAATGTCATCGTCCCTTAGATAATCTGTGAACGAAAGTAGCCTTATTTGTAAGTTTAAAGGACAAATCACACCTTTAAATGATTACCTGATTGAAGATTGGAAGAAGGAGATGGATTTGAATATGTAGAAAACATGATGAAATAAGGAAAAAACAGTTCTCTCCTATTTTTCAACGTTGTGTTTTAAAAGAAATTCCAGATCCACCCAAAGCGTTTCGTCTATACACAGATTGTATCAAGAGTTGCAGTGGAGCTGTGCAAGTGGGTTTTATATGTACAGTATTGGCCAGAATGGATGACTCACTTAATCAATTTGTATTGTTTTCTGTTGTGGTTGAATCTGCAGACACCCTGACCTCTCTGCGGAAATGTTTTTGTAGCAACTGTCTTGTAGGACTATCTGCATGATAACTGAGCTGTCATGACTTAGCATTACATGTGGTTGTCGACTTGAAGTCACACAGACCACGAAAATTCGGGCTATCCAAAAAAATTAAATGCTGAAAAGATTTTGAAAAGATGCCTATGGAAATTGGGATACTACGAACTGGTTCAGGTTACGATCTTGTAGAAAACCAAAGGACGCAGCCTAACCCATTTTATGTGACACGCTTGAAAACCACCAAGATAAAGAGGTGTATCTCGATACACGGTCTCAACTGTGAAAAGACCTGTGGAAATTTTTTGCTGTTTAAAAACTTTGGATTTTGGTTTTTGACCGAAGGTACAAGCATGAAAGCTGCTTGCCAAAAAATTCTGAAAATGAAAGTACTGCCATTCATAGCTATCTAAGCAGTCCTTTTCACTCGCAACAGGATGTCGCCCTTGAAATTGGAAGCAATATGGCTCTGGAATTCGAGTGTTGAGGCCTTGAGTCCATTATCAAACATTCACGAGAACTCAATCCTATTGAAAATTGATGGATCTTGCTGAAACAAACCTACGAAGCTTGACATCTTTACATACGAAACCAGACATCTTAAATAGAATTGAAGAAAGCCATCATTGCAGTGTGGACGAAGTTGATAAATGGAATTTTATGCAAAAAGTTAACTTCTCGATGCCTGACAGCATTTGCGCAGTAATTCAGAAAAAGGGATACACTCCAAGTACTGACCGGTGGTCACTCATGTAATATTTAGATAAATATATTACTTGGATTATTGTTTGACTTTCATTTATAATTCACTTAATACAAAATTATGCACACCTACAAGAATCACAGTAAATGTATCAACAAAAACATAAAAAACTCATCTGAGTCATCCATTCTGGCCAATACTGTACATTAGTCAGTATTAGTCAATAAAAGTCGCTTATATGATCATCTCATGACATATGTTTTCTGTCTCTTGTTGACATGTTCGTCGCAATATAGAATCCCATAAAATTCCAAAAATAAACAGACGTTTTGAGATGACCGGATGAGACGCTTTCACTGACTAATTTACGCATAAAGTCCCACTTGTACAGCTCCATTCTAACTGATACAGCCTGTGCATAGACGTAACGCGTCGGGTGAACCCCAGCATAGACAACTTTATAAGTAGTACACTAATGTTAGAATCATTAGAAATATGTGCAAATTTTGCCTCTTCTTTAATTTGTTGACCAACGGTCAATTAGAAAAAGACAATCCCATTGTGATTATTTTTTAGACAAACATGTATACATGACTGTTTTCTGATTGGCTGTTTGCGTCATATTTTAGCGAACTCTAATATTAGCAATATTCTACAGAAAAATCGTCTGAACGAGATAAGTGTCAATATCTCATGATCGCCCGAGAGACTCTTAAATACAATGACGTGTCGTTGGAAACCCCACAGAATTTATTCACTAAAGAAATAGTGTAGACTTTAACCGCGGGCATGCGTTGGTGACACCGTTCTTCAATCGTAAATCGATTTCTGTCCGGTTGTATTAGTGGCCTTCTCCCTATTTTTCCATGATTTCAAAGTCTTCCGTTGAAAATACAGGTCCACAGCAAACGTAGAAATTCTTAGAATTCTAGCAACATTTCAAATTTTCTAAAATCTTGCTTCTAAAATAGATAACGATGCAAGGGTTGACAGCCTTGAATTTGAGTTATAATTGGATGGCGTATTCTTTTTACGTCCTCTGTATCAAGGCTCAGATGAGAATAGGCATGGAAATGTTGACACTGATATTCAAACAAACCGAAAAGAATTTTTCGAAAAGAATGATGTTGTCATCAATCGATTTCTACTTCTTTTCTGCGAACTTCGGTCACTGCTTCATATCCTTTGACTCTACCCACACCTGGGTGTGATTGGTGTCAAGTCGAAAGGGTCTTCCTGAAAAATAGTGTTGATACTATTCAAGGGAAAGCCACAAAATAGTATTTTAATAACAGAAGCGGTTTCAGAGGCATCCACAACCTAGGATTTTTGCCAGAACGTCAATAGTCTCTGACAGCTCGTGGAAGTAGGCCTACTTTCAAGTTGTCATTGCCTATTGAGTTGTCGGCTAAAATTGTATTCATTGTTCATTATCAACTGGCTCGATGACTAGCCCACGCGTCGAGTCCTCCACGTATCCTATTGACTATTGAGTTCAACGTTAGCTAGAACTTCTTTTAACGTTTGAGAAAAAGTTGTGTTTTCTTGTTGCTCTATCATTGATGCATGATGAAGATTTTGATCAAGACGTCGCATCGGATTAGGTTAACGTAGTGCCCAAACGTTGTTGGTCTTCAGTCTGGATTTCATGGACAGCCTCATCGAAACTCGCGACAAACATCGTTGGCGATCTTACCCCATAACCCGTATGTTGATACGACAAAGGGAACACAATGCCATCCCAAAACAAGACACTTTTGGATATTGCTATCGATTTTTTTGTCCTCAGCATCGGCAACTGCGATATCAGGGTTGGTGCTCGCAGCGGTTAAATAAGCTTTATTCAGATAATATAATAATAATATAATCTACTATATATAAATGATGATTTATAATAATGGTCTACTCCAAAACATTTCAATATGAGTTTGCGCATGCTGCACTCGCGGACTCGAGCAGTCACTCCTTCCCTTATGTATTAGACCTCTCTGCTCCCCCCTCGTGTCCATGTGGATTGTGGGAGATCTCATTACATCGAATTTTAGGAAAATTCATGCACGATTAAGGAATAGACTGAGCAAACACACTGCAGACGGTTTAGAATGTATGGACATCATGCATTGAATTTAAAGCTGACACATTAGCAAGCGAAGTCAGATTAATGGAAGGGAAATATTCTTCACGAAACTCATGAAAACACATGAAAGCTATCAACACTGAAGAGCGAAAATTTAGATAGATAAATTCTGTGAAACGTATTTTGAATTGGAATTGTTTCATCATACCTAGCGCTATCTGAGTGCTTTAATATTTTTGATGTGACTTAATATGTTTCCGCTGTTTCTTATCATTATGTTGAAATAACCATTTTACCAATGCAGTTGACAACCCCAGAGGTTCAGTTGCAACTTGGCATGTTAATTCCTTTAACGGTTGACATGATTCCTAATTGCTTTTGTAATGTTTTACGAGGTAAATGCAATAACATGACATTTCTCATAATTTTTTTCAGATATTTTAGCCTCTCCCAACTTCTCATGAATGTTTTATTTACAGGCATAATGTCGTTGAGATAGCTACTTAACTGCTAAGGTAGAGGGATCAGACTAATGACGCTGTATATAGTTTTCAGCTACTGCCTTACTACTTATGTGAACTATCTGTACACCAGCAAGTAGTATGCTTCATTATACCTTTGATTTATGACGCTTGAAATTAGTATCTTGTAAACTACATTCTCATTCATCAATGATGCATCCGGTGAGGCGCTAGTTATTCTCTAGTAGCTATTATTCATATTGAAATGCTATGCCTATTGATTTAATGTGATTGATTCATTTAGATCGTCAAATGTCATCTGAACGTGTAAAATGTAGGGAAACCAGTTAGTCTTATTATTTGGTAACCTTCTCGATCTATTCACCTGACTTTTGGAGCTCATGATTTCATGCACATTTGCCTTAAGTCTGAAAAGGGATATTTCAACAACTTTTACGACCGAAAGTAAGAATAAATGTGTGGCTGTAATATATTATCACACTAGGGATCGACTGGGTTTTCCAATTTTCGTCGCAGTCATGTACTACTGGGTTGACAAAAAGCTGGGGTGTCGCTCGGATGGTGCTACCAATAGATTACACTGCTCAGGTATACTTATTTCAAAGCAAGTATATTTTCGAGAAAACACTCGTTGTCATAAAACAGTTGGATTGTCGGGAGCTTTCGACTGCTGTCTGCAGACAGAACAGTCGAAAGCTCACGATAATCCAACTTTTATGATAACAAATGGTGGTTTTTTGACAATATACCTACCCTGAAGTAAGAGATCCCTCTTGAAAATAGTGAAGTTGGCTATATTAGGCATAGTTATCTTGTTGTACCTCTATTAAACATGATTGCTGCATATCGTTTAAGCTAATAAAGTTGGCAATTTTTATAGCTTGCCTTCCAGATTCAAGTTGAATTGACTGAACTTAGTGGATGAACATTTTCAGATGGTTTTCAGTTAATACTATCCGAGGCTCATATTGATTCATAACGCCACATTAAGATAAACGATTTTTTCGAATGAAGTTTTAATGTGCTTGAAAGAGGTCATTTATATTTCCTGTACATCAGTAAGTCAGAATTCACAGTCTTCATTCCCAAAAGAAAAGAATTAGGATCTTAGGGAAGCGAGTAGAAGTCTACGAGAAGTCAATGGCAACTTAATTGAAATCCTGCAATAGGGATCAATGTCAAGGGTCTTTGTTGGGGGGGGGGGTACTTGTCAGGTTCTGAAAATTGTTTTATTTTTGAATTTTTATACCGATGGTCTGCTTACTACAATATACTGGCTGTGTGCAATTTAATTGTGCTTGAAAACAAAAATGTGTCTTTGAATTCATGAATGTACTTGAATTTTGCTGATCAAAGATTTTCTGTCAAAAGTTCTTCCGTCTTATTTTAGACGTGTTGCGATAGTGCATGTTTCTAAATGCTGCGTCACTTGTTTCAGTTCTATTTAGTGCGGCGAGAAAAGATGTTCCGTTACATAGCCTTAAAAAATGCATATGACAGAACAATGCCGAGAATGGCTTTCCAATCTTTAGAAGGAGAATGCATCAGATTTTTCCCTTAACGAAGTTGAATTTTAAATTTAGTATATGAGACTGAGAGGATATAAAGATTCAGTGCGTGTTAGTAAATCTGTGAATATTTGAATGAAATACTGTCGAACACAAGATAGCTCGCCACTAATGTAATATGGCGTGCAAAAATAAATTCCGCATTGGTTGGATATTAATTCGTCCATATATTTTCGACAAGAAGCGAACGATAAATTGTATGCCAGTTTGCACTTAAATATTAAGATCTTACCGTGCATCGACATCTATCTTGATACTGACACGCATATGCAGCCTATATTGTGAGTTATGTATGACAATGTTGAAATGTATTGAAATATTCGTCCTTGAAATGTACTTGAATTTTATTTTTCTAAGAACGCGGGCGGACACCCTGCAATGCGGAATTCCATTGTGGTCAGCCACTTCAATAAGAACTCAGTCGGAGCCATGCTCTCTCACGTGCTTAAAAAGGCCGGATAATAGGTCTGCCCGGTCGATCCCTACCTAATCATACCATGCTGTAGATATAGTTACTGTTTTATGTTACATACACGTACATGTATATCAAACAAGATGATCTTCTCATAATAACTAACGCTGCGCATAACTTAACAAAAATTAATGCCTTGTTACTTATCACAAGCCATTTTGCTTGTATCTGTTATACATTTCGATTCTGCACATCCATGTATTTATGTCGCACAAAATTATCAAATTAAAAACTGTCTATTTTGATAAGTGTTGTGAGTGAGAAAAGCTTACCTCACCCCTCTAGTTTGACTTTGATAGGATATGAGAAGAAAATACAAAATTGCAAAATGTTTTACAATTTAAGTACAATGATATATGAAGATTTGCTATTTTGAGTGACAGTTAAGTGTACAGTGTAAAAGAGGAAATTTCATGAATTACCTTGAAACTGCATTACAAAAAAGACGTACAATTAATAATATTCTTTTACGAGAATTCTAATAGATTTTAAAGAAGAGTGCAATAAAAATATTGAGAATTGATCCCATCTTGTTTCGTCCAGATTCGTATGCATGTACCGATATGTTGACAAGTATGTAACTTCTGAAATGTGTATAAGATTGGACGATAAGAATGGACACATAGACCAAAACAGACGCCTGCGACATTGCATCGAATATTTTAAAAGAGCAAACAATAAGGTCGTGACAACACCAACACCTTGGATTCCCAAATATGACAAATTCTTAATTAAGAGTGTTCTGAAAGAAATTCCTTTGACCTTGGGATCGAGGATGTCCTATGATGTCCTCCGACTCCAGCAGCTGATGGTCAAACCTGCACACCTCTGATGAGACACTATTCCACATGTTGTACCGAAACAGATCTCGTATTCTCGCTTTGAATTAAAAGTGAAACCACGAAATATTGTTGAATAATCAGTTATTCAGCTGTTCTCTGGTTTCAGCCATCCAATAGGCAGAAAAGTTCTTACTTGCAGTGCTGTAGATTCACCCTTCGTGAAATTGGGAACAGATAAGAAACATAGTGATTTTGTCGCTTTTCACTTCTTGCTGGTCTGGCCGTCACGAAGTCGAAATGATATTTCAATGCACCCTACTCCTGACGCCACCTTGAGAAATTGCTTGCCGGCTGGTAATCGAACTCAGTCCTCAAACTGCCAAAGCCGAAAGCGTTCTTAGACCTCCTGGAAGCAGTTTCTATGATAATAAATACAAACAGGAACATAACGTCACAATACGCGCGGAAAGCTTTACTTGCTCCCGACACGATCATGGAGGGTGTGCTTCCCTGGTCTTGGTGATCTGCACGCCGCGTTAGCAGTTCGAGGGCTGGGTTCGATTCCCAGCCGGCTAACCATTTTTCATGGTGTTGTCAAGAGGATGGCGCATTGAAAAATATCATTTCGTCCTCGTGAAAGCCGGAGGCATTGAAATGTTAAATCGATTCTCCGAGATCGCCTGGAAGCAGTTGCTATTGTAACTTCCTACTTAACGAGTTCACGCTTATTAACATAAACAGCTTTTTGATTTGGGACATGAAATCATCAAAATAACAGGAAATCTCAATTCTTGAGTGCAGTATATTAAATTTGCATCTAGGAAGTGTTCCGTACGACAGTTCATGTCACTCTTCATTCAATTAAGTTGGAATATTGATAAATAAACAATTGGTACTTGTACGAGAATTTTTCATCTCGATCGACTGGAAAGAAATGAGATATCTTGCTCAACAGATGCTTCAACTGAGAACAGGTGTAGCAAATAATTGATACGTTGCTATTTATGTCTGTCGAAAGGAAGTATTGATGGCGAGGATTATCGCTTCTATGCGATGAATAGTCTGCTTGTGGTTGTGAAAAACTACAATATCTGCTGAATTCTGATAATCGATATCATCTACATTTTGAATGGAACAATTTGTTGACACATTTTCGTGAATTTGCTCAGATGTTCAATGCAGACAAGCAGGAAACTCATGACCTCGCAGAATACTGCAGACAGCAGCTGAGTTGAACCGCATTTTTTAATATTTAGGAGGAAATTGATATCTTGAAGCTTTTCTTGCGTTTCCTAGCCAGTATTTGGCAGTTAATGAAAACAACTAAATATGGAAAGGTAGTCAATCTATTCCAATTATTCCATGTCCGTTTTCTATCACTTTAACTGCAGTTTTTTTAAACAAATGGTCCGTTTCTAATGAGCCATGGGAGAACTCTTCCGCATATGCTGTTTCGGTAGAAGCAGCTCTACAGTAAATAAATACGCATCCAAATCTGAGATCTTCCCCAGAAGTTCATGTAGAGGCATGCATTTACGAGTTATCATTTGAGCATGGATCACACATGCACTCTGAGTCGGACACAACTTCCGAATCAGCTACCCCAGACCGCTGACCTTGACCAAAACAACATCAATATAGCATGCGAATAGGTCTCTCATGGAAGCAATTTAATAAACATAAAGCACTTGGATGGATAATGGAGAATTACTCATCTAGTACCGTTAGCTAGTTTCATTGAGTAGGCCTAGTAATGCGTCATGAGGCCCGAGGTTCATTTATGGCTCTCTGCTGAGCTAAGGGTGAAAATTCCGCAAAAGCAATGTCAGCAAGACGATTCAGAAAAGAATGATAGTTGATATAGATATTGAAGGTCATCACTGAACTAAAGCTCGGGTCAAAGGTCAAAAGGTCATCTGTTCAACAGCATAGATTCAAAAAGACACGGTGTCTTGATATGAAGGAGGTAAAAACATATTTGATGAGTCTTTGACATATTCTTCATGACTTGCAGGTCATACTTGCACATGTTAGGGATGTGGATCTGTGATGATGCAGTTTTACTAGGCCATTTCAGAAGTTCACACTGTTAGTTTTGATGAATTATTGAAATTGTTGTCGAATCACTCATTTTGTTGGGTTATCAAAACTGTTCAGTTGTTCATAATGTCAAGTTTTTAAGTTTAGCCTGATGCTGAAGTATTACAACTGATGAAGCAAGTCCTCGTTATTGAGGGCGTAGCAAAATTCGTCTTTGCGAGTAGGGCAAGCAATAACAGGAAGCTAATGTTATACACCATCAAGCATCCAAAATGATCCGCTTTCGTCAAGACGATAATGTTACTGCACCAATCGTTGAGCATTATTATAATTAGAGAAAAATTATTTAAGAAATAATATTTTGCTGTGACAAAGTTGTATCCATGTTGAATTCTTGTCTCCTACATTTACATTGCATTCCTTCCTCCGCGCCAATTGCTTTATTCATTCATAATACAGGTTCTGTCATGTAAACTGTCTTTGTAATGGTATAAAATTAGGAGTGTGTAGTCATTGAAAAAATTTACTCAACCCGAACCCGACCCAAAGGTTGCTTGCCAACCCAACGCGACTCCGAAGTTCATCATAGTGTAATTGAACTTAATGCACTTATTCTGTAAGTGAATTTCACGGGAAACACAGACATAACTGCATGTATCTCACGAATGACCCACAAACATGTTATTTAGATGTTTATTATGCATTCAAAAGATGGCGATTTTTTATCAAGCCCGAACCCGGCTCTATTCATTCATTTACATTCGTTACAAGTCGAGTGAAAGTTGTTTAATCCTATTATAGTTCTGAGGAAATAATGACCATTGTGCATTGATGTATGATCATTGTGAATCTAAATTCGCTAGTTGACTGGGAGGGCGGATTTTAATTTATTAACAGGAAGGCCAGCAGTAGCGTGGTGTTCCTATCTCCCGCCGTGTTCAGGATCCTTTTTGCCAACTTAGCACGCCGTCGACCACCTGTACGTAAATATAAATAGGCTTAGCTTAAGTTGGCCAGCGGGATATCTTCCATATTGCTACACCAATGCCATAATGACGCTTTTTGTCTGATCGATCGAAAGAGTCCTGAAGAAGGTGATGTGGAAATTATTTGATATTACTACTTGTGGTTTTCATGGGAAGTAGTACTTATCGTGCAGAGTAGGAAAAACAGATGAGGGAAGCCTTCCAACTTGGAGATAGGCCGCAGGCGTGGGTTACTTCGTTGAACTGCGTTATTCATGCATATTACGATATAATGAATAATTGGACATCATTCTTAAGTGAATAATTATTAGACTATTTTGGACTTCATAACTTTACATTACAAGAATCGGTGAACGCATTGCAGTTCAAGAAAAACAACATGAATTGGTAGGGTGTCTGCTGAAAGAGTTCTGTGATCTTTTGGTTGTGCGAATGGTGGCTTTCGTCCCGAAACTCGGCAAGATTTATGCTCGCTTGTCTCTCATTGAACATGCCGCGCAGGTGGTGAGACTCACTGTCACGCCTTTCAAACAATGTGAGCAGTTTTTGCACCTTTTATTTTATTTTGACATTAACGAAAAGTTGACCGAAAGCAAGAGTGCTGTTCCCAAAACAGTGTGAACAGGTTCAGTTTTGAGTCAATTGAATAAGTACTGCATCTACCTAGCAAGAGAGGAAACTGCATCAAAAAGTGCAGCAAGCAGTGAAAGTATCAAAGTTGGGAACGGTTGCAGCTCGTACGTCGTACTATAATCCAAAGTAATATTTGCATCCAGTCCACTACTGTTCGCAGTTAACCGCTGATCTTCTGCTGTTGAGTAAAAAAGCTGCTGTAGATGAATGTGCATGGAAATATTGAGCTTGTCCTATAACGCGTCACTAATTAGATGGAACCTGAATGACGTCTCATTTACCTGTCATTAAAAGGATGCGTCCATAGACGCGTCATTTATTTTGCTTCATTTAACTGTCAATGTTTTAATGGAAGGGTGTTCACGAACGCGTCATAAAAAATTTCATTCATTAATGGAACCTTAATGAAAGCAGAATATTTATAGGAAGGTAAGACCTTCATTAACGTATAACTGACTGGCATGTCAAACCATAGTTATGGATGTTATTGAACATGTCTTGTTGAATAATCTCTTTCAAACATATAACAAAGTCCATGAGACAATTTGCTTTCAGAATCAGCTAACCGAAGATCGAATCTTGCTCTTGCCTACACCTTAATGTATGTTCATTTTTTATAGTTACGGTGTGCCAGTGAAGCTGTAACAAGCATGAGAACACTGCAGCTACTTGTATTGATACTTTTTAATTTTCATTTTTTATTCCCTTCCCACGAGATTTATCAGTGATAGACCCATGGGAGTCTCACCGCCCCACAGAACAGCTTGGAGTGTCAATCTGCGTATCTGTGTATATAATTTGCGTACATACAGTCCATTTCATAAAAAGTGGATCATCCTAAAATTTGACTAAATAAAACATAAGTAGGATACAGAAAGCATTTTTCATGTTATTTCGTGTCCCTAATATATTTAAATGTCCTTATATAGCTAATATTTTGTGGCCCTTACCCCTTATTGTCAATGAAATTACCAATTCGTCTAGATTTGATTCGATGATATTCGTTGATTTTTTGTGAGTGAACGCCATCTGTAGGTAGCTTGAAAACCGAACGTTTTTTTTTAGGATACTCCATACATTTTCTATGGGATTCCAAGAGAGGAGAACGAGCTCTACAAATGTCTTGAGCCCTATTTAATACGAGACTTGCATAAGTCTTATCTACAACTACCTCCTGTGACACGATCATCCATCATCCACAAATATTCAGGATACGAATGTTCACCAAGTTGATCTGTCATTCTGTCCATGTTCTTGGCACAAATGCTAGCGTTGAAGTTTCAAGCGGCTGTTCCTTGCTGTATCAGAGCGGCAGAGCGGATGTTGGTCCAAAGCAAATCCAAAGAGTTTGTCCCACCACCTTTGTATCCGGACGATGTGTAAATCATAATCTTTTCTGATCAAATTTTAGTTCATAATCTCAATCGACCATCACTATCCTGATTGGACTCTGTGCCTCATCTAGCAATTTTCTCTTTATTTTTTTTTATTTTGTGAATGCGATTGTTCCCACCTTCAATCTAGTGCTTTGGTATTGTTTCAACCGGTATTCTGGCGATTTCTGGCTGGAAGCAATCAGGAGTGATGCCAACAAACCCCAACGACGTCCGGAAGCTCAGGGTTATTGTTGAATCGTATGGTAATTTAGCATACTTTATTGTTGATGATAAAGGTGACTATACTAACTGGCTCTGATTGACCGATTTTTCCTTATTTTTTGTTACTTGCTTAGCTTTTTGTTTGTAGAACAACATATCACATACAAAGGAAACAAATTAAATTTTTAAGAGTGAGAGATATTGTTTTATTAACATTGCATTGATGAAGATCAAATTATCTACATACTATTTTATCATATAACCAAAAAACAACTCAATCAATTGAAATGAAATTTCCAAATGATAATAGTAATCACAACTACCATATCCTTCCAAATTCAGAGAGAAATTCGTTCAAGTTTGGCGGAGTTAGACAAAGTTGAAGTTAAGGCGATGTTTAAGGGTGATCCATTTTTTATGAAACAATCTGTAGTTGCATGCATGTTCATAAGTCAAAATTGTGACACAAAGTGTGAAACTGTGACTGTGTCCTCCTGTCTTCTTCTCTCCTCAGTATTTGTTTTTTTTAGCTATCCATGGCTCGGTGAGAGACTCTCGATCCGTGGACAATATCGCTTTCACTTGATCTGCAGTCCTATTATTAACCGAGCGAGCGCGCTTTTAGCGAATCTAGCAGTCTGTTGTACAAAACTTTTCTGTATTAATTGTTTCGATGTCTATGGATTACTGGCTTCAGAATGAATAACTTATTTATGTCATTTGTGAATGAAATCCATGGTGTCTGAATGGAAAACGAAGTCATCTTTTACTACGATAACAATAAATTTAATGATTTTCTATGTTATGATGTTAGAATGCGTCAAAATGACATCATGAAATCCTGTTACACGCGACGTTCTGAAAAATTAACGGAGGTTATGCACATTCTTGTTTAATTACAGTTAAATGAAAGCATTTTAAACGACTGTTAAAAGCATAGAAATAGGTTGTTTATCTGAAGTTGACTAGAGTGGAAATTGACTCAAGGTCGCGGCACATCCGGGGAACTAAGTTGGGGCATGAAGAACCAATGAAAAGCTTAGAATTGCACATGTGACTGATTCTAACCCAATGATACAGTCGTTGACAAGTGTATCTAAGTGAAAATGCGTGCGATTTTTGTGCCACTATTGTGTATTGCATGAAGCTTTACTTCCATTCTAGAGGTTTTATTGTTATAAATTTCAATGGTTAAAAGTGAGTTTCTATGAACACCGAAATTTCAGATCATTTAACTGTCATTTATAAAAATGAAGCTTGTGTCTTCTACGTCACTACTCCACATACTTGGGGCTTGGACGGTGCTGACTTAGTCAGACTTACGGAACGCTGTAGTACTTTTAGTCTGAATGCCCTTCCTGCCGACTTCCAATGACACCTTCGGTCTCGACCTCTGGACCAAAAGATCGCTAGGCCAAGCACTTAACCACTGTGCCACGGAGACTACAAGGTTTCATTAAATTGTCTTCAACGTTTTGAAGACGGATGACGCGTTATAGGACAACCCCATTGTTTCTTATCTACTGTTAAATGGACTTATGTGTTCACGATGCTGAAACTCTGGACTTAAAATATATGACTTCAAACAAACAAAGTGGCAAAACAGAGCACAGTCGCCTCCATTATCTGTCACACAGCATTATATGAAAGTAAATGCTAAGTTCGTAGACGTTTCCTACCTATCGGAAAATCAGTAATACTCTGAAAGTATCATACTTGGATGAATCCCAGTTTTACACTTTTGGTTGCGTCAATGGGTATGTCTCATTAATAATCCTATGAATCTAATGAATAAGCTTAATTCGTTGTCCACTGTATGGTAGATGAAGTCTATCTGCTTGTGTAGTGCAAAATTAGCATTATAAACCCTGTGTATCTTTATATGCATTTTGATGACGGCCTTTACGCTACTTGTGTCCTTTATTAAAGTAATTTGACTAATAAATCAAAGATTATTTTTCTCACATTTTTTAAATTTTGTTGTTGAAAAAGGTTAACGTCTTCTTATTTAATGATCATTAAATCATTTTGAGAAGACGTTAACCTTTTTCAGCTACAACAATTAGCAACTATTTGAATCGAATATCGACCCGTCTTTGAGAGGTGTTTTTAAACGGAGATTAAATAACACTTCCTAAATCAGTGATTATGCTCACGATCGATGCATAACTATCAGGCAGCATGTTTGCATCCTGATATGTATAATTTATATTGTTGTGTTTGACGAGGACATGTTGCAGAATGGTATTGGAGCTTGCACGAGGACTCGTGTTTCATTTGTAATGGATATACAAATTGGTCTCCAAATTGGCTCTATGAAAATTTTTAGCAGTGTGCTTGATGTAAGTATCATAACAATAGTAAATATCACAATAAAGGATTTAAAATAACTGTTACGCATTCGCTTCTGATCAGATGGATTGCTAGTGTCGTATGAGGCATCACAAGATAGAGAAATCGAAGATCTTATAGCGCAGGGATTAATATCTTCCAAATCAGTGAATTCAGTCATCATTTCATTAACATCAGAGTTCTGTTGATATTGAGCTGGTGTCGTTCCGTTAACTTTGTGCGATCTTTCCTCTGCTCTGAGCATTTCAAATTCCCAATCTATTTTGAAGAACATGATGAAAAAGAATCCGATGCACTGAAACACTGTGGCTACTGTTAAACCGATCCAGTAGCCTAGAACACTCAAATATGTCTTGAATGCAAGGGCCACACCAAGAGGCAGACCGATTCCATAGTAACCAATGAAAACTACAATTGCTCCATTTATTTGCCGTCCACAGCCCCTCAAGGCACCAGAAGTGATATGCGCGATGCCAACAAGAAAGTTGAAAGCTGCAAAAGTAGGCAGAATGGATTTTGTTGCTTCTTGGATAGACTTCTCGTTTGTAAAGATGGATGGAAGCTGATCTCTCAGACATAGAACTGCAATTGTCACGACAATATTGATGACTATGCTGATGCACATTCCGACGCGGTATGTCAACGACGCACCGTTGAAATTCCCAGCTCCCAAACTCTGGCCCACTCGAATGCTCACTGCAATGGAGAGGCCGAAGGGCAACGTGAAGGTCCAGGCTTCCAGTTGGAGGATAACAGTTTGCACTGCCATTTCGATTGTTCCGAGTAAACCGGAAATCACGATCCCAATCTCAAAACACCACGCTTCGTATGCGACAAGGAAGATGCCCGGAATAGCGATCTTCATGAAGTCTCCCCAACCAACCAGCATCTCTTTCACTTTCCAACCGTCCCAGGTCTCTTTATACACTCCTGAACACAGGATGTAAGCCAATTCCAACGCAACCATCACTCCAAACGACGCTGATTGACATACTGCAGATGCATGAAAGCTAAATTTGAAAACAAATAGACACAAGTATTGGCTCACAGCATTCACCACATTGCCGATCAATGCACACAAGAGGGGAGGGACGACTCGGCCTTGGTTTTGAAGATATTTAGCAAGAGTCTGAAAGTTGAAATCAAAGAACAGACCAGGCAGAATGAGTAGGATGTATTGAGCTGCCATCATGGCCTTCAACTTGTCTTGCCTCAGACCGACTAAGATGGGCTCAATGTTGAGGTGAATACAAAAGAGGCAAAGAAGCACTAGGTAGGAGAGAATGATGGCTCTTTGAAGGTAAACTCCAACACCTTTCTTATTTCCGGAGCCGTACGTCTGAGAGAAGAAGGTATCGAAGCCTGTAGACATCCCAGCGATGATATTCACACCAAGAACGTTGACAATGGAATTAGCGAGTGCTACGGCATTGATCTCAATTGTAGAAAGATGTCCACACATGATGACGCTGATGGATTGCATAAAGAATTGGAGAAATGCTGTCAGAATGATGGCCCATGCGATTGAGAATATCTTACTCACTTCCGTAAAAAATTCACCCGATAGCCATGAGCACATTCTGTATCTAAAGCAACGGCGGTTAGTTTCACCGATGAGTACCCTGGATAGCATGTTATCTTCAAACCGTCATCTCCCTTTCCAATTCGCTGAAGGATATTTTGACCAGTATCGTTTTTAAAGTCGTCAATATTCGACGCAATGGAGATTACTGCTCGCAAATAGGAACAGAATGTTGATACATTTCTTTTTCTTACAAAACTCGTGAAAGATAATTGGGTCGGAGATATGATGAAATTTTCCTGATACAGCGAGACAAGAGTGTCACAAGAAAAATGGTCTCTGTTCTCTTCAAGGATATTGTGATTAATGTTGATTTACATACAAATGAAATCCATCGGAGTCAAACGATTTCAGAATGTTAATTTACATGCAAATAAAATCTGTCGGAGTCAAACCATTTCCGGCTCGGAAACTTTCAGATAATTTTGACGTTGTAAATTTGAATTATTTTTGTCATTTATGAGATGCACAATGTACAGGGTGCAATGACATGTTCATTCTTGCTTGTAAAAGTATATAAGTAATAAGCAATATGTAATCCTTGTGTAATGCATGTATTATTCGTAAAAACAATGAATATGTCATTGCACAGGGTGATTAAAAAAGTATTTTTTGAAACGCCCAAACTCTGATTTTATATTGCGTTTTGTGTGTAGCACTATATACCATGAGAATGTTCAGGGCATGCGGTTGCTAAATAAGACAAACAATTTTTGAAATGTGACTATTATAAGTAGATGCAATTAGCATCATTATAAGTGGTTTTTCTCAAAAAGATCAAGAAAAATAAACTAAAGTTATTCCAAAAGTTGTATGTATTCTCCAAATCGGGAGAGATAAGGCTGTGAGAACCCGAGAAATCATTATGAGTCATTTAAGTGACAATTTTTCAGCTGTTCAATGTGGCAACCATTACTCTGCTGGTGTGCTAGAAAATGCATTCACCTTTCCTACAGATCTCTCACAAGTTATGTACTGGAAGAATTAAAAAATACTTTTCTTTGAATCACGCTGTATATTTGCATCTGCATGTAGATGGGCATTTTATATTTTGAATATCTCGTGGAATGTCATTACTAATCAATGTCAACATTTTCAATTCATCATTAATGTGAGAAAAACAATTGATATATTTATTAAGCAGCTTTCACGTGAGATGTGATTTATTCCAGAGAAGATCGAGCATACATTCATATAGAACAGGGGTTCCCAACCTGGGGTACGCGAAGGAATTTTGAGGGGTGCACAGAATATGGGAGATTTATTATAATTCAATTTTGCTTTCATTACTTTCCTGATCATGGATCAGTTGAACTGCTAAACCTAGTGCGCATTCAGCATTGGATTGTCATCATCTGGCCTTGAAACAACCGTTGCTAACTAGCGACCACCAACTCGACCCCAACAACATAATTACATGAATCTGGATTCTGTAGCATAGTAATGATTAAAAGCAAACAAAGAGCTTGTTTGATGTTGGAGCATGGCTTTCTCTGTGCTTGTGTTGTTACACATTTTATGTGTTATTCAATTACGAATTTCGTATATTTCTACGCGTAATCAAATTTTAGTATGATTGATTCTTGCTATTTTTTATATGTTAGGCGAGGGTACGCGGAATAATGAAAACTCCTATCATTTTCTACTTTGGGATACGCAGCATGAAAAGGTTGGGAACCCCTGATATAGAAAGAAGTTCATTGTTTATTTATCAGAGTTATTTAATAAATTTTAAAGCTGCTAACTGACCACCGCTTTAACATACAGCAGGTGACAGCAAGTTGTCATACATTTACACCAGATGTGAATTTGCGTTTCGAACTTGGTTCGGGTGCCATGACGTTCAGATATTGAATTATAGTCTTTATTCCTTTATTGCTGCTAAAAACAGACAATTCATGGTTGGGAAATGATCGCTTGTCTTCATTGGGTATTATTTTTGATTGATTCGTCACGTTTCCTATTCAATGCAAAAGCCCATGCTCACTCATTGTTCTTTATCATGTCGAGATGAAAGTTGTACGAATCAAAGTTGTGACTCTTACAGAGATGAAGTCAGTTTGAATGTCAGTTTACATTAAAGATCAAGCCCTTGACAAGCCTGGTGACAGGTAGAAACCGGTCGGGCATTTCAGTTGAAATTGAGTTTTTCTTTGATAATTCCGTGTCGTACTTTTGTTGGAATTATATATATATTGAAGGAACTTTATCCTTGGTTTCTTAACATAACTTGTGAAGCGCATCTTAAACATAATTGCGCAGAGAAAGTCCGTGCTTATTTCACAGCTTTACTTCACTACTTCTAGTACTTTTAGTCTGGATACCCTTCCTACCGACTTCCAATGACACCTTCGGGGCTCGACCTCTGGACCAAAAATCGCTAGGCCAAGCACTTAACCACTGTACCACGGAGACCACTGATGTCGATAATTTGATTTTACGTGTAAAAGCGGCGACTGTGAAGAGCAGCTTAAGAAGAAACTTATTCACCCAAATTGGAGCTCCTCCACAACCTGTTTTGTCACACGTTGGACATCATGGTTAAAAGCTGCCATGTGCTGCGCGTCGAATCTTCCCTCTGTGACAGAAATTGTGCATAAATTTAAAGGTGACGGGCTTTTGGTTACTCGCGCAAAAGAAGCGATTGCTGATCCAAGCGCTTCATCCTCGTTGATGGTCATCAAACGAGATTATGAGTGTCTTATAGTGCTCATATCGATGGAGGAATCGCGGTACTTTACTGTTGGGAACAATTGTCCTCTCTTGATTTTCATGAGGATGTTTGTGACATACAGAAATATTTGAAGAAGAGTTTAGAAGCTACTACGCACTTACAATTCATTTCGAAACTGAAACGAAATGACATTTCTCCTTCCACATACGTGAAACTTCATAAATGCCAAGCAACCTCGACATCTGTGGAGAGGAGCTTCTCCATGCTGAGAAAGCTGTTGACTAAAGAGCGCAACTTTCTCAACGAAAACGTCGGAAAGCTTGTGTTTCTTCATTTATTAGAACACCTTTGCACAGTAATGTGTATAAGTAGACATTCTACTTATCTGGGTTCTCCTTTATATTGATCTGAATCGATTCTCGGGTTATAACTATTAAAACTATGTTAGTGGCAATACTTGCAGTATCACTAATATAAACGCGCGATTTTGCACAATTTTCAGGTTTTTCCTGCACAAAAACTTGCCCTAGTCATGATATGACTCAGTGATTGACATTACAGAAAGTCTATAAGTTACCGAATTTGATTATAATTCAGAATCTGATGTTGATGACGATATGAAATTAGATGCATTGATTGGAGTTTAGGTGAAGTGTCACGATTTTTTGTGTGACTTCTTTTGTCATAATAGACTGCAAACACTGCAATATCACTAAGCATTCCAGCAACGATTGACAACTGCGAGTATGCCCCTGTTTTTTTCTTTTAGCTCAATGGACGATGATGTACTGCACTTGGTCGTTCTTCTCTAAATTTCTTGCTATCAGAGGTGCGGCGTTTATTACAGGAAATGTGGTATTTTCATTTGCACCTATGACTTATTATTAATGAAGCTTGATAAGAAATATAATACATATTTTACCGATAACAAATTAAGTATTATCGACATAAAACATTTAGGCCTAGTTCACCCATATACCAGTGATAAGAATGACTATTTGAAGGAAACAAGATGACCAATATCACAAGTAGTGATCTATGAACATTAAAGGCAGGCGCCTTAATGATATCCTACTCGTCATGACCACCTACATGATGATGATGCTGGTTTAACGTTACTGCTCCCCAAACTAGGTCATCTAGAGCATTGTCAACGTTGTGATCTTTTAGTCCGAATGCTCTTCCTGACGACTTCCAATGATACTTTCGGCGCTCGACCTCAGCACCGAAAGATCGGTAGGCCAAGCGCTTAACCACTGTGCCACGGAGAGAACAGTGGTACTTCATCTAGCACTTAATGACTCATTTTAAGCAATTGTTGATAATAAAGAAGTCAAAGAAAGTCAGCTTCGCCGTTCGAGCTGCTGCTGTCCTCTTGCACCTGGGTGTGCAACAAATATGTAGTTGTAAATGGCATATCAAATATCGGACAGGCCTCACATAAGCAAATGTCTCAGTACTCACTACTTTTGCTGTCGAAATGTAGAAAGTGGCATTCTATTAAATGTGGCATCATATTACAGGTTTTGCAGTATATCGACGATCGATGTCACAAACTGCATCTGACGCTGGCTAATTAATGATGAAGGAGTATGAGGCCACCAGTGACACAAGTAAGATTCTCTCGGAAATCTCATTGTTAGGGCCACTATGCCACTATAACTGTTGATGTTCTAGTTCATAGATAAAGAACCAAATCATTAAAAAAAGTCATTAGCATGCCACTCGCAAGGAACTTCAATGAATTTTGAATTTTCATATGGGAAAGAGTTTCAATACTGGCATTAAAAATAGCATGTGTCCAACGTTTCGAAAATCTACATCATATACAAGTGAACGAAATGAGTCTTAATCAAAAGGTAATTTGTGAAATTTCTATTTTGTAGGCCTTCTTGACAAGGAAATAGTTTTCTAACTCGCTGGAAATAGAAAACGATTAAATTTCAGTTTTCAATTCCAAAATTTATTCATGCCTTCTCTTAGATAGCTTCATTGTTAAAATTGATAGGAAATGCAATTTTCCAATATTGGTTGGAAACTTCGGAGAATTAAACAATTAATGATGAAATTGCAAAAACTTACTGAAGATAGAGCTACTGCAACATGCTAAACTGGTTACTTTTCATCTTTTGCATCGACTGTATTCAATGTTTCTGACAATTATTGATTTCACTACAAATTTTAATAGTCATCTAATAAATGAAAGACTTTGTGGAGAGTGCATTCACTGTAGCCGACTTTCCTAATTTTGTATTTTCTACTGAACCTCCAAGGGTTAGGTTTGCTATGGTTACATTTGTGTCTCTTCTTCATTCATCGTGTGCGACTGCAGGGATGAAATCGAAGCAGGCTATTGTAAAAGTCAATGTTTTGTATGTTCCTATGAATTTGCTTCTTTAGGCAAAAATTTGCTCCATTCAGGTGCTGTGCTCTTTGTTATTAGCCTAGTCCGGCAGCCAGAACGAGTTTCTGCAGGGAACGAGGCCGAAAGTGAGACTGTCGCAGAATTATGTTACCCTGTGCCTACTGCGAATCTGCGCGTCTGCGAGTTCTACCTAGTTCCTATTCTTGTCAGACAGGATCAAAGAAAAACACATGGACGAATGGGACGCAGATTGCAGTTTTTGGCAAAAATGAAATTTTCTTTGTTTTCTCTTATCAACTGAAAATTACTAAGTCTAATTTTTCATCATAATTTTGACATGGAATGTTTTCAAGTCATTTCTTATCATGTTCATGAGAATTTATCAGTGATGCTTAACACACTCAGATTTAGCAAGCCTCTACTTTTCGGCAAATACCAACATGTTGGCCCAATTTATCCACATTGAACTGCTTTCTCGCATACATCACCGATCAAAAGCATAATAATATCACATGTACATCATAGGAAATGACCTGAAGACACATCAGGCCAAAAATTATCGCTCTAGACTTAGTACTTCTCAGTCAGTTGATTAGCGAAAACATAGAAAATCTCATTTGTCTTCTCTGATTTAGTGAAATGTACTAAGTCTAGAGCCATAATTTTTGGCATGATTTGCCTTCTGGTCATTTCCTATCATGTGTTTGTGATATTATCAAGCTTCTATGAAGGCGTGTCCCTTCCCCTCTGAACCGCCAATCAAATTCTATCGTTGAACAGCAGCTGACGGTTGAGAGCTTTCTCGAGGGGAACACTTCGTACATTAGCAGAATGCACGACGTTAGGAAGAGCATCTCATAGTCAGAGCTGAAAGTAAATGAATAACTGATGACGTGACGTTGACTTGGGCTGTGTTTTGATTGTTTGAAACACATAGATGGATTCATCTGCGTTTGGGTTAGTCTACAGCGGACATAATCCTATCCCAGCCATTATATGCAATGTTCACAGTTAACTATCTGGATTCCTCCCTATACAAGAAAAGTGTCACATATTTACTCGCAGTTTTATTCGTCTGTACCATGAACCTGTACCGAACTTCAAGTCATAAATACATGTGTTCTACACACATTCTGATTTAGGAAGTTTCCTATTGTTGACTCACTTGCTCAATACATTTAGCATCGATTGATCCAACTTGATTGAATTACATTATTTGAATTTTCATGATTGACAACATATGACAGGTGAATTTTCTTTAATGATTTATGAACCTCTCGCTCTCTTATAAGAGGAGGCACGCTTGCCACTACGATTGCACGGTGCAAACCTTCACAATAGGTCCATGATTTCTTGACTTAACAATGGTTCGTTCGCCAATTCACTAATGCTTTCTCGTTAATAGTTAGTGCTTCTGTTTTCGTTGCAGTTTCAGCGATGGATACCTGATGTGAGGGTTCCATGCACTGTGGTCATATAGTTTGAGTGATTTGTTTTAACTGACCAAGCAACCATAAATCATGGGCGTGAGAGGTGTTAATGAATATGAGATGATAAATAAGGATATTAGTGAATCTTCAGATGACGCAGGTGATGGCACAACACCTCCGTCAAGACGGAAAAAGAATATCTTTCAACGTTTAGTGCAATTTATTTTTCCAGACGATTGTTATCATGAAGTTCGAGCTATCTTCTCAATCGCATGGGCTATCATCCTGACATCGTTTCTGCAATTCTTTATGCAATCTATAAGCATTATCATGTGTGGACATCTCTCTACAATCGAGCTTGACTCAGTGGCTTTAGCAAATACTCTTGTCAACGTTCTTGGTGTGAATATCATCGGTGGGATGTCTACAGGCTTCGATACCTTCTTCTCTCAGACGTACGGCTCCGGAAATAAGAAAGGTGTTGGAGTTTACCTTCAAAGAGCCATCATTCTCTCCTACCTAGTGCTTCTTTGCCTCTTTTGTATTCACCTCAACATAGAGCCCATCTTAGTCGGTCTGAGGCAAGACAAGTTGAAGGCCATGATGGCAGCTCAATACATCCTACTCATTCTGCCTGGTCTGTTCTTTGATTTCAACTTTCAGACTCTCGCTAAATATCTTCAAAACCAAGGCCGAGTCGTCCCTCCCCTCTTGTGTGCATTGATCGGCAATGTGGTGAATGCTGTGAGCCAATACTTGTGTCTATTTGTTTTCAAATTTAACTTTCATGCATCTGCAGTATGTCAATCAGCATCGTTTGGAGTGATGGTTGCGTTGGAATTGGCTTACATCCTGTGTTCAGGAGTGTATAAAGAGACCTGGGACGGTTGGAAAGTGAAAGAGATGCTGGTTGGTTGGGGAGACTTCATGAAGATCGCGATTCCGGGCATCTTCCTTATTGCATTTGAGGCCTGGTGCTTCGAAGTCGGCATCATCGTATCAGGTGTTATCAGCACGGTGCAGATGGGCATCCAAGCTGTCATCTTTCAGTTTGAGGCTTGGACCTTTATGTTGCCATTCGGACTGTCTATTGCAGTGAGCATTCGAGTGGGACAGAGTTTGGGTTCAATGAATCCTAGGGGAGCGTCGGTTACTTACCGCGTGGCCATGTGTATTAGCCTGATAATCAGTACCGTAGTTGGAATTCTTGTCTTATTCTTGCGTTTCAATCTCCCTAAAATATTTTCAAAGGACAAGTCTGTGATCGATGGGTCAAGCAAGGTGTTGGTAATTTTCATATTTTTCAACTATTTTGTTGGAATTGCTCATGTCACGTCAGGAGCACTAAGAGGATGTGGTCGACAAATGATGGCTGCTGCAATGGTTTTCCTTGGCTATTACATAATTGGACTCCCTGTGGGAATTTCTTTGACTCTGTTGACACCACTGATGGTCTTTGGATTTTGGATTGGACTTACCATGGCTACTCTGACAGAGACAGTCGGTTTTTTGATTTACTTGAGTTGTTTTTTGGATTGGAACAAGGAGGCAAAGAAGGCGCAAGAGATCGCTTTCAGTGATTCTCTTGGAGAATCCTCGCAAAGTGACTCTGATGATCGGGGAACTAAAGAAAGTTTGATACCATCTGAAACTGTTCCACATTACAATTCACTAGCTCAAAGTTCTGCAGATATAGAGAAGGATCAATTCAAAAAACTGTTAACCCGAAGAGTTGTCATTGTACTCACAGTATTATTAATATTTTTAACTGCGGTTTTCATCAGAGTATTCGTCCCGAAATCATGGAGATTGTCGTGTATTGATAGGAACTCTGAGAGCATCAAACTCCATTACCGACCGTATTCATTTTGTCTATTGGCAAATGGCACATCTAGCGGTTGACTTTTCCCTTCATAGCTTGGTTGTCAGTTTTTGGTATTCAAATGAAAATGTTGATTGTGGAATTGCAGTCAATCATGGACTTTGGATGTTATATTGAAATAAAGAACATATCATTTGTGGTCAGACTATTTTCTTCACTGTGAGATGACCAAAGTTGTCGCACAGTAACGGTGTAAGAAGTCACAGCTCAGCGGGTCGCAATACTTCGGTATTTGAGCAGTAATAAAACGGACACAACCGGTATTTCCGGTTATAAAATGAATGTTATCAAACACAAACTTATTTTCGTCGAGCGTTAATTGAGAAGACGGTCGTCAACAGGCTAAAGATGAAATCTAAGCTCACTACTCCGTTCTGCAGATGAAATTTTGCTTATGACTGCACTGAAGCGATTAGGATCTACATCTTCTCAAGGATTGACTGCAACGATTCAGGTATAACTCTTTCCAGATTTTCTTCCGTTGTCTTCATCGCTTCAGAGGATGTCATTGCCTTCTCTGTTCCTTCAAAAGATCACAAACCAGGAAATTTTTTTGTCATCCTCTTTGTTGGTGTAATGCGATTCAATCTCGTAATAAATTTCAAATGTATGTCTTCACAACAAAAGTCTTTTCGAGCCTGGCTTGAAGGTCGAGCCTAGCATAACTGATCATTTTGTGTAGCGATCTTGAACTTTAGTCTGTTCGACGGCCTGTTTCATTTGCATTGCGGTAGGTATACGTTCGTACTGCATTAAGTCAATTGATGCATAGTAGTCCTATACATTAAATAATCGCTTTGGATCAAATGCAAAGATCGGCAATGATAAAATGATATTATCAAAAATTTTTGTTCCATTACATTTTCTAATCAGAGATTCTTCGCATTTTGTATTGAAGCAAATTTAGTCTCCTTCGTTTGGTCTACCCATGTCCTTCCCCACTGGTTGATTCATGTAACGAAAAGCAGCAAACTATTGTTTGTTAGTCTGTCTATTACACAGATTGTCAAACAACTCATTAATAGCATTGTCTTGATGTTTTTGAAGTCTTGACTGAAATCTAAATATTTTTAGCCTTTTTGCGTACTTTAGATACTGCTGGCCTAACCAACTGCATATTGTAGGCATATTTGTAATTCGAGTGTATGAAGCTTAAATCAAAACTTGAGATGTCTAATGTATAGTTCATGTGCCCTACTTTACTTTTGATACACAAGAAGCTTTGTATGACTAAACTGCTTTCTTGGGCTTTATTTGGAATGTATCGATGCTGCATGCAGTCTAATTCTAACCATTGCTAAGAGCAGGAAAAGTATCATGATAGCAGTGTAAATCGAAAAATTCGTCCGACTAGATCTATTGACGGTGTAGGTCTACGTGTTTTTCATTATAAAAAATAAAATGATATCATTGCCGATCATAGGCAAAAACTATCAGGCGTGTCAGTCATCAATCGATGTAGTTTAGCTTCTTCATCTCAACTTTCTGAAATCGTGAATAGCGAAATTTGCAAAACTTGTCATCGCATTCGCGCTAGTGATGAAACCAACGGATGAACTGCATGAAGAGATTAAATCATTCGTTGAATATCCGGCGGTGCAAGAGATGAATTCGATGAAACTTGGTTCAGATTCTCATCAATTCTCAATATTTATATATTCAAGCAACATTTAATACTGGAAACGCAGCAGAAAAATATACCGGTGTTTGGGAATCCTAAAACTGGTTTTCGGTATTACAAAAAATAGAAAACGGGTAGCGGTAATACCGGTGTTCGACCCCTAGTTCTAATTCACGGTCACCCACAGTTGTGAAACAGGCAAGTATGACAAGTGCGACTTCTTTGCAAGTGTGATGCAGCACATTGAACCGATTTCTATGTAAGTGAAGAAGCTCTACCTCAAGAATTCATCAATTAGATCCAAAAATGAATGAGTTTCAAACATGGAGGTCTTTTCACTTTGTTCCTGATACATAGCGGTAAGATGGACATTTCAAAGATTAGAAGATCCATCTGAACTGTTGATACAAGCATCCAAGCAGATGAGTTCTTGGATCGCAATGTCTAATGAGAAAAAAATTAAGAGCGGGCTCTAGTTGATCATTTTGTGTCAAAGAAGTCCATTTTCTCCATGATAGTAATAGCAACTGAAAGCTAATCATGAAGTTGGCTACAAAAGAAATAAAAAAACACAGCAGAGGGATAGAGAACATTCGGGTAAATTGACAAAGAATGCTTCCTACCTAAGTGATGGATTTCTGTCTAAATGCCGCAATCTTGGGTAGAAATTAAGCGCTATGAGTCCATGACAAACCGACAAACCAATAAGACCATAAAATTCTGTCTGTCGATAGCTTAGAAACCATAGAAATTGACAACAATAAAACCTCTGGAATGGGAATTAAGCTTCAGGCAATACACAATAACGGCACATAAATCGCACGCATTTTCACTTAGATGCACTTGCCAACGTCTGTATCATTGGGTTAGAATCAATCACATGAGTAAATCGAAGCTTTTAATTGGTTCTTCATGCCCCAACTTAGTTCCCCCAGATGTGCCGCGACCTTGAGTCAATTTCCATTCTAGCGAACTTCAGATAAACAGTTTATTTCTATGTTAGAAACGGTTTCAGAAATCATTGGTCACGCGGTTCAATATCTATGATTCATACAATTCATACGTTGAGGAAGTAATATCAGTTTGATAGACAACACTCTCGCTTAATCGATCGTGGTGTAACCTTTAGTTGCCGTGGGAATATGAATTCTCATATGGTGTGGTGTAGGAATGTACATTATTTTGACAGTTTGTTATGAAGGGAATTCCCATACGTGAGGTTTTAGCGGGACACCTGAAATATAGGTCGAAATCCAAAAAGCAAAAAAAATACAACAAAAGCGTTGTATTATGACCTCTGGAAACATTTAAATACAATCCTTGACTACGTCAAAGTACTGCATCAGCTATGAATATAATGTCAGCGTTATATTTTTTTGGTGATATTTGAGCTGAACTAAAAGATTGAATTATTTGACCTTTGACCTCATCTAATACAATGATGTAATCTCATAGCGATTAACAATCATCATTTTATTAACCACCTTCACCAGATCCTTCGATTAATGTATAGTTTATTTGTTTTTGTTGTCACTTTCCATTTCAAATAGTGATCTAATGGAAATTTGTTTAAAATTGGCGGTTTTTGACCTTTGACCTTCACCTCAGCCGAGGGATGACCTTAGAAATGAAAGTGATGCTGTTCATGTGAATCCTCTTTCAATGCCTATTCGGTTGATGTGTGTTTTGGCAAAATTGGTGCTATAGTTCGGGTGATCAGGAGGTGACGAAATTTGCCCCCTGGCGCGTTCGGAAAAACACCCCAATGGGGTGAGGGTTCAAACAAGAAACTAAGAGGAAGTTGTCGTAACGTTGATGAAATTTAATATTTATCACGCTAAAGCCTTTAGAATGTCCTTCCATTGACATTCTACGGACCTGTAATATAACTTGTCGCATTTTTTATATTTATATTCCTTTCTTTATATAATTGTTGTGTATGAAGATATCTCTACAACAAATTTCTAATTTTCTATACTTTCTGAAAGATATTCTACATCCTTGTGCATATTAATTGAAACAACACTACATTAAGCTATATCCATATCTTTCTTCTTTCATACATCTCGACTTATTCGAATAAGTATCAATAATACTCCACTTTCATGAGATTGAATAGTGTAGATATCTTTCATTTTCAAGTAATCATTCAATCCTTCATCACATTGTAAGTGCTTACACCATTTGAATTTAAATTCAAATTTTCATTGAAATTGTCATGTTGACTATATTTGGTTGTGTAGAGAGGTTTCTCTTACGTTGATTCTTTACAAACCGAAATCTTTTCTGAACCATTTTCTGTCGACGATATGGATGTTTCACCAGCGAAACGTATTAAGATCATTACTTTAAAAGAGCACACATCAAAAACGTACCGACAGATTGCTTCAGTTGTTGGCGTGAGTCTTTCTTCTGTCAGTCGCATCATCCGTCTTTATTGCAAGACTGGTTCAATCTCACCAAAACGGGCGGGTCGCTGTGGCCGTAAACGGAAAACTACGTCCAGAGATGATGCTTATCTATTGCGTGAAAGTGTAAAGGATCCACGGAAGTCGAGTGATGACCTCAACAGAGACTTACAGAGCAAAAGAATTAAAATCAGCTCCTCTACTGTAAGGCGACGGTTGTTAGCGGCTGGTCGAAAAGCGCGTCGTCCTGTCCGAAAGCAGCTTCTGACAAGAAGAATGAAGCAGAAACGTCTTAACTGGGCCAGAAAGTATCGACATTGGACAAAAGAGAATTGGAGGAACGTTCTCTTTAGTGATGAAAGCTTGTCCAAGGGCAGCGCAGTCAACATGTTCGGAGATCAGATGGTGAGGTGATACGAGATTCCCATATCAATCAAACGGTTAAGCATCCACAGAAAACAATGTTTTGGGGTTGCTTCAGCTACTTCGGTTTTGGGGTTCTGCATCCAGTTGAAGGCATGATGCGTTCAAGTCAATATGTCGATGTTTTAAGACGGCTGGCAATACCTGAGCTGTCGCGGAGATTTCGGAGTGGAACTGGAATTTTCCAGCATGACATGGCTCCGTGTCACACGTCCGCCAAAGTTAAAGGATTTCTTCAACAAAACCAGGTTACAGTGCTCGACTGGCCAGGAAATTCGCCGGATCTAAATCCGATAGAAAACCTCTGGTCAATTTGCAAAAGTCGCCTTCGAAATATGGACTGCTCAACAAAAAGTAAGCTTCATCAAGCTGTTATTCAGGTTTGATTCAGGTTCTGATTGTGAAAAACTTGTAGACTCCATGCCAGAGCGTGTTTCCATGGTCTTAAAGAACAGGGGGGGGGACATACTAAGTATTAGGTATGATTTGTTCTTAAATATAGCAATTCAATGATCGGAAAAACGTGTTTTTATTAAATTGAGACTTTGTTTCAATTAATTTGCACAAGGATGTACCTGCCGATGTGAATTTGTGGTCAGCATATCTGATGATGGTGCTGTTAGGATAAATCAGCTAGGTGAATTGCAATTCATGGTAATTGCTGATTGCAAATCTCAAATTGACCTGGGCATGGCTGCAATTTTAAATGGAGAGTTGTGTCTATGTTGAGAGGTGTAAACTGAGAGGCCTGCTGATGATTCCTGCCTGATATTGGATGAAATAGCAGCTGTTCAAGTCTAATCGTATTGTTCAACTGAGGATGCAACGCAATATTCAATCATTCTATTTACTCAGCTAAGTGAACTTGATGTTCATCCTTCACTTGTCAATGCTTCTCCGATATCTCGTTTACGATATAACGTCGCCGTAATAAATCACACCGTGGATGATGATGAATGCATCTTCACTTGCAATTAAATAGAGGATTAACTTTGTCCAATGCGATGCTGATGGTGCATTCAACACAAGAACATTCCTGAGATCATTGATAGTACGACACATTTATTGTTAGCAGCAATAATTCAGAGTGCATAATTCACATCAGCTCCTTGTTGCAATGCATTTCGACAATTTTACTGTTAATTTTCACGCATTTCAAGTCTCCGTCTTCATAAAGTTAGTGACATCCTTCCGCAGCACGAGCGCTTACTCATTTCGCTCTTCTGGATCGCAGGCAATCGTTTGAAGTCAAACGACGTTACTGACTACACCTGATGTTGGTTCGAATATCCCTTTCGTACAGATAGAATATGACGCTGCGAGAAGATTAAATCTGTTAGGATAAGAGTGTCCGCGTGCAAGCAAGCGAGTGAACGTTTCCTTGCTGCGGGCAGCGTTAGTTCCGCCTCAATAATCAATATGCGGTTGTTTTGCTGAACATCAAGCGATCAGTCGTTGCAAAGTAATAGTCTCTCGAGTAGAGTTGATGTAGAAAAGTATTGGATGTCAAGAATGAAGGTTGTTTTGTCTAGTTGGCTGTAGTGTGCGAAAGATGATCTTTTCTTTAAATGTAGTTTATGTAGTATAATGTTAACATCAATACTGCGATTTACTGATGCAGACTCGATAAATATGCTCTCGACTGCGTCTTTTATTGAACTGAATGCATGTTAAAATGGCCCAGAAGTTCAAGTTGATCGCAGATAACTTAGTAAGACGGTTTTATGGTCTATTCAAATTCTATTTATAATAGCTGCATTCATATAGCTTCTCGCATTGTGCGCATTTCGAATTTCATCATAAACTGCGAAGGTTGCATCAATAAAGAGATCGCTTACATCATCTGTATGGTTTACAATTTACATTGTTCCTTATTCTGGTACAACTGAACATTGTGAAGAAGCATGGTGTGTTTACGCAAAAGTTTGATCTACTAAAATGGAGCTTCTGTCGAATCAGCTATAGTGCGTGCTACATGTCACTATTATCAGTTTCAGACTCGGTCGATCTTTTGACCGACTCCTGGTCTGATATTCAACTACTGATTTAAAAGCACAATTATTGTAGATGGCCCATGAGAAGGCTCGTAAGCTTATGTCTTGCTAGGGCTATAAGACAGTTTTTTAGAACTCCTAGGCCCTCTACAGGTGGTTTGTTAAGGCCGATTCATAGTCGTCTGTACGGTAAGTCACATTGGTGCAACGTCATCACAGAGAGACAGAGAGAGCTTGCTGCACGGGGAGAAGGCACTTGACATGAACTTATCTTCGCAGAATTTATGTGATATGGAATTTGATCTCTCAAGGATCATCATTTTTCTATTTTGCAATTGCATGTCAGCAATCATATTGGCGATTCATCGAACTTTAAGTGGACAATTTGCGAGAGTGGTGCATCAGTCTCCACAAAGATTGAGACAGTCATCAAAGTCCATAACGTCAATACAGGCACCTTGAATATACCAATGAATTATGTTGCATCTCCTAAAATAGGAACTTGTCCTAGAATATGTCCCGATGTTGGGAAGAAAAACTTAAACAGCATATCTAGTCAATAAGAAAAAATTGCTTTATGCAGCAACATGTCATTGGCTCAACTGAGGCGCATCAAAAGTTGAACATCAGCAAACTCGGAGTTTCCCTCATATGTACTCTTGCACTTAACTTGCAGGCCTGCAACTTTTGAACCACATGATTTAATCCTTGAGGCACAGATGCTTCATGGTGTGGGGAAATTCAGCAGTGTACTGAATTTCCATCATCCGAGGTCCATTTTCAGTGATGGACTTATTTGGCACGCAGAGTAGAGATTTTTCTTGTTGAGATTCAGTCCATGATTTGTAAAAACTAGACGCTCCTCTTATCCTGAATGTCAAAGGTGAAATCAATTGGACGTCTGGTGCGAATGCTGCATGAGTTCAGCAACAAAAACAACCATATTTTCTACTAATAGATTTCTGCATGCAGCTACTGGATTTCCGTGCTTCACTGATTTTCCGTTTCCAAGCTGCCATGTCCAAGCTTATACAATAATCAGACATTGCGGTGCTTCGTGTCCTCTGTAATCCTTTTCTTGTATGAACTTGAATGACGAATTCGCGTAGAAGTCTGACATAGGATATTTAATAAACTGTTTTGAATTCGGTCTGAATAACTTAGAGTCATTACAGACACCGATGATAAGGGAAGTTATAGGCATCATTCACTTGTTGTAAAAGTGCTATTATTGCATTTTGAAAATTAAGGTAGAAATGATAGAATCTACTGATTCTCAGTTTATAGAAATTTCTTGGGCTCAGGATTTGAGATTTATTATTTGTAAAATATATTGACATGTATGCTGCGTATTCTTACCTGCTATCGGTCACATTAAATAAACTAAAGTAAATCAAAAAATTGACGAACACCAATATTGGCAGAAAATAATCAAAGTCAATATAAATGTTCATTATTTCGGCATGCGCTTTAATCATGAGCTATGAAAGGAAAGAGCACAAAGTAAGCAAAGCTAAAATACAAAATTCAAGTGCAAAAGCTATCATAGATGTAAAAAGTCCTTGGAAATGGATAGAAGTCCACATGGAAATATGATGAGAATAATCAAGACGGACTGCAAGATCATTGATGTAAACGAGCGGGTAAAGCGTTTTTTACATTAATGATCTTGCAGTCCATCTTGATCATTGTCAATATATTTCCATGTGGACTTCTATCCATTTCCAAGTAATTTTTACATCTATGATAGCTTTTGCACTTGAATATTGCATTTTAGCTTTGTTTACTTTATGATCTTTCCTTTTATAATTCATGATTAAGGCGCATGCCGAAATGTTGAACATTTATATTGACTTTGATTATTCTTTGTCAATATGTCAGTCATGCCTAGATTTTGAAAGCATCAATGAGTCGTGCAGCCGAGGCCGTAAGGATCATTGATGCTTGAAACAGGTAGGCATGATTGCTATTGTAGTGAATGCGTGCTATGATTCATGCACATATAGAAGTCTGGGGAAGTTTCTGGCTATATACACTCTTTAGCAAAATTAATGTTACATCACTACAACTGTTGAAATATCTCAGTGTCTGCAGCCACTCAGTTCATTTGATTACAAAAGTATCATACATCATCTGAAAAGTATTGATCTCCTCTTGGGGATTCACTATGATTATTGGCTGCATCTTTGAACGGTTGTCTACCACATAAAAAATTGTCAAACACAATTACTTTTCTTTAATTGAAAGTTTTGGTATCAAAATCATAGGTTAGAAAAATGAAACACAGATCAGTGTATAGACAAGAGCAAATACTTTCAGAAAAGTATTTGGACTCATCCACAGGACAATTATGCGCGTTATTGGATACATAATCATTGCTAATGTTACATTGCCCCATTCATTTGTTAAGAAGTTGGTAACATAGGCATGATTTTCATTCAAATTCAGCTCATTACAATCTAATGCAATGCATATGCTGCGTGCATAGATAGTGAGCCTTAGCTAGTCATCTATAACGCATAAATACAATACCATAGTTATCGCTAATTCTTGCTTGATCATTTATCAAATGATAGGAGTTTATGGTCATGATGAATCGACAGACTAAAGACAGTGATTTTCTTAAGGGATGTGCAGTTGGTTAAAAGTGAAAAACAGCTTAAAACCGAAGCCAAGATAGACTCTCTGACGTTGGCAAAGAGAATTTGGTGTTAAGAAATGTAAAAATGGTATTCGATCAGGATGGAAAAGAATCACGACATCTCGAAGCAACCGACGTCTAATCAGACTGGCTGGAATTCGCAGATTATCGTCTGCAAGAGAGCTTGTGTGTCTGTGGAACCAAAAGGCTTCAATGTGGACTGCACATCGACGTTTGCGTAATTTCATCTTTTAGGATGATAGTGCACCAGTTCACACAGCGAGTGCAGTAGAATTCTTCAAGAAACAACGTGCAATACGATCACTGCCCTGGCCTTCCGGCAGCCCTGACTTAATACACATAGAGCATGTGTGGGATTTCCTCGGTGGGAAAATCAATTGACGTTCCACTCCCGTACCCTTTCTCACTCAACCTGCGGCCTCAAAGCGGTGAAAGGGTGAAAACGGAGTCGCAATAAGGCTTTGTCGTCTGAAGCTCATGCTTCTTTGGGTTCTACCTTGTCGGAAAGGTTTATTGTCGGCGGTTTGTGACCGTGCTCCGGCTAACTAGCAGGCTCTGGAATATTATTTTTATTTTACTGGTCATTGAATTTATTTATGTTTGATTAATTTCTCATTCTTTTTCTCCACGTTTGTTTATTTTAAATGTGTGGTAGGCTTCGGCCGTCCCAATTAACACCACCCCCTGGTTTGCGAGATATGAACATTCATCAGATGTTTCATGTTGTTGAATCAGGTTTTTGGGCATGGCACTTATTTGGCTCATTTGTGATCGAACTTCCTTCCACTGCTCTCTTTTGCACTTCCCCATTTGTTGCAGGTTAAGGTGTGACATCCAACGTATTCACGGCATACGGGCGTCAGGTAGTTCGAGGGTCCCGAACCCACTGGTAATGCTTTGGGAGGCAGGCCCGGTCAACTGCTCGAAAAAAGGCGGTACAGTTCCACTGCCACGGACATGCGTGGGTAGCTTTACTGAGGGGTTTAGCCCGTGTAGCTGTATCCGGTTCCTCTGTGGCCTACCTGACTTGTACCCATTGTTACGGCAAAGGGGTTCTCATTTGGGTTTCTTCAAGCTTTTGCGACATGAACTGTGCCTATAAGTGTCTTTTTTGCGTATTATTTGTTGCAGCTTTGTTGCTATTATTTACGTTTTTTCTGATGCCTTCCAAAGTTTCTTGTATCACTTTGTTGTACAGTATAATTTTCGTTTATTTGATTGATATTCTATGAGAAATTATGAAAATGAGAAAGACACACAAGAAACGTAGTCAAGCCGTCAAGCTCAAAACCCCTCTCAGGATCAGCTTCAGCAACGTAAGAGGACTGAGGTCCAATTACGACGACATCAACATCTTCCTGCAAGGTAAGTCACCAGATCTTCTAGCCCTGTCGGAAACCAGGTTAGATCCCAGTGTGTCATCAAGCGACGTTACTCCTGATGGATACATATTTCACCGGATGGATAAAGCACCTTGTCATGGTCTTGGAGTCTATGCCAAGACAAGCCTTCCCTTGAGAAGGCTTCGCAGCTCAGAGGATCCAAGGCATGAGTATCTTGCCTTCATTGCGCCGCTGCAGAAGACCACACTTCTTCTATTTTTCCTATACCGCTCTCCATCAACTAATGCGGATATTTTCAATGTTCTTTCTGACAAGATCGATTCTCTTCTACAAGAGTATCCCAGCGCTGAAGTTGCCGTTTTTGGTGACTTCAACGTGCACAATGTTGACTGGCTTGTGCACTCACGCACCACCGATCTCTCCGGTCAGGCAGCCCAGGATTTCGCTGTCTCTCACAACCTTAGTCAAATTGTCACTTGTCCTACCTGAGTGCCTGACCGAGCTGGGGATACTGGATATCTCCTTGACCTGTTTCTCACCTCAAATCCAACTTGTTTTTCACACAAGGTTACTTCTCCCCTCGGCACGTCTGATCACTGTGTTATCACAGTTTCTGGCAAACAAATTTGCTCCACACCGTCTGCACCCTTCCATAGAACAGTTTATCAATTCTCCAAAGCAGACTGGTGTGGCTTCCGCACTTTTCTGAGTCAAGTTCAAGCTGAGAATTTGATTCTGAGCGAGAACGTCCACAAGTCGGCGCAAGAACTGACAGAGTGGCTTCAGATAGGGATGTTGGCCTACATTCCTCACCGTACTTTCCAAATGAAGCCCCACTCACAACCTTGGTTTACACCAGAATGTGCAGCTGCAACTTGCCAGCGTGACCACTTTTTCCATAAGTATAAGCGTGACAGTAGCGCTGGCAATCTTGAATTGTACAAAACCGCACGTAGATATTGCAAGGAAACCATACATCAGGCCAAAAGCCGTTACGCTTTGTATGTACGGAAATCCATTGCTACCCAAAAGCTTGGCTCTAAGGACTTCTGGAGGATTTACAACAGTGTCACCAATAGGAACAAATCCTCCATCCCAGCACTCCGTCATGCCGAAGTCAGTACTTCTATGGCGACAACCTCAGCAGACAAACCCGAGCTTCTTTGCAAAGAGTTTGCGAAGAATTCGTCATTAGACGATGGAGGTAGAATTCCACCTCCAATTCCCACGCGCACTGATGAGACAGTTAGTCCTCCTTCAGTCACAGTCCGAAACGTCAAAAAGATCATCGCCGGTCTCGATAGCTCTAAGTCTAGTGGACCAGATGGCATCCCGGTTTCGGTCTTCAAGCATCTCTCACCTGAGCTTTCTCCACTTTTATCTAAACTGTTCAGTACATGTGTATCCACCGGTGAGTTTCCCTCTTGTTGGAAAGTAGCTTCCGTGGTTCCAGTTCCAAAGAAAGGTTCTGACTCATCTCTTCCATCTAGTTACCGTCCTATCAGCCTGCTTCCAATTGCTGGCAAGATTTTTGAAGCAGTGATTAACCTACACATTGTTAACTTCCTTGAAACTCAGAACCTTCTATCAGAAGAACAGTATGGCTTCAGGCACTCTCGATCAACTGCAGATCTTCTTTCATATGTCACTGAACATGTGAGTCGTGTCCTTGACAGACAAGGTGAGACGAGATCAGTTGCCTTGGATATTTCCAAGGCATTCGATAAAGTCTGGCTTCAGGGACTCCTTATGAAGCTCAAGTCCTATGGAGTTGCTAATCAACTCCACAAACTTCTTGCTTCTTTTCTTAGTGACCGGCAGATATCTGTCGTCTTAGATGGCCAGAAGTCTTCCACCAAGTTTGTCAATGCAGGAGTTCCTCAAGGGTCAATTTTGGGACCCACTCTTTTTCTGCTGTACATCAACGACCTCCCAAACTGCCTAGTGAGTAAATTGGTGATGTATGCAGATGACACAACACTCTTCAATTCCAATGAGCGACTCGCTAAGAACACTCAGCAACGTCAGCAGCTATGCGACGTTCTTAATGAAGACTTACGCAGGGTCTCAGAATGGGGCGCCAATTGGCTTGTTTCCTTCAATCCTTCAAAAACTCAGAGTATTCTGCACTCACGACTTAAAGGAGATGATGATCATAGCATTAAGATGTCAGATAATAGGATCAGAGAACAAGATTCCATCTCCTTCCTTGGATTGGCGGTTACGAAGGACTTGTCATGGAAACCGTACATCCAATCCATTAGCAAGCAGGCTGCTCAACGCATTGGTAGTCTCTATCGTGCCAGCAGCTATCTTCCACCACAGACTGTCTGCTATCTTTACAAGTCCACTATTCGTCCTCTGATGGAGTATTGTTGTCATCTGTGGGCAGGCGCCCCACAAACGCATCTTAACCTCCTTGAACGGGTTGAGAAACGTGTCAAGAATCTCATGGGTGAAAAACTTGCTAGCAAGTTGCAGCCGCTCTCCGTCAGACGGGATGTTGCTTCACTCAGTCTCTTCTACAGGTACTATTTCGGTAGAAGCAGCTCTGCAGTAAATGAGTGCGTACCCAAACCTAAGATCTTCTCCAGAAGCACACGCAGAGCTAATGCACTCACATGCTATAATGTGAGCTTAGAACGCGCACGTACTGTGAGTCGCTCGAAAAGCTTTTTTGTTCGCACGGCACAGCTTTGGAATCAGCTTCCCCAGACCACTTTCCCTGACCAATACAATCTTGATACTTTCAAGAGGCGTGCGAACATGTTTCTGATGGGGACAGTTCAATCAGATTAGAAGATCTGTTTTTTTTTTTAATTTAATTTTATTTATTTAAAGTAATACAATTTATTAGTTTTTCATTGAGTAACCCCTAGCTTCGTTCATGGCTCATAGCTGTGCTAGGGGTGAAAATTCAGTAAAAAAAAACAATAAAAGAGATGAAGCATTCGCTCCTGGCAACATAGAAATTGATGCTACAATCTATTGTTGACTCATTGATAAAGAGCATCAATGATCGCATCTCAGCAGTGATCGCAGCTCTCAGCAACATTTTCAAAATATATAGTGTACATTAGTTATCGCAAAATGTTCTTTTCACTTCATCGCAACAAAGAACAGACATAATATTACATTAGAAGACAGGAAAAGAAAGGTAAATTAAATTTCACAATTGATAATTCCGCATGTAACATTAATTTTGCTAAAGAGTGTGCATAGATAGTGGTCCTTAATTCAGAAGCCGGGAACAACGACGATTGTTGCATCAATGAAATAATGCCGTGTAGCATTCACTACAATCAACTTTTGCTGGTGTTTGTCAATTTTTTGATTTGCCACATAGCTGACACCAATGGCGCATAATCCAAATAGAAATAAGTAAAGTAAATGGTAATCCATGTTAAATGCAATAAATCTTTGAATTAATAAGGTCATTATTAAATGCCTTTTACTACCCTTTACAGTGTTGAAAGAAATGCGATACCTACACTCTGACATGCACTGTGTTTGGCTTTGAATCATTGCTTTCTTAGCGCGAAAAAATAATGAGCTTTATCTCACACACCATGCATGTAGATAATAATCTACAAAAGTTATTGAACTTTCTTAATCACTCTCAACCGTGTGATAGCTTTTCATTGTAATAAAGATAACTTAAACATCATATTGTGAGAAATTGAAACTTGCAATGAAGGCTGAGTCAGCATTACCGTTGATTGATTGATTGTAGCGTGGACAAATGGATTTATGACTCGTTTCTTGTAATACTGTAAATCAAAAAGTGAAATACGCATCAACTTGCACCATGGGAACTTCTTATGTAACTTATTATTTATATATAAATCTAGGGTTAAATGAGTGAAGCAATAGCTTCAAACGGGGAATGTTTTATAATAATGTTTGCAATAAGAACTGCTTTCTTTTCCTTCTATGGTAAAGTCTAGTGAATATGATCAATATATGGACAATTGCACGAGAAGTGAGACATGGGTCAGAAAAGTAGAAACCTGTTAAAGTTGCCGCTCACCTTCATTTTGCTATAAGATGATGCTCAAGACGTATACAGTTTAGTATGATAGTCTTTTCTGATGACTGTCTCAGGGGTGGGAACGGTTTCGGACCCCTCGACGGAATGAATAATTGTTTGAAAGTCTCCTTCAGTGACTTTTCCTAACTTTGTGTCGGCTCTCTCTGAATGGTAGCTGTTTTTCGTATACTTAATATTGTAGCCACAGGTGCCAAATGAAAATATCACGACCACATTTTTTTGGACACTTCGGATTTTCTAAGATCCTATTGATAAGAACTTTGAACTGTAAGTTCATTTGCAACTTCTGTAGTTTGCCCGTTCAGGAAATGTGGTCGAGTAAATATATTCATCGATGCTCAGATACTTTTTACATCGTTATGATAACTAATATTACCTATGTTCTATACATACTACTTATAAATGCGAAATATTTTAAAAAGTGATTGTTCGAATTTTAAAATGCTAAAATGAAAGACTAATACAGCCATCGGATAGAGGTTACCCAAAATAGGTTTACTCTTTTATGTTATGCCATATAAGTCAATGGTTTAGATGGTCTTAGGGAGGCCACAATGCCCTCCTCCCCACACCCTCTAATACTTCACCGACAAGAAAAAACCCGAGGCAAATAGGTTTAAGAAGTGAACATTACCAAGCACTTTGGGATTTGCTGACAATCTCAGGAAAATATAAAATTTAATGTATTTACTTGTGATAAGCGTTGTCTTTTAAATGAATTACTTCGACTTAAATTGTTCCTACCTCAACATCAGAAGAAACCATTTGAAAAGTATCAATTAGCAGAAAAATGTTATAGATGTATGATGACATTATATTTTGCCTTCACCAAAGGCATTTTTTACAAGGAGAACGCGCCATAGTCTAGCGTCAGTAGCAGCTCGACGGAATTTGTAGCAAAAAGTTCTAGATATCATTTATACATTTCATATCAATCAGATGACTTAATTTCTTTCAGGGGTATTCGAGAAACCCGTGGGAGTCCGGTCATGAATTCCCGAATCGCGTTGGCAAAGCTCGAAAAGAGACTGAAAATTGCGACGGCCCAATTCAATGCCATCGAAGCGGCTACAAACAAACTGCAACAACGTATGTATGAAGTTATTTCAATATGAATCAAAGTGCATGTATTCGAAAGTTCTATAATTTCAAGCTTTTTCCTCTCATGAACGCTGACTAGGGGCTTCGATTTCCCGGGAAATCTTCACGCGTTTCCCGGGATTCCCGGGAATCCCGGGAAAAATGTTGAAAGACTTGTATCTGTATAAGTAAGTGATTTTGAGACAGGCATTATGTCTTTAGATGTAACCTTTATGAAACTGTGAATACTGACGTCATCATTGAAATATTATTGTTTAGGCAAAACTAACTATTTAGTATTATAGAATTGTTTACTTAGATACAAAAATCACATAGTTTTTAGTTTGCGTCCTTCAGTTTTGAGACTTATAGTGGCCTCTCAAAACGCACATGGCGTTCACACTTTTGTCGCTAAGATTAGATCTCAACTTGGTGATGAACAGGCCTGCTGCGGAAAAGGCTCGTTCCGATTCCACGCTCGTCGGCTGAATCGAGAGCAAGGCCATGTGAAGATTATTGAGATTATACGTTCGCTGCCCTGTCGCCTCGAAGACGGCGAATTCTTTGGAGAGAGCCGAATGTAAGTTGGCTGAAGAGATTGAGGAAGATCCACGTCTCCTGTGTCTTCTTCTCCGACCGCGTTGTTTTTATCCGTCTACAATTCAAAAACAGTGTTAAGTCTATAGTTCATAACTTTAAGTACATTCGATTTTAGCGCCTTTCTTATCTCTATGTGTAACTACTTGCCCACTTGAACAAAAATAATTTAAGCACCTCACCATAAATTACAATTGTGCTACAATTATGCTTGGTCTCAGTTTTTTGTCAAAAATTTAATTTTGCAATATTTTGCCAACTCACTTTTTCTTCCATATGTGCTGTAAAAATCCGCGAAAGAAGTGACTTGGCCAACTGCAACATGCTCGTCTTGCTCGCCATCTTGAAATAAAGTTCGCCATTGTGCACGCTGGTAGGGTCATCCAAGTATTTCAGTAAACTGACGAGAATCGCCTGCCTCCTCTCCTCGATTCGGTTCACTGTGGCGTCCCTAATCATACATGCCTCGTCTGAGTTTTGACTGTCTAACTCTTTGACAAGGAAAGACAGGATGTTGTCTGCGGTAAGAAGCGATGCATCGCGGCGGTTCAAGGCATCCAGTGACACTTTCGCGGGTTCGAGTGCAGCCTCCAGTTCCTTAAGCCTTCGCAGCTCTATTTCAGAGAGACCAAGGTCTGTACTGTCCAAGTCGATCAGCGCCTTTTCCACGGCCTTGCGCACTTTAAGCACTCGTTGAACCATGGCCAACATGCTATTCCAACGTTTCTTCGTATCAAGTTGCATTGTCAGTTTTTTCTTGAATTCGGATTCGATGTGGCGCTGTAGGGTGTCATTGCGCAACGGCGACACTCGGAAAAACCTGACAAGCTTTCGCGTTTTCTTTATCACTGCATGTAGGCTTGGGACCAGATGTGGCGGAGGGAGTGCATCGTCAACTACTGGAACAGCGCAGCCGTCTTCATTTTCCAAGTCTTCAACAAGTTCGTCGCCATCATCGTCCTCAGTCTCTTCCTCAGAGGTGTTGTGCAAGACCTTAACCTTCTGATAGATCACATCACAAATGGCCAAGTGGATGCTGTGGCTGTAACACTGCTGATGCTCAGTCCCTGTGATGGACCCCATCTTCACCATAACTGGAGCGCCGTCAGTAGTGACGCAAACGATGTTTTCAGACATTAACAGACCGTACTCAGTAAGACGGGCGTTGAGAAGGTCGAGGCACTTGTCTGCCGGAAAACTGCCGGGCATGCGAATCATGCCAAGATTCAGGAACTTCCCGCCTGCTTGGTGCACGTTTACGTTCATGTAACGTCTATTGCTGGTGCTAGTGAACTCGTCGAGCGTTACGCTGAACCTCTCGCCCTTGGACTTCATCCTCGCCAAGTACTGGATGTGCTCATCCTTCACCTGATGGAACTGTTTGTGCACCATGTCCATGATAGCGCCTCCGCTCTTCGGCAGTTGATGACCTTGGCTGCTCAGTGCTGATCGTAATGTTTTGCTGTGCTGGATCATAGCAATCGGCATGCCATCTTCTGCCACTAGCCGTGCTACTCGTACCTTCTCCTGTGTCGTCTCCTTCTTGACGAAGTTCATGAGCATACCTTGAGGAGATTGTATTGCCTTTGGAGTTACTGCCGACGGTAATACTGATGAGGACGACGATGAAGTTGACGGCATCGTGGTACTGGTTACTACTAACGATTTTGACTACAGATGTCGTGAATAGACTTCAAGTGACGAACAAGTCCGCTTGTTGAGCCTCCGGAGGTTGACAGGACTTTCTTGCATACTTTGCACTTGGCGTGCTCATTTCCTTCATCTTCAAAGTGCAACCAAACGAACGAGTCTTTAGTTCTTTGTTTAGGCATGTTTTAGGCATTCAATGCCTGAAAAAAACACAGCGAAAAGTGAATTTCTAGCATTATGGCAGTTATTCAATAAAATACGATGTCTACTTACGTCAGATGAGCCGTGATGGATCGGAGAAATTGAGTGGACACTTGATTCGTCAGTACAGGAAATAAGCCAGCTCGTCGACAGTCGCTAGGAAAACCTCAGTTCTAAAAATAGCACGCTCTGCGGTCTGGAGCAAAGAGATCAAGACAGGATCAAGAACGCGCTGTTTCCAAGAGTAAGCCAGCTCGTTGACAGTCGCTGGGAAACCTCAGTTCTAAAAATAGCACGCTCTGTCGTCTAGAGCAAAGAGACTATGAAAGCCCTGTTTTCTTGAAACAATGGCCGAGAATATCTTTCGTAAAAATTGAGCCGCTCACGGCTATACGACTACCACTGTCCTTCGCTGTTTCTAACATATAAAATACGATTCCTCTTGGTCATCTGGCAGACATTTGTCATGATAAAACTAATGATTACATTGAAAGAATGTAGTATCAACCTCGATAATGTATGTATGTTATTAATACTATGTTAAATACTGTATGTTTTCAAAAAATGGAATATGTTATTGGACAAAAGTTTTGATGTAATGACAAATTTCCCGGATTTCCCGGGAAATCGAAATTATTTTTCCCGGGAATCCCGAGAGCCAATTTTCCCGGGAATCCCGGGAAATCAGTTCCCGGGAAAAGGCCCTACCCTGACAGTGAGACGTAAATTTTGCAGGAATGAAAAGAAACTGACGTGAAAATTCCAAGTAATTTATACATTGAAGCATATTGTTACAAAGATTTCCACTGTTCATCATATGTTTTGTAATAGATACCTGTATAAATAAGGGCACTAATATTCCGCGGTAAAGTGATTAAAATTGCGTGACATGAAGGTATGAAACAAAAACTGACCAACGATATGGACGGATATATTCTTGAATGAATCTCCACACGTTGATAATAGTCCGCCGGCAGCCAGAACGTTAATCTGCAGATAACGAGACCGGAAACAAGGCTTCACTGAATGTTCTAAGATGCATGGTTCCCATGAATCTGCGCGTCTGCCGAGTTCTGTGCGGTTTCTCTTCTTCTAAGACAGGATCAAAGAAAGAGACACTTGTTTTTCCAATGGGAAGCAGACTGACATTTTCGGCAAACATGAGGTTTTATCTGCTTTCTCTAATTAAGAGAAAAATAAGCCTCGAGCCACAATTTTTGACATGATAGGCATATGTCGGCCGGTCATTTCCTATCATATGTATATATCAAGAGAATGTGAGAATGTGGCTAAATGTGTGCTGTGAGGAGGCGTCTTGCTAAATTTGAATGTGTTTAGCTACATAGACAGGTACACGAATATGACAAGAGATTTCCTCAGGACAAGGTGGCGACGAGTCTCTCCTAAATAAAATTCTCGACAATGTTCACAGAAGTTTACAAAAAAATATTCAGGTGAACATTGTCCAGAAAGTTGTTTAAGAGAGACTCGTCACATAAACAGTCGCATCAGACAACATGTCGAAGAAGGAACATGTTCGGAAATCACTCTACATTTTCATCTATCATCAGAACAGTCATTCTCTTTCCTTCATGACACTAAACATACAAGTTTAGGAGAAGCTCTCATAATAAATCCCACACCGATGATCGCACGTCTCCTGACCAAAATATCCGATCTGAATATTTACATCAATTTTCATATTGTGCACCTTGTTTGAATGTGTCAATTGTTAATGAAATTCGTCTGATTGTGCTTCACCTATTACCGGAAGTCCTTTTCAGTATTTTTTGCGTTTCAGGTTAAACCTCTGCGGCGAATTTCTATTTTACAGTGTGATGACTTGCTGCTGTTAAATAGGAATAAATATGCTATTTAGCAAGTCTTTCTAATTTCTCTCTTTGAATTTTCAAATTATGAGGAGATGGACTTTCGATACATCGATTAAATGAGAATCGTCTTCATGGTATAATGCGAATTTTAGAGATTGTGCGACTCTTAAATTTGTGCTTTGACTAAATTCTAATTGAAATAAATGCTTCTATGGAGTGTCTGAAGAGAATGTTGCTCTTTCATTATTTTCAGAAAATGTTGGGAACGTCGCCGCTAGTTCGAGGCACGAATACCTTAGGAGACGGTCAGAAATGCGTGTGAGAGAGATGGGATTTCTAATCGATTCTCAAGTGAACGCAATTTTGCCGAAGTTAGGATCAAATGATGCTGCCGCTCTTCGAAGATTGCAAAAACGTGCCGAAGAACAGCGCTTTTTGCTGCTCAACGATATGGAGGATTTATCAAAAATAGATGGTGCCGCGCAGTGGAGGAAAAAACAGTTAGATTACTTGGGTTCTGTTCTTCAGGAACGAATTAAAAAGCTGCAGGTAATCCTGATTAACATGAGCATTATCACTTTCTCATGCAAGATCAAAAGATGAAAGATAATCAGGTAGAAAAGTGCAGGAGTTAGGGCTATGATTTTCAAGTTATTACTGCTCATCCAATCCATGGAAAACTTTTTGTGTGTTGATGTTCATTTCCCTGCGTTTTTCACAACTACTTGGAGCTTTTAAAGATAATCAGTCCCATAATTATCGCGAAAATGAAATGCTCATCAAATGAACCTTCACTTCTCCCGCTGGGGACTTGGACGGTGTTGGCAATTGTCAGACTCTACACCAGGATGCCCTTCCCTGTCGGCTTCGCAGTGACATCGTCGGGAATCGATCACCCAACCAAAAGATCGCAGTGCCACGAAGACCTCATCAACCTCACTTTGTTCTCTACGATATTATTTATCTGACTGTCTGCAGACAAACAATTCTTTCGTTGAAATTCAACCGCTGCAATGAGACAAGATTTGATTTACTTCTGAAGTTGAATGAGGGGTTAATTAAATGTTTTCTCTTTCGATGCTCCTCACCTGGAAAGGCCTTGTCCCATTGAAGGGGCCTAATTGTCCTCTTCCATCTCGAGCGGTCCATTGCATCCGCAGTTGAAGCTCCAATGATCTTACGGTCCTCTAGTACTTGGCGCTCGGCATGTTTTCTTTGGTCGCTCTCTGTTTCGTGGAACTGGCACAAGCATTTCAATGTCATTTGGGTCTGCTGTTCGCGATGTCTGCGTATCACGTGCCCGTACCACCTCAGTCTGTGCCACCACAGTCTCGAGTGCTCCGCGAAAGTCCTCATTCCTTATCCGGTCTCTTCGTGCTACCCCGAGGATGCTTCACAACATAGGCATCTGTGTTGTGGCGATCTTTGGCGATTCTTCTTGTTGTCTGCCCAACACCCGCTTCCACACAGCATCACCGGTCGCACCAGGGTTGTGTAGACCTTCGATTTCAATTTTGTCGGCATCTTGTCAGGCCGTACCCCTGTTACTCTTCTGCAGCTTCCTCAAGACGATTGGATCCTTCTTTGTCGATGGTGTTGTCTTTATGTTTCGTCGATACTAGAGTTGGAACGATTAGACAATATTCAAAAATGTTGATTGTGATTAAAGTGTTCAAATATTGAAGTGGTGATGAATGTGATTATGATAAAGGCGGTCATAGGCTATGATTGATTAAGTAAGGTGTTCGAAATTGTGGCTGTGATTAATGTGGTCAGACGCTTTATCATGATGCGTGGGTTAATTGACTATGATGTTTCGTGTCAGTGATAATTATAGTGCGTTTATGTAATAATTTGAATCGTGATAAAAATGCTTAATGCTGCGCAGTGATAGTAGTTTCACCTAAACTCATCTTGTTAAAAAACAAGAACTAGTATTACGCGCACGTATTACCGGTACTGTAATTATTCGATTTTGTTCAGTGCCATCATAGCGTACAAATTGACAAAAATATTGAGCCCAGTAGTCTATTGAGTATGTTTTGATAATCTAAAGTAGTCGTAAACAGAAAACATTAGAGGGATGATTGTAGTGAAGATATTCTATGAGGAGGTGAGAACGCATGTTCATGACAGTGCATGAAGGAGTGGTATTCTCTCTGTCCTTACCGTCCTTGTGTAGTCCATCTGTCAAACTGCCATCGGTGGCCGTGTTCTGATCCCAACTGATGTTTGGATGACTAAAATTAAATTTAATCAAATTTGCTAATTAATTAACATGATTATGATTGAGATGAATGATAGAACTAAATTTTGATGACGTGATTATGATTATGATTGACTTCTAAAGGTAATTGATTAAATGATAGATTAATCCAGCTCAAGTCGATACTACCGGTAAGTATTTTGTTTTATTTATATTCCAACAGCTCACTTGATCGAAATATCGGCAAACAATCATTTCAATTGAATGGAACAGTGTTACCTCTTCTGCTGTGGAAAAGCGTTGTTCGATCATCAATGTCTTGTTCCCAACATTTCATTCATGGAAAAATTGGAGCTGCATGATCATCCAAAGGCAACTGCTTTATCCTAGATCACCTCATGAACTATCACAGCAATGCAGTACAATTTGGAGGTGTCAGGAATATTTGTTCGTTGATTTTCTATTGTGTACGAAAACGTGATTGTAAATTGCTGCCACCTACAGGTGGATATGCATTCAAATATTAGGTAATATGACTTAAGTTGTTGAATTCGACTTGTATCTTGTGACCGTACATCTGCACACACCCTATCTTCATACAATAGTCCACTTCTGTCACGACAAGTCTTTGGCTCGATTCATTATTTTCATCGCTCTTATCGGAGCGATTTTCTCAATTTCGATTTAGTTTCATCTTCAACTTTTTGGAGAAGATTTTTTCGACATCTGAATAGCGAATCCATTTTCAAAACATATGAAAATCAAAGACCAATACAAATATATGCACAAGATGAAACTGAAAAAAAGGAAAAACACGATGAGCGGGTACTTGAAATAGAGAAGGATTATCTTACACCGCCAGTTTTCTCAACAACCGGTGGATCAGGACAATTGGTAGAGAAATTCCTTGAGAGCTTGGCGGAAATGATGGCAATATAACATGACGAAGGAATCGTATGCAGATGTGATGGGACCTATCAAATCATGCACGATCATCAGATGCATCGTAATTGGGTTACGAGGGTTCCTTGGAAACCAAAATGCAGATATTCCTATCTCAGACGTCTCCTTTAATTTAATTCCACAAGTTTGGGATCATGAGCATTTCTGAGATTTCGTATCTTACGAATACCTTTCTCATGAGGGCTACATGCACAATTCGCATGCGCAGGATGTGGTGTGGGGCCTCTTTCTTGTTCTGTAATTTTCTATCTTTCTACATGTTTAATGTCACTATTTTTTTCAGCAATTGTGATCGAGTGATATTGGGTTGTGTAGTTGTTAAGGTGGTGATTGTCTATGGTATGCATACATTGAATGATTGATAATAGCTCAAACTTGATAAATCATTACTGTATTTGAACGTGAATTTGATTTTCAGCAAATACTCGAGTCCTTTCTGAAATATTTCATCATAACTAACCTCAGGCGCGAGTATCTATGTCACATAGATATCTATTCTATAATCTCATGCATAATTCTAATTCTGAATTTGTGTAGACTGTAGTGCATATGCGAAGATTTTTATTCCTGACCATGGCCCGAAGAAAGGACCTATTTTGCTATAAAGTAAGACTGGGCTGCCCAAAAATTATGACTCCTTAAAAAATTGCAATTTCTCTTTTCCAGTAATAAATCGATCCAATAATCCAATAACAAATGAGCAAATGCTTCTGTAATAGTAGCGATCTCCAATAACAAATGAGCAAATGCTCCTGTAATATTGGCGATCTCCAATAAGAAACGAGCAAATGCTCCTGTAATATTAGCGAAAACGTTCCAAATTCTCAAATAATTTGCAGGAGCAATTCTGTAAGGGATAGATAGACCTATTTCATTACCTATATATCTGTGCTGGAAACGCTTTGGTGAACAGATTTCAGAATGATGAGATGTTGTGTAAGCTCGTCTATTTTGATGCTGTTGCTAATTTCTAACGTCATTTATTTTGTGCTAGCGGACGTGTTCTAACTGTTGCGATAAGAGCGCTTACATTTATCATTGATGCGAACTCCAGCCAGACAACATTCAGAAATAAACAAACTTTGTATATATGTCATGATGTGAAACATTTTCAACTGGCTGACATGTTGTATTTCATTTCCTCCTTGATGCTATTTCATTAGAGCATATTTGCGAGACACTGTCTTTCCAGCAACATTGGAATGTTCCGAATATTGGGAAATTAATAATTTAACCGCACAGCGGACATGAACTGACTGCCTGTCACTGTCATCCGATCGAATCAACGTCAAATAAAGGAAGAGATACATCCTTTTTATTCAGGATAAAACCAAATATTGCTAACTGTACTGGATGATTTTGGAAATTATCCGAGAAAATTGCATTTGTCTCGGAGCAAGTCGTGACAGGAATGGCATCATCATGTGTTGGGGTCTTGCTTTAACATATCCAAAATTGTAGTTCTTGAGAGGACTAAAATAGTCAGAAACACGAGTTCATGTAGAGAATAATTCACATTTGATTTGTATCGGCATAACATGAATTTCATGAAGTCATCTGCAAGTCAGAAATAATCACAACAAGATAGTTCATTTTGCTATCCTGAAATTATTTTTTTGAGAGGTTTTTATAAGATTGAAGACTTCATGTCGGATATAACAAAAAGTAAAAATTTTTAATTTTACAGACTATACTTACTTACTGATACTTATGCGTTTAACGTCCGTTTTCTCCGACTTCGTAGGGTTGGACGATTCCTCCCAATGCTGTGGATCGCAGAGCGCCAGCGTTGACGATCGTTGGAGTCATCCGGTTTGAGATCATTCTGCTTGTGATCAGCGGCAACAGAGTCACCTCATGTCTTCCGAGGTCGACCTTTTCTTCTTCTTCTCCCCTCTACTTTCCATGTCAACACTTGGCGGACGCAGTCTTCGGTCTCCTTTCGCATCACGTGGCCCAGGCCTGTGATTACTCCTCAAATTCCTCAGATTCCTCAAATATAGCTTAACTAAGAGAAATTCTTCAAATGTGACACATTTCAGAATAACTGTAGGATATTGTTTTTTGGCGAATAGCGATGATATGTAAACTTCCAATCAAGAAGCTGAGATAGAATCCTATCCTGACTGCTGAGCATGAACAATTATGATTTATAACGTATTCTTATTTCACCTCGTTTTCACTTCTGGAAGCTATAGGGCTGCAGATGTTTGGGTTCGTCCGCACCTATTTTGCTATGCAGAGAAGTTGTCTGAAGCTATTGTCTGTCGAACTCCTTAGTGCAACACTTTCACGTATTCGATGAGTGAAACACTGCGATCAACCTACAGAAATTGTATAGGCTATCTGAACACTGCAATCAATTTTTACTTCAAACATCATAATGTTCCCTAGAATTCCTGCAATAAAATGCTTTCAATTATTTTCATTAATTATCTTGACCTTTTTCACAGCCTTCATTATGGTTCTGCGACTATATGGTTGCCAAATGCATGCCTGTGCTTCTTAAAGAAATTTAGGATATCGATCTATTATATCCATTATATGATAAAGTACTGTATATAGGTAGCCCAGCCCACTTGGATTTCAGTGCTCTTATCAACTGACACTTTTGCTTTACTCATTCTCTTCCATTTTATTTCCGCTGAATATGAACACATCCGACGGGGTAAAGCAAATAGTCCCTAAAGTTAGTGTCTATATGCCTCCTGGTCACTAGCGTGTGGGGGTTGGAAGCTTATGAGGCTCTGCTATCCCATGAGTCTGCAGCTACGTTTTCCAGGGTCTGCCGACCGACATCTGAACACAGCTTGGTGTGAAAGTAACGCACGAATCGTTTATCGTTGCATGCGAACTTAGATTAATTAAGACATTGAAACCACATAGTGCTGGGTTGGTAGATTTTCAACCTGCTCTACTGCAAGATGTGGATGTCAATAGCTCAGCGGAACTTCATGGGAATAGAGGTGATGATCTTTCACCCTTTGCCTAGATGAGACTAACAACTTAACTGACAAGCCTGTTCCTGACAGTTGTTTTGTGTCGTGCGAGAGAATTCATGCTCATTTGAATGTAGATCGGAACGATATGATCAAAGCGCTAACAGGTTAACAAGAACCACCAAAACTTATTCAGTAAAAAAAGTAATATTGATGTGTGTAATGTGGAGCGTCCTTCATAATACTGATTTTTTAGCCACAAGCAATGCATTCCGTCAACAATTTTAATCTTTCTATACTTACGGGTTACTCTCCTCCCAAATTTGTCTAAAATCCATAAAAATTGATCGTCACAAAGCCCCACATGCATGTATTTGAAGATATTTCTTAAATTCAAAAAATTACAGTATACAAATCTGACAAACATCAAGGAATTGGAGACGATATCGTGAAGCACATTGATATCAGCAGCTTGATCTGACATCCTCTGTTCGACACATTCTAAGCATATAGTACTTGAGGTCAGCAAATTAAATTTGTATCAACGTGGGAAGTGATTATTAGCAGGCCAATATCCCTTTGTAACATACACAACTTCTAAAGGTGTGGTGTGGTCAACCCTGGGGTTACCTTCTTAGCTGTGACTGTCATGACTTGAAGTTTGGCCCAAAATCCATGCTGAAGTTTGGAGTTTTTTTTGCAATTACCACATTAGGCTCCGTTTCCATTCCTCAAATTTTTCAAGGAAAATCCTCAATTTTTCTCATAGGCTAATCACAGGCCTGCGTGGCCAAACCATCTGAGTCGGTTTCGTACGATAACATCGGATATTGCTTCGATGTTAAGCATATGCCTCAAGTCGTCACTTCGTTTTCTGTCACTTATCTTCGTGCCACACATCCACCTTACCATGCGCATTTCCACCCTCTCCAGACGTTGTTGACTGTCCACTTTCAGACCCCATGTGTCGCTTCCGTATATCATAACCTTCCGGACACAGGCATCATATGCTCTTCCTTTCATGTGGAGGGACGAAGCACGTGAGGTGAGGAACGGCATCAACGCTTTGAAGATTGCCCAGCCGCATCGAATTCTTCTATTGACAGCAGCATCTACTCCACCACCTACCTCTAGTTCGTCGCCAAGATAGGAGAAGCGTGAAACTATCTCAAGCTGGTCACAGTCGACCAACAGATGACCGAAAGCCGGAAACTGGTGCTATCAAAACTGAAATTTGATTTTTCTTTATAATACTGGAGATGGTAGTGGCGTCAACCCACCTCCTCCCTGCTATTGGGAGGGCGTTGAGCGGGCCAACTGCCTGCTCCCAGCGGCGCATAAGCTCCGCACACCTGACGTGGGCAACCCACAGGTCCCATGGTGTGAGCGATGTCTGTATGTGTGTACAAGAGAAGAGGTGTTACAAAGGGGTCAAGGAGGTGAAGAGTGGACGGAGGGGTTTATTTTGTGTAAGTATTCTTTTAAGAAGGGTGATTTGGTGGTGCGGAGTTTTGCCAGTGTTCTGCGTGTGCGTCAGTCGTGTGTTTGTTCTGGCTTGTGACCTGTGGGGGGATTGCGTTTATGATCCGCAATGATATCATTTTATTTTTTATAATGAAAATACTCACATTTTGTAGTGACATATGCGTAGGCCTAAACCGTCAATAGATCTAGTCGGACGAATTTTTCTATTTACACTGCTACCATGATACTTTTCCTGCTCTTAGCAATGGTTAGAATTAGATTGCATGCAGCATCGATACATTCCAAATAAAGCCCCAAGAAAGCAGTTTAGTCATACAAAGCTTCTTGTATATCAAAAGTTAGGTAGGGTCTATGGCCTCTACATTAGACATCGCAAGTTTTGATTCAAACTTTATACATTCGAATTGCAGATATCCCTAAAATATGCAGTTGGTTGGGCCAACAGTATCTAAAGTACGAAAAAAGGCTAAAAATATTTAGATTGCAGTCAAAACTTCAAAATGAGTTGTTTGACAATCTGTGTAATAGACAGACTGACAGACAATAGTCTGTTGCTTTTCGCTGCATGAATCAACCAGTGCGGAAGGACATTGGTAAAACAAACGAAAGAGACTAAATTTGCTTCAATACAAAATGCGAAGAATTTATAATTAGAAAATATAATGGAACAAAAATGTTTGATAATATCATTTTTCTCAGAATAAAATGATATCATTTTATCATTGCCGATCTTTGGATTGCGTTAATGGCTTTGTTGGTTTGTCAGTTCGTAGGATTTGTGCCGACGTGGTGGGTGTGTTTGCTTGAGTAGCTGTTTTGTTGTTGCGTTGAATGATTGTGTGGATGGAGGTGAGTTGAACATTTTCCCTGTATTGAAAATTGTGAAATCCCTGTATTGAATAGTGGAGATCCTCATGATGAACGAAAGTATTCCTCCTACATGTATACCACTTGGATAGTACTTTACGTAAGATACGGATTGAGAATCTATTTGATTTTCTGGCTATTGAATCAATTTTCAGAGAAACGTCTGCTCATAGTCAGTCTTTCATGAACACTATTTCCAAGCTGCAAGGAAACGCCGATTTTTGAGTTGCGCGAACTTTTAAATTTTTGAATTTTGCCCATGAGAATATGAGATAATTATTGGGATAAATTATATATAATATAAAAAATATTCTGATATGAATTCGGAGTAAAGAATGAGGGAAAGTTAATGCCGAGTAGGTCTATTCTCTCACAGTGATTAATCGTCGACTGGTTGATGAGTTAATGGCATTCCACTTTTTGTTTTTCCGTATAAAATAGGGATTCAGAAACCGATTCAGAAAACATTATCAGATTGATGCAGATTGCGGTTTCTGTCCACGATTTTGCCCTTGTATTCTATAATATTAATTATAGAAGCGGACCGACTCCAAAATGGATCATTATGATCACGAATGTGAGCAATTTCTTAAATCATTATTTGTGATGAAGCACCTCAAGCAAGATACCTTCACATTTTGCTAGATGAGACATTTATGAAAAATAAGCTTTCACGTCATGTGCACTTGCCCAAAACTTTTCTTGTTCCTTTCATTTAAATATTGATTACATGTTCAAGACAGGTGATTTGAAGAATAACAAAATAGCCGGTTAGTTAACCGAAACTCCAGCGAAGTTATATTGTTTGAAATGCCATTTCAAAATGCACATGTCATTCAAGGTGCGATCGCTGATACGATTTCTGACTTTCGAAGAAAGTTCCCAGCGACGTTGAAGGCACGCTCTCACTCCAAGCTAATTGGTGGCACAGAAAGAGGCCATCCAGTCACAAGTGATAAGAACTTAACTCGAACTTTGAGTGGATATGATGATCACACGTGTCGAATCGATTTCAGTGGCCGATTTGCGCAGTTAGAAAGAGAACGGAGAACTATTGTGTGTAGCTTGTTTATCCTTTGCTGATAATTTCTTAACTAAATGACTGATAGATAACGAAGTCAATCCTGAAAAATCCCGGGATTTGAATCCCGAACATTGGTGAAGATCCAGGGATCCCGGGATTTGAAAACCGAACATTTGTGAAGATCCCGGGATTGCACACATTAATACTTACTCCATGGTTTTATCAGCTAAGGCATATACATCATTAATATGACTGTTTTCTTAATTCAAAATGCATAATCGAAGTTCTACGCATTATTCGGATGTCGCGACTTTGCCAGATGTTGGATTATGAATATTGATGGCAATATACTTGCTTAGCAATGACTTGCTGGAAATCTGCGATTTGATGCAGCTTCACTATCCTTAAGAGAAAAGCAATAATAGCACAAAATCGCTTAATTATCGAAGGAATTAATTATGATTTTGATACTATCACAAAACGAACACATAGCGGCCTATTTTCCTCTTAATCCATTCGTGAAAATATAAAAATTGAATTGGAATTGAATTGCTGGCCAATTCAAAGATTTGTATTGCAGAAAAATTTTATTTACAAGATGCTGTAAAATGCTAGGTACTTGATGAGATTTGTTAGAAGTTAACGGCACGTTTCTCAGCCTCGAACACGTCGAGAATAGTGCCGAGCTTGCTTAATTTTGTCTTTTTGTTCTGTGTTTCAACCCATGGCGTTTTCATTCATTGCAGAATCCATCAGATTGTTATTCAGCGAAGAAACTGCTCTGTAATTTGAACAAGGGATGTGGTTTCGGATGCCAAGCTCATCATGTTGTCTACTGTTTAATCTTGGCGTACGCATCTGGTCGCACATTGATTCTAGATTCGGTGGGATGGCGCTACAGTCATCAGGGATGGACTTCTGTCTTCAAGCCGTTGTCGGAGACTTGCACGAGTCAAGACACGAAGAATAAACGAACTGTTCAATGGGGATGTAAGTTATTGAAACAGTTAATCTCGTTGATAATTATTTACTTCCGGTTGAATGATGCGCATGAGCAATCATACAGAACTAAGAATTCAGACGTTTGGTTTTCAGAGAGAAGATACGTTTTTAGGTTGTATTTTCATTGGGTTGGATGTTGGTTTGCATTTTGTATCACTCGCGGGTTCTTGTCGGACATAACCGCGCAACTTTTGTGCTAGAATCTGACAGGTGATGTAAGTTATGGATGACAATCTATTTTTCAATTTATGAATACGGTGTATAATTTAAGTGAATGCTGGCAATGATGTTGCATCATCCAGCTTTCTTTTGTCTCGCTGTCATTCTAAAACTTTGAAGGGAGGATGTGTGAACAGAACTGAATTAACAGTTATTAGCGATTATGCAAGGGATCTTGTTTGTTGAACCATGGAATTCTAGATATTAACACCTGGAATGATCACTCATTTTGACGCGCTACGATGAGAGGCCATTAGGCAGACGCGCGTGAAATGATTGTTTTTGTCCGATCAGTTAATCGTCCAGTGCTTTATCCTATGTTATGCATACAACTATAGCTACATGCATATCTTATTGTTGATAGGAACATTGGCACATTGTATTTATTTGTTTGATATAGGGTCTTACAGCATTAACAAAATCATGAAGAACTAAAAACAAATACATTTCAAAATAATGCTTTTAGTGATTCGGAAACTTGGAACACTTTGCGTTTATTTTGGCCTTCAAATCTCTTTCTGAGATTTGATTTGTATAGTCTTTCAAAAAGCAATTATACAGACGATTGGACATTTCAAAAACAAGATCGTGCCCATTTGTACACATGGTTCTACCGAATGCCTCAATGTTGTTGTCTAAAAAGAGATTTTCAACCACGTTACAAAATATGCGACGGCTGTTTTGAGTCGAAAACAATTTTCTCGATAATGCTTGCGATGCGTCGACCTCTTTAAAAATTTTCCAGCAACACACGCTGATCTGTAGTACATGGCTTAGCGGAAAATATAAGCCTCCTCTATTGATTGAAATTTGGATTTTCCACCTGAGATTTGTAGCGCGTTTTACAGTCCACAGCAGAACACTTGTAGGGCATCACAACGATGGATAAAGTGTGAAACTGAATTTGCTACAGCACATTTCACTCACAGATGATGTAATTTGAGGGAAACATTTGATGAATCACCAATACAGCTTCCACTCCTTGCTTGTATACAGACCAGAGTGCGGCTACCCGGCGGACATTGCAAGCAACGGTGAGGAAATCTCTTCGCTGCTTCGATAAGTCATGGGCCTCGAATCGTAAAGCGAAAGGAAGAAATTTGGGAAGTGATCATTCCAGGTGTTAATATCTAGAATTCCATGGTTGAACTTATTTGTGATGCAACTTGCATCTGCGATGTTTACTGACGCCGTATATATTCATTCAATTTTTTTGAAAATAGCCGATCTCAAGTCCAAAATGCATCTTCGAATGATCTTGTGCTTCTATCAAATTAGGATTGACTAAGTAATGGTCATGCACATTGATAAATATGCACAAACTAATAATAAACAGGATCAAACAGCAGCGGCATTGAATTTTTTGGGGTTGGAAGTAATAAAGAGTAGGAGTGCAGTTCACTGATGATTTCAGGACCATGCAAGATCAAATATGTCTTTTAAGTAATGATACATTTGCACCTGGAGAATGTTTGATAGAACTACAGATTGTTTCATAAAAAATGGATCACCCTTAAACATCGCCTTAACTTTAACTTTGTCTAACTCCGCCAAACTTGAACGAATTTCTCTGAAATTTGGAAGATATGTCAGTTGTGCTTACTAATATCATTGTTGGAAGTTTCAAGCATGAATATTGAGTTGTTTTTCTGTCATAGATAAAAAAGTAGTAGATAATTTGATCTTCATTTAGCAATGTTACACAAAATCATACCTCACTCTTATAAAATTACATTTGTTTCCTTTGTTATGTAATAAGTTGTTCTACAAGTCAAAAGGTATCAAGCAAAACAAAAATAAAGAAAATCGGTCAATCAGAGCCAGTATAGCACCATTATTCATCAACAATAATGTAACTGCTGCATGTGATTAACTGGACGTCATGTTCCATAGCTTCCTGACTTCGTTGCGGTGGTGTTGGCAGCACTCCTGATTGCTTTCAGCTAGAAATCTATCTCTTACCGGTTGAAAACAATACAAAGCACAAATGAACAATAACGAGATCGCATTCACAAAAGGCAAAGTGTCAGCCTTGCTAAAACTAGGGTTTTCTTTGCGTGCTACAAGCAAGCGATTAAATGTCCCTTACACAAATGTGCATCGATGGCATAATGATGATTTTCGACTCTGTCGTAAAGAGGGCTCTGGCCGTCCACGCAAAACATCCAAACGTAGAGACTGTCTAATTTTGAGATTTGTTAAAGTTGATCCAAGTCTCTCGTTAACTGAGATGGCTGCACTAGACTTTTATACTAGACATTTACATCGTCCCCGGGTACAAGGTGGTGCGACTCTACTGATTTGGGCTGGCATTTGGACCAATGGCCGCTCTGAACTTCACATACAACAAGGAACCATGAATTCTGAACGCTATGTGAATGTTTTACGAATGAACATTGGTCAAATGACAGATCAACTTGGTGATCCATCGACTTGGTTATTTATGGATGATAATGCTACGTGTCACAGGAGTAGTAGAGTCAACTTATGCAAGTCTCAATTAGGGCTTAGGACATTATCTTGGCCAGCTCGTTCTCCTGATCTGAATCCCATAGAAAATGTATTGAGTATTCTAAAACGTAACGTTCGTCGTTCACTGCTACCTACAGATGGCGTATCACAACTTACGTCACTGTTAAAAAGAGAGTGGAGAAAGTTAGATCAGTCAAAAATCAACGATATCATCGAATCAATGCCTAGACGAATTGGTAATGTCATTGACAATAAGGGTAGGGCCACAAAATATTAGCTTCTTAAGAACCGTTACTGCATCATAGCTTATCAGATTATATAAGGACATTTAAATATATTAGGGACATGAAATAACATGAAAAATGCTTTCTGTATCATACTTATGTTTTATTTAGTCAAATTTTAGGATGATCCACTGTTTATGAAACGGACTGTATAATAATTTATACCGGAGCGTAAGGCTAAATGCACCGGAGATGAAAGTTTACATAATATGCCCATCTGTCAAGACGCATCAGGCCTTTGTCTGCATCTGGTGAAAGTCTTGCGATTACAAAAACTGCAATGAATGTCAGCAACCAGATGAATGAAGGATGTATATCATATCTTGCATAATAAAGAAAATTCGTCTTTCAACTTCAACCCGGAACATGGCTTTTGTTACTTATGTTTCTCCAGAAGATCAAGGACATCGATTTTGTTACAGATAACTATTATACGTGGTTTCGGCTGATCGGTAAGTTATTTGTTTACACTTGTACTGCAGACGATCTTCGAGTGTTAATGGACTGACAGATTTAACCAGTAGTGGCTATAGTAGGCAGATAATATGGAAATGATTTGAGGAAATACGTTCGCTCGATGCAGTGATGAAGCAGCAGAATATCCCAGCTCCATCTGAACCTTATTCCCGCTGACGCCCTGCTTGACATCAGCACAATGGTATAATGTGTAGTTACTCTGCCCATATACCGGCTCAATCCATGCATGCATGATGTGCATGACATGCAGGTACATGTAGGTTCTACATATAGACTGTGACCTGTAAAGGCTGCATTGATGGACGCTGAAAAGCAAGTCCTACATGCACAGGTGCTACATGATATGTAACCTGAATCTAAGTGATAGCATTTTTAGCTTCGTATCGTTTTAGCTTTGAGCACTTTGTATGCCAAAAGACATAATACTAATAACATAATTAAAAGACATCAAATTCGGTCGAAACGTGAATTTTTCCAATACAACTCGGAGATATAAAAGTGCGCACAGCTATGCGTCGGAGACATGTTCCAAAAAGTATGTGACCTTAATCGCCTGGTAAATAATGAGAACGCCACGATCCTATGGACGTGTTCCATCAAACTTTGTGAACGCCGCTCTATGCGCAAACTGAGAGGCATACTCCATCTGCATGACGTGGAATCAGTCCTACACCAAAATCGCTTGCGCTGGTTGGTCACCCGCAACGGATGCCAAAGCTAGTGCAATATAGGTTGGCAAGTGGCCAAAGGGAGTCCTATATCATGAAGTGGCTGGACCGAACATCACAGGTGGATAGAGGAAGAGATGGTGGCACAACTAGACCTTCATTTATCGCAAGACCGAGCAGAAGGGAGAATGCGCATCCTTCGCAACGACAACCGACACAACCTCAGTGTCCAACCCTCAAACATGGGAAGAAGAGACAATAAACGAGGAGTGAGAGTAAGTAAGTAAAACAACTCGTGTGTTTCATACGAGATAAAGTACGTACTCGGTATTAAGAATTCGACTGCAAATTTAGATGTCTCAAGTGAAATGTACACTTGTTAGCATGTCATGTCGTACGTTGCGAAGTTTCAGCTCATAGTCAAGAATGGTCCTCTGAACATGATAAAATTAGCTTGAAGAGTGTCTGAAGCTGCAGACATAAACAGTTCTCTATCACTAGTATTTATTAACCCATGTATCAAGTATACTATAAGCTAGTAAGTTATTGAAAATATTTATAAATGATTTGTGTCCGCATGCTGCGCGTGTCTGTATACAGCTTTCCAGTACCTCCCTGTCATCAATGGATAACAAAAAAGTCTTGGTTTCGTTTCTTAATTATTGAATGTTTAATTGAAAGTGAATTTTTTGATTTAGCTAGCTATACTGGCTAACAACCGTTTTGGTCTAGGCTCTCAAAGCAGATAAATCATCAATTGGATATTAATTTATTTGAATTTTCCACCCAACAGTCATCAAATCGAAAGTTGATCTGCGATGTAAGTATACTTTTTCCGGGATAATAATTGATGCGATTGTCTTTTTATTACAATTCTAGATCTTCAAGAAAATTCGAACACTAAAACAGAAGTTAAATGTTATTATCATCACTGGATGACTTTAGAAGCAGATATATGTGACTATTTCTCATATATGGTGCCTGTCAGGTATATATCTACTCATTTAAACTTCAACTATTCGTGCTGAAATAGCTTTTATTTATCCCATCAGATGAATATCAACAGTTGTTAATGCGCTTTTTCATCATTGGTATTCCAAATTTGTCATCCTTTTCGTCCAATTTCCCTTTCTAGTGGTCTTTGTAGCAAAGTGCTTAAGTACTTTACCTAGCGATCTTTTGGTCCAGAGGTCGAACCCCGAAAGTGTCTGAACACCTTTAGAACACCTTCATATGGAATTATATGTTAAACATTTCTTGTTTATGTCGCTCAACTATGTACTGGTAAAGGAAGTCATTGAGATGATGCGTAAAGAATATTACTAAGATAATGCATGTGGCAGATCTCGTTCTCTTGTTAAAGTCGATGCAAAAATTACAACAGCCTTTTCCTATCCATTTGTTCAACTGTTGCACAATTTTGCTGATCAGTAATCATCTCAACAAATGTGTTGAAATAATGTTTTCATGGCAATTGTATCTTTTCAAAAACTGCTCAAATATTTTTTTGAACCGCAAAAACGTAACCTGAGCAAAAATACTGAATCTTTTCGTATGAAAATTTTCACTGTATACAAATACTTTTTTGAGTCATTCACTTTTGGTTCCTCAAAAAAAATCAAATAATAGTGCATCGATGCAGTTGTCTATTAGGCCTACAATTAAAGGATAGGTAGCAATCACGATAATGATAACCAAATTGAACGATTCGAGAAGCGGGTGTGGCCAGCATATTTCGAACTTAATTGAAGAGCAACGAATAGAAAGCCATATACATCTTCTCAGTTTCTTAGAATATCGGCAAGGTTTCGTTTTTGATGCATAAACCGGAGATTCTGTTTTCCGAAGCATTAAGTGCGCCTGTAGGATTTGTATAATGACATTTTCTGAAGTGAGTCATATATACTTCCTATCCATTTCCTGGATCAGTAGAATATCCAGCTTCGGAATACATTCAAAAGAAAATCCATGTCAACTACTGCACGTACATGCATCTTCTTGAGTAAGTTCTATGTGAAATCAATGCTTCAAGAATCATTAAATGGAACCTAAGTTATTCCTTTGTCTTGGTTGATGATGACAATAAATTCTCTGCTCAAGTATGCGTGCATTTCTCGTGTAGCTAGAATTGAGTCATGGTCTCAGACTCCCAGAAGCACGATTGGAATTAGGTTGGGTGATGAGCATCAAGTTGCGAAGTTTAATTCAATCGACAAATATCTTACTCCCAAACGAATGCCCATTTAATCACTGAGTATCGTTGATTACATCAAGTGATACGCCATGTCTCTTACTGGTGCTTCACTGTATCCTTTGTTATTCATCTTAAAATGTGTCCAAAATGTGTCATAACTGCATCATTGAAACACAGAAAATTTATTCAATTTAACGAAGTTATATGTGTTCGAATTTTCTTTACATTAAACGTATAGTATTGTTCCATAGGTATTTGAAAATGAACATATACCGTTGGAGGCTAATTATTATGGATGCTCTGTCAGCTTGCATGGTTAATCATAAGATTGAGTATTCGTGGATCATCAATATGCTGTTACTAGAGTTTTGTTTGCTTTTTTTTAATAAGTTATGACATGTCGGGTGTTGAGTCAATGTTTCTCAATGTATTTCAGATAATATGTTCGAATTCGACCTATATAGCCGATAAAAAGAGCGACCTCATATTTGTTTTGAAATGCATGTTATCACCTGATCAAGCGAAGTTTATCAATTCAACCTGATGGCTCAGTTGACTGGACTGTGGGGTTGTGTGCCCTGCTTTATGCAGAAGCTGATGCTGCTCCCCTATACAAGTTAGCTAACTCTTGCTTTATAACATTAGCTTTCGCCATAGCCTATGAGAATGCCGCTTTGGGGTAGAATTTCGGATTTTCTCCTTGAGAAGGCGATTTTCATGTAAATCTTTGATCAGATAGCTGTATCATGTCATTTATTAATAATAATCAATATTCCTCAGCAACGGAAAAATGTCCGCAGAAAATGCAGGGAGTATATGCCAGTGTGGAATTTTATGGCATTGCATGTTTCCAGACCATGTTATCACTACAAACTCGTACTACTTCAGTCAATTGTTATATGTCAAGAATGTTATCCCTGCAGTTAACACATAACCGTTCAGCTTTGCAATTGATTTCATATACTCGAACATGTAATTAGGCAATGCATTCGTTTTCAGAAATGAATATTGCTTTTCTTACAAATGTCTTCTCTTTCTTAAAGTGTTCGCCACTCTTTTAGCCGGTACTTGCAGTACAAGTGCGATGCGTTTGTGAATCTATACAAATTTGTATGTGTCGAAAATAAAGCAAGCCAGAAGTACCTTTAAACTAAAAAGCTATCATTCAACAGACAAGCGATTTAATCAAAACGGAATTTTTGATATACTTATCTTCATTTTGGTTACGGTGAGCTTGAGATCTTCTGTTGGACTATCCTTTATCATATTTATCGCTTATATTACTACTTATTCACCATTGAATTTGAAAATTAAAGTTTTTATTCAAAAAATTTTCCCGATGTTTGATGTTTTGGTAATTCTTCCCTCATATTACATCATAGAGGTAACTTTGTCAAGAATATATAAAGAGAGTGACAATGATCAAGTCAATAAAAGCACCAACAGCCATGATTCCCCGACCGCATACCCCTGACACAGGAATCGAACCGAAGTCCGCGGTGGAGACGAGCGCGCAACTTCTTCACTAGGCCACGCTGACGGTATAAAAGGAATTCGAGTCAGGACAGAAGTCACCCCAAGTGATATCGCCAGCTTGTTGCCCTATGCTACCAGCATTCATATTGTAGCGAGACAACACATCAACATCACAGAGTAGATAGACAACAAAGGTCTTTCATATTATATTGAATATCTTAAGAAAATGACATTAAAAGGACATCAACACCTTTGACTCGAATGGCATGCTGATATACTGTCTCTTTACAACATCAATGCGGGCAACATTCTGTCTATAATGCGTGAAGGTTTAAGAGTGCGACTGAATAAAAGTTAACAAAAATGATATTACTGGCACTTTACATTGCATTTTAGTGGCAACATTTTTTCATTCCCCATTGAACAATGTTGGGGTACCTAGAGCGGTAGGATTGTCCAATTCCCGACTGAAGATGAAGGACATGAAATGCAGATATTTTGACACAGAGGATTATCCAACCATCAACTTGTTACAAGATTGAAATCTCACATGATGTTTGTGAATTGTAATCATCCGTCATTCGTGGCCACAATGGAAACAAGCTTCTTCAGAGGACTTGTTTTGAACCGGAAATCTTGTAGTACAAATTTTGTGAGAGAGCAAGTCTTTCGAGTTCCTATTTCAATTGCAATCATCCCTCTATCTACAGACACAGTCTGTGCAGGCGAAACTTTGGGAATCAAAGAAGAGCAGTATTCTAATAGGCTTCTAACAGGCTTTTGTCTTTATTTCATGATGCCGCTTAGAAGAAATTTCATCTTTATAGAATATTGATGTCACAAAGTTTGATCTGTAGTGTAAAGATATGTTGCTACGAATCAAATTGAAATATGACATCTGAACAAGAACATTGAAATTGATTTACCGCGAGAGGAAAGCATACACACAGAGACTGATGATTTGCATCAATCGGCAATTGCATCCAGTAAACAGTTTAATGACTTCCTTTTGAAAGTGATGTCTGTCAACCATGTCGTCTTCTTTGGTTCTCTAGCGATGAGCAACTTGTAAAATGCAGAAGTCTTTCGTAAGGAAAATTTTGAGTTGTCGTAGACTATCGTCTAGTTCAAGCAAATGAACAGGTTTACGTGGAATGCCGTGATGAAGTCATTACATCAGAGCCAGTTGCTCTCTCGGGTTGTTTAAAGACCAGGGTTGACAATTTGGTGGGAAAACTGGTTTTTCCCAGTGCAGCTGGGGTTAAGTGGTGAAAACCGGGAAAAACTGGAAAATTCCAAGTAAAGTACTAAATGCTAGAGGAAATGACGATATAAGTAACAAAATATCTCTACTTCTTACAAGATTCTTTCAAGCGATAGATAAATTGTTAATTGCGACTTTCAGAGTAGGCTACTACTAACTACATGTGTATGCTTACTGGGTTTCTTAACTACAAACTGCAATCAAATTATATTTCTAATGTATTCAATTTTAGTGACCGCATCATCGTGTTTTGCTTCCGTGAATCCCTAAAAACTACTATTGGATGTTAGCGCTCTTTTCACAACGAGATCACATGAGCGAATACACTAGCTAGCATATGAGAGCGTGAAGGACAGTCTATTTATAGTTCTCTGGATTGGGGCTGGTGCAAACAAAACTCAGGAATAAAATGAAAATTGAAAAGGCTTATGAAATAGTAGCATGCAACCGCTATTTGCGAGGTTCCTTGTTAACTGACTCTTTTATATAGGCCAACTGATCCACATATTGTTGTTATTGCTAACATGGTTGTTTTTAAGAGATTCAATGAATGGAAACTCGTCTCGTTTTGTTACTTCTTTATGTAATTATAGAGAAAATTACTCTTGCGTTGGCTAAGTCTTTGTCTATAAACGTTTTTATCGATTAATTATAACCTACACTGACAGTAATATTCAGTACCGATCTAGCTGTTATCAATATACGCTAAATTAGAAGGAAATATTTATTTTCCTAATCTGGAGGCTGAAGTACGCTGCTAATGACAGCCTTGTGAGTTGTGATATGGGTTGACTGCACAGGGACGATCTCCTGGTACTTGAATCACCGCCGAGTTCTTCATAGTCCACACACGCAGCGCCGAGTCCATATGAATGCTTTAAAGGAATCTAACAACCTTGATTAGACTGCGACACTCACATTACCGATAATAAAAGGTAACAATTGGAAATTATTGCTAGGATGCAAAGTCAAAAAGATTACAAGTTCAGATTCGCTCTGTAATCTTGTCTATCGCACCGAGATTTTGTCTAACTTAAATGCTCGTTCTTGTTCGAAGTTTCGTAGAAATCCAAACAAATAATTGAATATTTCACCATAAGATTCCATAAACGCACTGACTTTAGACTGAATCTGCGCTTAACTCAGCTACTTGTAGTTTGATCCTGTAGAAGAATACATGGTATTCTGATACTTGAAAAGCGTGTATTATTTTATACTACTGATGTGTTGCCGTTTCTGTCGCGCGCTGATTTTTTCACTCGTGTAATTGCGCGGCTACAGATTGTAGCATTATTATCAATCACAATACTGATCTTTTGTCTTTCTATGACTATTATTTTGAAATAAACAAAAGTGACAATGAGTTTTTCAACGTTTCGCTCATATTCTATTGAGCATTATCAAGATACATGCGACTGGAAATGCCTTGAACAACTTGATGATTATACAATGGTGCTCGTTATATGAGAAGTTTAGCTGTCTAATGGAATGTAGTGACTTACCAGGTAATTTCATCTTTCAGGATGATAGTGCACGAGCTCACACAGCGAGTGCAGTAACATCCTTTAAGGAACAGGTGAACTACGATCAGGCCATCCCGCAGCTCTGACTTGAATCCCATAGGGCATGTCTGGGATTTCCGAAGCAGGAAAATCTGTTGTCGTCCCACTCCCACTAAAACAACAAACCAGCTGAAACAGTGACTCCTGACAGAATGGCAATTGATGCCACATTCTTTCAGTGACTCATTGATACAGAGAATGAATGATCGCAGCTCGTGGAGGTGTCACTCGATATTGATTACTTATTGACTTGCAAACATTTTCAAAATATGTTTCATTTTAGCGTATCAAGGATCAAGCATGATATTACAAGACAGGAAAAGAGGGTTAGTTTAATATTCACAAGTGAATATACCCATATGTAACATTAATTTTGCTAAAGAATGTATATAATTTATAGAATCTAAAACACTCGAAGTTCATTGCAACAAAAGCAAGCAGCATCAGAGAATTCATAAAAGGAGCTTTGGTATTTTGGACAGTATCTTTGTGGCCATATAGGGATGGCCCTTGCTTGATACTTCATATTTGGAAAATATGCAAATATGTTCTTTAAATAATGATTTGTCGGCGATTATCTTTTGGTTTCAAATGGTTGGAAGAGCTGCTTCAAGGAATAGTTTTGGAACTTGAATAGACCTTCTAAATAATTGCATCTGACTCCAAGCAGTTTGATTAATTAGACGTGAATCTTATGTCATGGTCCTCTTGAAAATCGTGTCGCTTTGTTCACTGCTAAATCATATTTATTCATGATTTAGTCTAATGATCACAATGTCAACATTTGATGATGACTTGTTTTGAATACTTCACTGACATCGTCTCGCATGAATTAGTCTTGTCATGTGATATCTTGAATGTGTGTGATTTGCTCATATTTAAAATTTGATATAGTTTCTTTTCAGTTCCATTTATTCAGGATGCGTGAAAATTGCCGGATGTCATTCTGATAATTATTGTCATTTCGTGAAGATGTTGCTGGTCTATCATGCTAGCTACATCGAAGCAGGGTTTAACTAGAGTTTCCAAAAAATATGGATATTTTTTAATTCGAAGCCGGATATTATTTGACTTTTCTATCTAGTTATTTTACTCTTATGTGAACCGTCAAAGACAACAAATAACAAGCAACTGGGCATTATTGAACGAGAGAGAGAGAAAAATAGCTATGAGACAAAGTCTTGTGTTTGTCGGATGCTCGAAATACAGCGCTTGTATCTCCAACAATATATCAACGGCTGACAGCGCGTCTGGAAGCTCTCATTGGACACGAATTTGAGCGCGCGCGTCACATGACACTTGTTTCAGATTTAGTGGACCAGTCAACGATAAACTGATATTCCTTTCCCTTTAAATTATTTTTGAATCGAATAGAAAAAGGATTTTACCCAATTATCGACAATGCGGCTAACATGGTTGTAGGAGTCTGACGTTTTCGATACTGACGCTGAATGCTGCAGTTGCCACTATGATAAATGAAAAATATTTTCGGTTTTATGGAAGAGGCTTGTGCTCAAGTGTAGGAGTGGTCATCTGGTCTAAGTGATCTAATATAAATCTTAATTAGATGATTTGGGATGAAAATGAATCAGATTTGAAAATAATTTTGTTGTCGAAGTTGGGCTATATCTTATTGTGGCATTTTTATGCTTAAATCGTGCTTTAAAATGATACATAACTTTCAAGCGTATTTTTCGTTCATAATCGATCTGTTTTGCTGCTAGCTAAATGAAAGAGCAAAATTATTCGAGGGGAAAATATTCGTCAAATAAAATAAGAATAAGAATTTTAAGCTTATTTGTTCTAATATTCCCCCCCCCGAAAAAACCCCTAAATTAAACTTGCATTATATGAAGTACGAGTAAGATATGCATTTAGAACCTGATAGACATTACGAACGTGGCACCGTTGCGTTGTGAATCGACAAATATGTTGTTTTTCCACATCAACAGCCGAAGTTTTAATTGATTTTGCGTGCGGCCACCAAGCAGTAAAAAGGATGTTCCTGACATAGTAGGCCCCACGGGTAAAGTATGCATCACAGCATATGCAAAAAATACATTGCGATGTCTACACGTGCTTCTGCAGGTCAGCTAGTTGGGCCATTGTCGTGAGCGTCCGTAGAATGGGCTCATTTGTCGTGAGCGTCCGTAGAATGGGCTCAGGCTATCGTTGGTGGTTCCAGCACCGCAGTTTTGAGAATCTTTGATGTAGTCGAAAGTTCCTCTCTCATTGTATTGTTGAATTTTCATGTTCTCAGTTTCAGCTCAGTGGTAAACCTGATCTGTAGAAGTATACATATTTCACTTCTCATGTAGGATCAGTTTACTTATAATACTTTTGTCATATCACTGTTGGTGATCATTTTTAATTTTTATTTGCGAGTATTACTCATTTCGAGCTGAAGTATGGTGACCAGATTATTCTCATGAAAATGCGGGGCAAAGTTTTGATTTGTAAACAATTTAAATTACATTTAACATAGCGGATTAGTGTGTTAATCCGAAATTAAGTGTTTGCATTATCTGCACAGAGACCAATGATTTTTTATCTTGAAGAGAAGGAAAATTCCGACTGCAGATCACACGTTCCACCAGGAAGGGAACTAAATGCAATAATCGTAATATTCGCCTTAATCTTAATTTACGCTTGGCAAGTGAAACTAGTAATAGGGTCAACATTTCTACATCTATGTTGTGTTCTCCGTTGCACAGTGGTCAAGTGCTTGGTCTAGCGAACTTGCAGTCCAGCGGTCTATCCCCGAAAATGTCATTGGAAGTCATCAGAAAGATAACAGCGCTTCAGATCAAAGCCTGACTTTGTCAGCACCGTCCAAGCCCCAGTAAGGGGAGTAATGACGTCAAACCATCATTCATTCATTCATCTTCTCTGGATTTAAATACGAGACATTTTGCGCATTCTCTTGAAATAAAACGGGACGTCTGGTCACCCTAATAATATGGAAATTTAAAATTCCGCTGAGGTCACATCAGGGGATGGAAAACGAAGTTAATCTTTATATAAAGCTTTGAGTAAGGCTAAATTGCAGGAGAGTATATCCTCTCTACTTTTTTTATTCAAGATGAAAATAAACTCCCAACTTACAGATAAAGTTCTGAGCTTAAAGGCGTCATTGTAACTTTATGAAGAAATTTCCTCATAGTTTAGTTGTGCTTTCCGAAGTTAACAACAATAACTTTCAATTGTACTCATTCAAAATCTAATGGATACTAACAAAATATCAATGACATTCTTTGCCTGAGCAACTTGGCGTCATCTTTTTGATTTAGGATAGACTTTTATTCTCTTTTTATTCTATTTGAAAGGCTATTCAATGATAGTTGCAATCGCTTTATATTGACTTTGCGAAGTATCTTATCCGGCTGTGATTGTTTTCATCTTTCCAACCCGACTTTGATTATCGATGTTTCCAATGTCGAGATGAAGCTCTAACCGAAGGCAGAGGACGAGAAGATAGAAACAATAAATATTGAGGCTGAATGAATGTCGATTGAGCAAGGCTCAAGTCATTCTCAAGCAAGTGATTGAAGATGTTGTCTGCACGGTGCAATGATCAAGAGGAATCATCCTTCTGAGAGGAACACAAAGCGCCAGGACGGGATGAAAGATTGAAGTCAGAGGCATTTTTGTTGAAAATCAACAACGCATAAAAGTATCAACTTACAAACTTGTTAGGAAGGTAGTAATCGACGTTATGCGGAATGATATTCAACTCGATTTAGCCACAGCAGTATTTGTTCACTATCAGTCAAATCATGACCTTTGACTAGGGCTGTGCGCGGTGCATCGGCGCACATGCTCTTTTACGAGAACCGGGTTTTTGTCTGGTGCATCGAAACGTTCGGATTTTTATCAAATTGACATTTTATTCTAAAAATCAATTAATTCTATCTGCAAATCTTGGTCGCAACAGAGATAGAATGGAATATGATTACTCCACCTAGGAGAACATTATTCAATTTTATTTATCGATTCAATTCATTCTTTAGTGATGAAATTGAAACGTTTTGAAAATCAAGGCTGTACATGTATAATTAAATTACTGAAGCATTTCCTGATGATGAGGAAAAAATGTGAAAAACTGACGAAAATAATAGATTATTCAAAGTCATGAGAAGCCAAGAAGTAATCAAGAAATTTATTGAAAGAAGGTACAGTAGTTGCTGAATAGCCTCAAAGCGAGTTGCAACATTGCGAGGATGCGACTAGGTATAATTATTCTACTGAAAGCTAAATCAAGAGCATCTCAGACTGATTACAAGTAGAGATCCGACTATTAAAAGAGACTTACAGTCGGTTCAATGCGCAAATGCGTCATACAGATATTTTCAGTATTCATAAGTGACTTCTCAGTCATATTTTCATAATTGCCGACAATTAAAAGTTAATAATCTATTTTTTGTAAAAAATAAAATTTATGAAAAGTAGTGATATAAATTTTGAGACGCTATTTACAATATGAAGATCTGCGAATTAGAACAAGTAACCGCGTTTGTAGGAGAACACACTGTATGTGAGGAATTTACTATGATTTCTCTAGAAACTGGGTAACTCTGAAAAGAACAGTGGGATGACCGCACGTGACTTCGATGAGTTTCTCAGCCCGCAATCGACAGGTTATTTTTTCAAATCTAAATTATCAATTTATAGATTACTCACAATTTCGACACTCAATTAAAGCGGAACAATGAAATAATAAATTCTTAAAAATGATAATTATTTCGATGGTGTCACAATGATGGCACTGAATGTTTCTGACTCTGCCTTTAGTGTGAACTGACATTCAAAAATGTGTAGCATGTGGTGGTAGGCAGGTGGTTAATTACATGCTGAATCTAACTTTTTGATATTTCATTAATTCCTACCTATACATCCTGCTATCCATGTACGAAGATTTGAGCGGATGTAGCGACAAAGATGCTTTCATCAATTAACTGCTTGAGTAAATGGCTTTGATTTCATATTAAAAGCTAAAACCTTTTCTGCCTGATGATCGAAGTGATGCGATGCTACCTATTCACTTGTGAGTTCCAACTTCCAATCCAATGCTGAAGAATTCATCAATCCATTAACAAGCTGCGACAGTGTACTGTAAGATTTCAAATACATTCAAATTCATTATTCATTGTATTACATGGCCATTATGCACTTATTGTCTTGCCTTTCATTGTGATTTTTCCATGCTACTTCACTAAACTTCCTCGTTTTTCATCGCTTCTTCCCGATTAACTTTCCACACAATGTGCGACATAAATCATCATTTTTGCCGTACATGTTAATTGCATTTGAGGAACCGACCAGTTATGTTCAGTGTCATTCCGCTTTCTATGATCTCACTGAAACAGTGCCTGCAACTGTTGCACGCAAATCTCAGTGTGTCAGTACTGTGGATAAGGAGAGCAGTCTTTTCTTAGGACTTCCCACTTCAGTTTGATGATAAAGTTTTAAGGCCGCCACATTTTTTCACATTATTTATTTTTCCATGTTCTTGCAAATTCAATGTTGATATAGGAAACCTAGTTTATTCGTTACATAGTTTCTAGCGCAACCATAGTCAACCATGTTCCTTCATGAGTCGAGGGAATGCGACATTTTAATGTGGTAACAACGTCTTTTCCTAGTGTTCCCACCGAATTTTGTCAGAATTTCCGCAGATAGAGTCATCGGATTTTACAAAAAATCAGTAGACAATTGAAAGGTTGTTTTTCTTCCTTGTCGTCTGTACAAGTATCGAATCTCATACAGCTGGAAATTATGCGCACTTCAGTCATCTGTGGAGACGAGGTATCCGCACTCTTACCTTGCGGTATTCTGAGGATGTTGCATTCTCACGATGATGCAAGTTTGTGAAGTGCAAGAACAACATGCATACGCCTTTATGATGGTACTTTCAAAGGCATTCCTGACTCAGACTACGTGTGCATGTACAGTGCACATATCACAATTTACTGGCTTGGAGAGAAAACTAAATAATTTTAGTAATTGAAGTTTTTTTTTTAGGTCAGGCAGTGGACTTGTCTAAGTAATGACAAAACCTCTATTTTGCTTTAACTTTAGGTTGCCAGTAACCATTGGACACCACACAATGAAGGCTTCTCTGAAGACACCTTGCGTTACATCACATACAAGCATTGTCTTGAACATTGTTTTGAACATGCAAATGTACTTATAATGGCGTGCGGCATTATCCGAGATGCATTCATGAAAATGTTATCTATGCAGTATAGTTGGAGGAACATGTGCATCCATCTGGCATACAGTGTAAACTTTGCGAGATGTTTTCCCATCGTGTTACCACACCGAATATTTAAAGGTTACACCCTTTACGAGGAGCGGGTTTATTCGAGAATGGTGTAACAGAATTGTCGCCACAGTTTTCTGTCAAACTGACATCATTTCTTTGGCGTATGAGTTGCATGAATCATAGATATAAGAGAGCGCGACCAAAGACTTCTGAAAACGTTGAAAACTATCGGCAGGTAGAATTTTATTAACCAGATGGTTTGTCGGCTTTTCATAAACTCATTGCTGCAATCGCTGCATTTAGGCAGAAATTCATGACTCGTTGTCTATCTCTCTAATGTGTTACAATGTGTCTCTAAAGTTACAAATAGCTGTTTTTGTGGTGGAGGGAATAAGAATTCTATGATGCAAATGATCAATTAGAGTGCGTCTTTAATTACTCACTCTTCAGACAGTCGCAAGCCAAAGACAGTCAGACTAGGCATTTATGGCTCAGACTTCTCAGAGCTTCTATCTTTAAAATGTTCATCTTGCCGAATATTTAAAGGTTACACCCTTTACGAGGAGCGGGTTTATTCGAGAGTGGTGTGACGGAATTGTCGCCACAGTTTTATTATGCGCCAGGGCACAAAATCAAATGATCTCTATGTTTGAAACTCATTCATTTTGGACCGGATTGTTGATAGATTCCAGGTAAAGTTTCAGGAAATACACAGAAATCGGTTAAATGTGGTGCATCACACTTGCAAAGAATTCGCATTTGTCATACTTGTCATACCTGTCAGTCTCATAACTGTGGGTGCATGTGAATTAGCACACGTTGGGATGTGACTTCTTACACAGCAACATTCCTACAAGTGGGACGCTTCTGTGCGACCGGCGCTGTGGCCTTGTGGTAGAGTGTTCGTTCTACGTCCGGGAGACCTGTGTTCAAGCCTTGGTCGAGTCAAACCTAAGACTTTTAAAATAGGTACACTCAGCATTCTTGCTAAACACTCAGCATAAAAAGAATAGAGTGGGATAAATGACAACCCGGCCACATGGAAGAAAGGCTCCGTGCCTAATGTGCTTCTGAGTATAAACAAGGTTCATTTATCTATTTATTTATAACTTTATTGCACATCGAGAGGGTAATACTACAGATTGTTTCATAAAAAATGGATCACCCTTAAACATCGCCTTAACTTCAACTTTGTCTAACTCCGCCAAACTTGAACAAATTTCTCTGAAATTTGGAGGATATGTCAGTTGTGCTTACTAATATCATTGTTGGAACTTTCAAGCATGAATATTGAGTTGTTTTCCTGTTATAGATAAAAAAGTAGTAGATAATTTGATCTTCATTTAGCAATGTTACACAAAATCATACCTCACTCTTATAAAATTACATTTGTTTCCTTTGTTATGTACTATGTTGTTCTACAAACCAAAAGCTATCAAGCAAAACAAAAATAAAGAAAATCCGTCAATCAGAGCCAGTATAGCACCATTATTCATCAACAATAATGTAACTGCTACATGTGATTAACTGGACTTCATGTTCCATAGCTTCCTGACTTCGTTGCGGTGGTGTTGGCAGCACTCCTGATTGCTTTCAGCTAGAAATCTATCTCTTACCGGTTGCAAACAATACAAAGCACAAATGAACAATAACGAGATCGCATTCACTAAAGGCAAAGTGTCAGCCTTGCTAGAACTAGGGTATTCTTTGCGAGCTACAAGCAAGCGACTAAATGTCCCTTACACAAATGTGCATCGATGGCATAATGATGATTTTCGACTCTGTCGTAAAGAGGGCTCTGGCCGTCCACGTAAAACATCTAAACGTAGAGACCGCCTAATTTTGAGATTTGTTAAAGTTGATCCAAGTCTCTCGTTAACTGAGATGGTTGCACTAGACTCGTCTATTTCTAAGTCCACTATTCGTAGAAGACTTATTGAGTCGAATTTTAAGAGCTGTAAGAGGCCCTCTCAGATCGAATGATCAGATCAGCATACAAAAAGACGTCTCAGATGGGCAATGAGTCATTGTCACTGGCGAACTCAATGGGATCGGGTTGTCTGGTCTGATGAGGCATCAGTCCGTCTGAAGGATAGTGATGGTCGATTGAGATTATGGATAAAATCTGATCAGGAAATTCCGAGACATTTACATCGTCCCCGGGTACAAGGTGGTGCGACTCTACTGATTTGGGCTGGCATTTGGACCAATGGCCGCTCTGAACTTCACATACAGCAAGGACATGAAAACATGAAAAATGCTTTCTGTATCATACTTATGTTTTATTTAGTCAAATTTTAGGATGATCCACTTTTTATGAAACGGACTGTAGTTACTTTGCAAATAATTTTTAATGAAAAGACAATGTATCGTTTAACGTCTCGATCGTCCATTCTCCGTGACCATCTTCATGAAACTTTTATTGCCCTAAACTTGTGCTGTAAAATCGAGAAGAATGTCTTCGATCAAAAGTGAGTGAAAACCTAGAATAAAGAAGCACGAAAATTGTATTGCCTGTGATAGGCCACCTAAATTGCACTTAATATTCATTTAACAAGTTCGCTTGCAATGTTTTCCAAAATGATTACGTTGATCAGACCAGTCGCCCTTTTAAATTCCGCTTTAATAAACACATCCGGTCTTTTAATAGCACAACACATAGTTCGGTGTAATCGTAGAGTAGTTTGGTGTTATCCTGTGGTCTCTATCGATGACTTCTCGTTAGATATCGTGGAAAATTATAAGAATCCAGTAGACAACCGGTTGACAACAATAAACCGCAAGCATGAACTGATCGATTTCTTATTTTCACATCATCATCCCGTATACACTGAGCGAAGACATCGCGCTCTCATGACGCGGTACTGACTGCTTTTACTTTTCATCACATAATGAATAGTCTTCTGTTTGTGACAACTATAAGCATCTTCAAATATTTCAGCCGGATTCCATTCAGCTGCGACTGCTATCTCAATTTCCTATTAGTTTCTTCCTAATGATTCTCATGACTATTTCTGAAGTTATGCTTAAGTATTTTCCGGGTAGCTTCTCTCTCCATGATAAACGTGATTTCTTTGTACTGTCTGAAGCTTGAATTGTTTAGTTATGAATGCACACGAGTTTGAAGTAGTAAATCAATTGGTTCAAAGTTGTCACACTGAAAATGCCTACTTTTGGCTGTCAAATTGTATTAAACAGCATTAATTTATGTATTTATTATATTTTGGAAGTGAAACTTGAATAGAAGTATGAATTCTTAATCTTCTGTATGTCGCTACGACCTTAGATTTTTCCCTTCGCAGTGTCAGTAATTTAATATTTGCTTCTATCACCAGCTACTGAATAGCAGTAATCACAAAGAGCGGAAAAGTCGGCAGTAATTCTTTATCATTTTGACTTTAGTTCACTTAAATCATCCGGTAAACAACAAGAGCTTTTAAAACGAAGGATTGAATCTTGAGGAATCTTCATGCCATTTTCTCGTCAGTGGACTTGTAATTATAACAGTTGTAGATCATCAAAACCTTGCAAATGGACGTGTATTTGCGTATGTTGACTACTTAATGATGAAAGTTGTATTTTTGATGGGTGATTTGGTTGAATCTAAATTCGTGGTGCAGTAGTCAGGAGGTAGTGTGTTCGTGGATTGGTCGTGGGCAGAACGTATTCGAGAACCAAGAAAACAGGATCTTTTTTACAGCTAATCGAGCACAGTAACCTCGACATTTCTCAATTCGATCGCTTGGTGATAGGGCTGCTCCTATGAATAATGGATGCGCCTTGTTGCGGATATCTAAAAGGTTTAGAGCTCGAGTCCATCTGCTTGTGGATGTTTTATCACTCACTGCTGATAACTGAAGGGAGTTGCCACATGGTCTACGCCATTCCAAGCTTTCAAGTTTGTCGTTTTGTCTTTATTAGAATCGAGAAAAGTGAATGTTACTGTTAGAATTAAAGTAAGTTTATGTACCATTCGTCAGTTTGAGTTCTTTTCGTTACACAGACAGTAAAAATGAAGACAGGTGAACATTCACTTAGAGTTGAAGCACGCTTGGGTGAATTCAGAATTCGTTAGCAAAACAACACTTCGTGTGCGTGCATGAAAAATAACTCATCAGCATTTGTTTGAGGTAACTGAAATCTGTCGATGGTGATAGGAAGACACAATATGATGCGATGTGCATGTTGTTTTTAAGAGAATGCGGGGGACGGTAGATAGATAGTCAGTGCGAAATAAAATATCAAGACGATTGACAATGAGCCTGTCAAACCATTTATGGTTGGTGAGATGATTAGTTAGATACAATGTAATAGGCCTATTTTAAGAAGGTTTGAGAAAGACGATGAACTGATTAAGTTAAAGCAAGTTGGAGGGCAAATAAATGGAAAGGAATGATGAATAAAAATGTTGGTAGAGATAGAAATTGAGAAATTAGTATTGGAAAGGACGACATAAAATAATTCAGTTATATGTGGTCATATTGAAACACGCTTAATTATGTGTCTTAATTAATTTTATTTTCGTGCATTATCGTCTTTTTAGCTCACGAATATCAATCAGCTGGGATTGTGACAGTTCCGATTATTGATGCGCTACGAGGTCGACCAAATTATCTTCCGCAAGCTATTCCTGCAGACATGGAGAAGGCTTTGAAACATCTCCATGGCGATCCCTTCGCCTGGTTTGCAGGACAAATGCTGTCTTATGTGATGAGACCGAATGACGAGATGGCAAAGCAAATACAATTGGCGAAGACGGATCTTGATTTTAGGCAACCCGTCGTTGGGATACACATTCGACGGTGAGAATGCTTGGAATGTTTGTGATTAATGTTGAAACTTAATGTATATCTGGATACGGAAAACCGTTGAGCTTCTTAGTTGCTGATGCATAATACAGATTTTCTTCCGTCATGTTATTGTTGGAAGTAATGAAATAAATTTGATGGTCTGGGTGACAAAATTGAGAACTAAATTATATTTGCCCTCTGTCGGTCTCCGTGGCTCAGTGGTTATGTGCTTGGCCTGGCGATCTTTTTGTCCAGAGGTCGAGCCCCGTAAGTGTCATTGGAAGTCGTCAGGAAGGGCATCAGGACTGAAAGTACCACAACGCTGCAGTAAAGTCTGACTATGTCAGCACCGTCCAAGCCCCCAGTATGAGGGAGTAGTGACGTTAAGGCTTCATAATAATGATAGTGGCTATTCGATTATAAATTTTAATTATCAGTATGATGCTAACAGGTCAAGTTGGGTCCGAGAAAGTTGAGTATCATTAGATGTCGACTGAAGTTTTTTGAAAACACTGACCTGGCTCAAAATGTACTCGTAAATAAATTTCGCCGTGAGTAAAGTACATAGTGACCGCTTTACTCAAAATGCTGTTGGTTCTCCTGTTCTCCAAGCCATCATTTAAGAAATTATTAAAATTCAGAAATTCTTAAGCATTCTGAATTAGGAATGTCCTAGTTTCAACTACAAATGCATTGTTGTTTGTGCTTCCAGATCAGATAAAGTTGGAACTGAAGCTGCTTTTCACGCTGTCGAGGAGTACATGAAAAAAGTGGAAAGTTGGTACCGAAGATATGAAATTTCTCACGGACCGCCAACGCCGAGAAGACATCGTTTACCTGCAGATGGATGGCGAAAGCGGGTATTCCTGGCTACTGATGATCCTCGAGTTCTGCCTGAAATGCAGAGAAAATATCCTGATTACGTTGTCATGAGTGATAACGAAATCTCGAGGACAGCACGGATATCATCTCGATATAGTGATAGAGCGCTGCGTGGTGTCATAATTGACATGGTACTCCTTTCCGATACAAATTACCTCGTCTGCACGTTCTCCTCTCAGGTGAGTAATCCGTTAATTCATTGAATGAGAATTCTTTCTATTTGAGGATGGCAAGCCAATTCTATAGGAGGTTGATGGTGTGGGCACTAAAAGTAAGCGCTATGTAAAATGGAAATCATCATCACAAATTACATATACAGAGATTGAGGATACAGTGAGGCATATTCAGAAAGTCAATAAAAAAAGTTAAAATAATGAGAAAGTGATCAAAATTACATTTTGTTCAGAATGCTGATAAGAGGAGGACTTTCGCATGAGAGTACGGGTAAAAGGTATTTGATATTGGCATGAGCGAGGAACATTTTCGGAACGATGTCATTGAGTAAATGGTCGCTTTAGGATATCTTGTGGAAAAGCTTAACCGCTGAAGCGTGGCGACGCTCAAGCAATGGAACAAAGGAATTGCAATTGCAACTGGGGCCACAAATGATTCGGTGAGCACGACGGTGAACTTTTCCAATTTTTCAGAGTTCCTGTTTACACTGACAAAGAGAGGACAGTCAAATTCCAGTATACTGCAAACGGTAGCATTGTATATAGCAAGTAAGTCATGTTTATTAAGGAATCTTTTTAGCGTTTAATCACACATAATCGCTGACAAGCTCTTCTTTGCAAGGAAGTTACATGATCATCCTAAGATGAGTTGTTGTTGTACAAGGTGCCCAAAATTCTCAAATGGTTCACCAAAGTCACGCTTTGTGGGATTATTGGGAATTCAGAGATTGAGGCCAGCATTACTTGGGTTTTTGCTCTGTTCAACTGTAGTCCATTGCTGCAGCACCAGCTATCGACATGGTCAATTTCTTTATCGATCAATTGGTCTGGATTGCTTGAAGGATTGACTGGAATAACGATGATAACGTCGTCAGCATAATGGAGATCAGTGCATTTTGTGAGTGTGCTCATGTGTAAGCAGAAAAGGAAAGGGGATGATGCAAAGCCATGTGAAACACCTGAAGAGGCGACAATCGGGGAACTAACTTCGCGATTTACGATTGTTCTTTGTCTCCTATATCTTAAGATGCTGCAGCATCATGACAGGAAACTTGTAGGCAAGTTGGCATTCATCAGAGACAGACATAAGTTAGCATGCCTCAGACTATCGAAGGCCTTTGCCATGTCGAAAGCTAGGAACAACTGCTCCAGAGGATTTATCTTTGTCGAGATACCTTGTTATACAGTCATGTATTCTTATATTGGCGTTGACGGTCCCACGAGAAGAACGAAAACCGAACTGATCAGGACCGTAATTTTCTATCAGAATCGGCTTTATTCATCCTATTACATACTTCTCTAGCACTTTAGAAAGCACTGGCATAATTGAGATCGGTCGAAGATCCAGTGGGGTTGGGCATCTTCGTTTCGGTACCGTGACTTAGGGTATCTCCTTGAGTTCGAATGACAGAGAAATGAGGTGAGACAGTGGACCTGCTAATTCATTTGAAACTTCTTTTACAATTCTAGGATGTAGGCCGTCACTGCCAAGAGCTTGGGACTTACTCAGTGTCTGTAATAGACAACATGTTTTTTCTATAGTCACATCAACTTTCCAATCTGAATCATTGTCTTCAATTAGAGCACTGATATCATTCCAGTTCTCAGGAGCATCGGAGAAAAAAGACACAAACGATTTATTAATTTCTTCAGCCGCTTCCTTTGAAGAGTTGATTATGTTGTCTGTCGGTGTTTTTTGCTGACTCAACGATTTAAGCGTTTTCCATCTAACGTTTGGCTTCGTTTTTGTCTTTTTTATCCAAGCTGTTAAGCCAGACTGATTACATCTTTCACCTTGTCACGAAAATGGTTGTACATCACAAAGTCTCCGCGACGATATGCCTCAAAGCGCTTATAATTAACAAGACGTTTTAGCTCCCGGCTGGGTCTTCTTTTCCAGACATATAAACCGGTACGGAAGGATTCACACTCATGGCAGATGAAATAAGGTTGTAAAAAGTAGTACATCTATCATAAAGAGACATTTCGGATCGGTAAAAGTTTTGCCATGGATAGCGACCAATTATACTTTTAAACTTCAACATATAGCTCTCTGTAATCTAAAACGTAATGAAGAGAACCTTCACAATTATTAATCGAAGATAATTGTACAGGATTGGTTATAACGACGTCATGGTCAGAATTGCCCAAAGGATGATTTGTGTTTACCACAACTTCCATCCATCCAAGGATGATTCTGGGACCTGTACAGATACCAACATTAAGGAGTCCACGTGTAGTGCAATCAATGTTTGATGCTCTATGTTTGCATAACACATCAATAAAGAGCGTATCATTAAAATGTTGAGTTTTTTTAATTTTTTATTCACATGCAATTTCACATGCGTTCTAGTCATTGCACAAGGTCGGATGCGGTACCATTATAACCGCGTTGATTTCCTTTCTAATTTGGGCGCCAACGGGTGCAAAAATGCGGATCGCTATGGTAGAAAGAGCTTCCACTCGGCATTAATGGGCTAACTATGCAGAATAATTTGCTATGATGGCGATTGATGGATGGCAATTGCATGTCAACATGTCCGATATCTTGAATTTCACAATTGAAAATACATTGGATTCGAACTTAATGGTCGTTTCTCTCTAACAGTACTGAAAATTCAGACTTCAAACTTCACAGACTTATGGGAATTGTACTCGTACATTAGTATACAAAAGGTCTGATGAATCGAATGTAAAATGACCACGTGATACACTCCTGGTTTCCGGCACTTTTCTGCGACACCTGGTGTCTTCCTTGCCTAGATAAAGCGCCCTTTACTTAATGGTCCATGGCGATAGACTGACACAGCTTAGAACAGTTAAAGGAGGACATTGATGTTTGGTGAGATATCTCGATCAATTATCTTTTGTCAAAAGCCCTCGGGCATTTAGCAAGACCTCCTTATCATTCCAATAAATGTCGATGATTCCTTCTTTACCCATTACTCACGTACATTCACTTGTTTCACTACCGTGTTGTGGGTATCGGAAACGTCTCATCCCGACATTAAATGCTATATTTATGGAAATCCATGGTAAATTATTTAAATATATAAGAACTTATTACACAAATTATTAACCTCCTGGGGAGGTGTTCTATGTGAATCTCAAATCTGACATTTTGCAATTTCAGTAGGGATGATTGGTCCAATATGCAACCGCTAATACGATTGCAATCACCTGTAATATGATGCTTCCGTCAAGCTTTGGGTCAAGTACAAGTACTTGTACTTAAGTACATTTTCATGATACTTTGTACTTGTACTTGATTTATTTTCCTTTACATGTACTTGTACTTAGTCAAGTACTTATACAAATGTTCTTGGAATTTCAAGTACTCAAATTAAAGTACTCAGGTACTTCTTGAAATTTTAATGAGTTTTCGAGTAGGCCTACTTGAGAAATACACCAATGCATTTGCCTGAGAGCGCTGACTCCTTGTCCTTTTGGGATTCTCAAAGTTGAAAACATCCCACTCTGGCTAGTTTAGCATTAAAGTATCTTACCTCACCCGTCTCGTCTGCTCCTGTGGAAAGAAGATTCATCATCGCTGGAAAAGTTTTTAGACCAGATCGCTGTCGAATTAAAGACCAACATTTCAAAAGACTAATGTTTATCAAATCACATGACTTTTCCTCCTAAAATGTTATAAGCTTCATACTTGTATCACGTTGTCAACAACAATAGTCTTACATGCTCCATGAAATAGGAATACATGTATCTTCAGTCTTCAATCAAGTGTTGTTTTCAGTAGTCTGTCATGTACTACTTAATTTTTGTCACTACAGTATACACATGTATTACTCACTTTTGTTCTGAACTTGACTAGCACGAACGCATAAACAGGAATAACAATATATTTTGAGAATGCTTTGCGATTTAACTCGGTAATAATTATTCAGTACTTGTAATTGTGCTTGAATAACAATTGGATCAAGTGCATGTACTTGGACTTGTATTCGTTATGTTTTCAATGTACTTGTACTTGTACTTAAGTACAATCGAAGTACTTGACCCCAAGCCTGGCTTCCGTCTGTGGTATCATCTACTTTTTTATGCCATGTGATACATAATAATGACGTAAATCAAAATTTTTATCACTTGGTCAAATTGCTTCAAATCAACCGTTCCAGACAGTGATTTTAAATATGATCAGCTATTAATTCAGATACAGAAGAGGATGTCAATAACAGCTGTTTACTTTAGTGTCGGTTGATGATATTGTTATATAGCCAGCTTTTGAAGTATAACTACGCTGCTATTATTGACAACTATGGTGTATAAAAACCTCACCTGTTTCACACCATAACAAGTCATTAAAAAGCAACATAAACCTCAAAAGCTCACTGAAACTACACAATGCACGTGAACCTAGTTTTGCCCGTTAGTATTTCACAAAACTTACAACTCTTGGTCTCTGCTAGCTCATGGTTTTCTTCGTCATTTTCTAAAGGCTTCTTTCTTGGTGTAGTGTTCTATCTTTAGGATAAATATTTAGTATTTTTCTTAACGAATATGTAGATTAGAAATCCTTTTTATATCACAAGTCTCGCAGTTTGAAGATATCTATTATGATCTGAAAACATAACATGCAATTTAATTGTCAATCCGTACCCATATAAAGCGATTCGAATGCGACTTCTGTCAAGTTTGCACACTCTCCATTAGGGCAATTACATGACAGCGTTGAAGTTGGTAGCTGAATGGGTACACCCTCAATTGTGTTACGCAACGCATTCACGTCTCGGATCTTCGCAAGACGCTGACATTGTTGTCTCTATTATCCTGTCAAAATGAAATGTATATAACAGATCGTCTATTGCTTTGGCATTGAATCATACTTTGCTGAATATAGTTTAAATCCATGAAGGCATTATATTTGGTCTAATCGTGCATCACTATTTGTAAGTCAGTGATTGTCTCCACAATGCAAATCGCTCTAATTTACGACGACGTAGCCACTACAAAATCTGATCGTTGTGGAGAAACGCTGGTTTAGTGAATCCTGTGGCAGTACGTCATTTTGTGTCATATTCCATAATATGCGGTTCAAAATAATTGTTGGTTTAAGTAGCAATGATACGCTTATCGGTCAGAAAAGTCACACAGTTATGGAAATGATGTGGATATCAGCATCCAATTAAACAATAAGTGTTCAAGAAACGTATAAAAGACACATGACAAAAGAGCTAACAGAAAGTCAACACTTTCATTTGTCAGCTAAATCATTGTTGCTATAAATAGTCAACTGCTAGAAGTTGATAGAGCTTAAAGAAAGATAACTAAAGTGTTTATGATCGTCACAATGAAATACGGCAATGATGGCGCAGGACAAAGCCTCGAATGCAGGTATATATCCTCACATTTAAGTGAATTTAAGATTCATTCCGCATGTGCTTGCTGATGTTGACCATAAGGTCAGAAATATTCGCATGCTCGTGTATAGGAAATATACATGTAAGTAATTTGATGAAGACTGGTCCTGCGTTCATTTGATGAATCGCGTAATTTGATGTTTTAACAACACATTGGTTTAAGTGTCAGAGTATCCCTAACATTAGGGAGAAAACCGAGCTATCAATCGTATGAACTCAACTGATGTTTCATCAATCCATATTTATCACATCTGAACCTTACTTACTTTACTTTCTCCAATTAACGTCTTCTTTTCCTCTTCTGTTGAGGTTTGGACAATGTGAGACTTCTCCATCGAGAACGGTCCATAGCATCACTCGTAGATATTCCCAGTTCCACCATGTCCTCATTGACGATTTGGAGACATGTCTTCCTCGGTCTTCCACGAGGACGGGAACCTTCGACCATCACGTCGAGCACCTGCCTGATTGGTTCATCTATATGTCGACGCTTGATATGACCGAATCACCTATTCATTCGAATATTCGTTGCAAGCTATGATAATCTAATGACTATGTAGAACAGTGTAGAATAACATTGATTAAAAAATGTGTCGAGTCCTCGGGGAGTTGTCATTTACAGTAAAACAGTATGAAATAGAGATGCTGACATATTCAGTTTAGGATTGTTGACCCTAAGTTTGAGTTTTACCAAACATCGGAAATAGAACATTATTGTCAGCATCATTGATATAGAAAGGAGTACCAGAATGCAATCACTGAATTCTCAGATGATACTTTAAAGTGTACTTGCTGTTATACTTTCTTGGATAAAGATATTCCTGATTTAACGAGACTCTGCCTAATGTGTTGGACCTTGGAACTCTTGATGGGACGCCTTTAAGAGAGCATCCGTCACCCCTTACTTTCAATGTAATAATAATAATAACGTATATTCGAAAAAATGAAAATCAAGTTATATCATTGTACAAGGCATTCACACGAGATATACACTGATTTACAGGACAAAGATTAGTGCTTGTGTTGCAGTTTCTCGCTTGTAGGCAGGATGTGCAAAAGGAACAAGGACAATGATCGTTCGAGTAAGAGTTTTGGAAAAAGGGAGTTTCGAGGTGGGTGCTATACACTGATTTACAGCGTGGCAACAATCGACAAAAGAATATTCTCTTCTTGCAAAGTGTTTCGAGGCACCTATGGCTCTCCCGTCACGTCGAACTTTCAAGACTCCGACAATGTGTCGATGACATTCATTTCCACAAATGATGGCGCTGTATTAGACGATTTAGCTTTTCTAAGTTTTTGCAGTTTTGATGCTTGATTTCACGACATAGATGGTTGAATTGAACTCAATGATGGATCGAATGTAAGCATTGTACTAATATCAGCTCATTCTTTGGAACACCAAGCCACTTCAGTCTTCTCAGCGTATACACTCTTTTGCTGCAGTTTTGCAAATAGGGGATTATGACTGTCCCAGTTGAATAGTTCATTGAATACCACACCGAGGAATTTCAATTCTTTACAGAACACGATATTCGACGATAAAGCAAAATCAGCAATGCTGCCTTTCTTCACGTACATTCGCTTGGTTTTACCAGCATTCAAAGTTAAACCATTTACGAAACACCAGCTAGCCACATTTTCCTCCTCTGATTTTATCATGGACTCGCAAAAGGATATGTTCGATCGATTTATTGGTAGCACAATAAGGACAGCGTCGGCGTACTTCACCATTAAAGACTCTTGAAAGTGGGGTTTTAGCGTTCCCATATGTGCAGCAAACAGCTGTGGTGCTAGAACAGAGCCTTGTGGGACTCCTGAAGAAGCCCCGTAAGTTGAGCTGCAGGCGACATTCCGCAGGAAAATTCTGAATTGGCGATCGCGGAGAAACGAAAGTATCGATTTGACGAATTTTCCGGGAAGTTGTCCATTTACTAAAGTCAGGATAAGAGAGTCATGGCGGAGTGAATCAAATGCGCGTTGTACATCAAAAGACACGATGATGAGTCCGAATGAGTCAGGTAAGTCAAGTTGCCTCGTGACGAAATCATGAACAAATACTTGGGCATGAAAGGAACTAATTCGTGGTTGATGGGGAAACTGGTTTCGTCCGAAGAGCAGTCTTAAGCTCTGAACAACTGACTGTAGAACCAGTTCTTCGAGGATCTTGGACAGAATCGGGAGTAGTGAGATCGGCCTGAAGTTGTTGGAATCAAACTTGCTTGACTTTGGAATTGGCACAATATTTTCAGACTTCCAAGCCTTTGGAAATTCACATGTTAAGACGGAGACCGAAAACCGATGAGAAGCTGGATAGCATAGAATATGTGCACTTTCACGAATGAGCCTCGCAGACAGGTCGTCCATTCCAGGAGCTTTGTTTTTAAGCTTTGTCATTTTCTCATACACGGCTTGCGGAGAGACACCAGGTGACCATTCTGAATTAAATTCGTCGATTAGGCTGTTGATAGTAGACCAATCGGGCTCAGGACAAAAATGTGTTCGTAAGGAGGTTGCGAAAGCTTCAGCTGCCAGTGAAGGTGTAGCATGGTCTCTCATCATTGCCTCCAACTGAACCATGGATTGGGATTTGAAGTCACAGATTTCGCGTGCGATGTTCCAGATGCCTGACTTAGATTTAGACGCATTAGCTATCGAATTATGTATTGAAAGGGCACGCGATAAGTCCGTTAGCATGTTGTACTTCACGTTTATGTTATATAAACCAACTGCATTATAAAATATAATTCGAATATGTAATTTCACTTATTTATTGAGAACTTGCTTGTGTATTGTTTCAGTCCCATTTCTTTGAACATTTTTAATTGCTTGCTGATCCTACCAAAGGTCGCAAATATTCATATACTCGTATAAAGGAAATATAAGTATTTTGATGAAGACTGGTCCTATGAATCAGTATTTGCATGGGATTAGATGATAGTAATTTATTTTATATCATGATTACCATATCAACGACCATTATTGAATTGCAATACTAAGGGAATAATATTTTTACACAGAAAGTGTAACTTTCATTTAGTGTGATACGCAAATGAATATCCTCTCAATTGTGTCATATAGCTATTCCTAGAATGCGATTACTATCCCTTTTACGTTTTCATATCTAACTGAGAGCACTTTCCTCTTGAATTGGCCTCTTGGATAGTAAAAAATAGCAATTAATTGATTCTAATTATTAATTAGAATTAGTTACACATTCTAACGATCTTTATGTCACAATTTTAAGGAATTTCTGAATTAGAATTACGTATTTTCACAAGTAACCTGACAATTGATAAATTAATCAAATCTCAACAGATGCAGCCACCACGAGACGTTTCGGTCTGTTGGGCCTCATCAGTCGTGGCTCTCGTGGTGGTTGCATTTGTTGAGATTTGATTAATTTATCAATTGCCAGGTTACTTGTGAATGCATGTAATGAGTAGCGCCTCGGTAACGGATGTGGCAGTAAGTGGTTGCAGAATGCAATAACAGGCCAAAACATGTCTCTTGGTGTTTACATCTGTTGAGAGTTGATAGAATTACGCAGTTCAGATCCAACTCAGCCAGCTTCAAATGCGACTAAATCGGGAGCCACCACAAGTAGATAAAATCATCGCTCTACATGCTCATGTTCCGAATTTTATAAAATCTGTGATTTGCACAATCATCGTTTAGTTGATTGTGTGTTGATAAGATCTGTTCTGCTCTTCGGATATTCTGAATGGCGCAGGATCCTGGTAGGTAAACGTTATACATGCTGTCAGTGTTGATAGAGAATTTCGCACTGTTGGCGATGAACTGGGTGATCTAACATCTCTTTTGGACACTGGTGTCAGAACCTTGTAAAAGTTCTTCCGAAATGTTTCGGTTCACGTCTCAGCGTGGGTTTCTTCCACAAGTAGTTAGACCAAAGTTGAAAAGAAACGAGGCATATTCTTCATTAATTTGTTTACTCTTGTATGTAGAATTAAATGAATAGACTTTGATTTGCTCGTAGGCATATTAAGCGAGAGTTTTTCTTCCACTTGGTCGAGTTTTATCTTTCTCGCTCTCAATCTTTTATGGAGAGTGTTTTGTGAGAATGCAGAGACTAATGCAGAGGTCAAAGCTTGAACCTGGGTCTCTCGGAATTATAGCACTCTACCATGGGGGGGGTTATTGTTGGTTATGTGTGGATATTATGTTTATATATTGGATATTATATATAAATAATATTTTGGTTTTTATTTTTTTTTTTTGTTTTTTTTTTTGTTTTTTTGGGGTGGGTTTTTGTGTTTTTTTTTTTTTTTTTTTTTTTTTGTTATAGAGGGTATGGGGAATGGAAGGGGGGTGATGGGTAGGTGAGAGTAGTGGTTTGTAGGAGAATTTGATATTTTTTTTTTTTTTGTGTTTTCTTTTTATGTTTTTTTTTTTGTTTTTTTTTTGTTGTGTTATGTGTTGGGAATTTTTAATTGAGACTGTGGGGATGGGTTTGGATTGTATTGTGGATTTGTTTTTGTGAGTTAAAGTGTGGGGGGTTTGTTGGTTGTTTGTTTGGTGTTAGTGGGATAAAGGGATGGGTTATGGGGTGGGTTGTTGGGGTTTATAGGGAGATTAGAATTTGGGTAATAGGAGGGGGTAGGTAGGGATGAGAGAAGGATTGTGGTAGGGTATAAATTTGAGGGGTAGAATTGTTAAGGAGGGAGTGTGGTAGGGGAATTGGGAGAGATTTATATGTATAGGATATTATTTAGTGAAATTGATGAAGTGCAAGTATGAATGAAAAGTTAGAAAAAGTATGATCAAGGGAGAATATAGATGATACGATAAAATTACATAAGATGATTGTAATAAGATATGTAATAGGTAGTAATGTGTAAATAAAATATGATTAGAAGTGTTATATTAAATAGGAATTGTTAAGAGAGAATTAGGGAGAGATTAGAATGAAAGTAAATGGAAGAATATGTGAAAATAATGAAGAGAGATGGAGATTAGGAGTAACAATGAGTTTGATGATAAGTAGAATGTAATGGAATTGGATTGAATTTAGAGAAAAGAGAAATAAAGAATATTAAAAGGGGAATTTAAAATGTAAGTGAAAATATAGGTAGAAATGGTGATAACTGACGAAACTTTCACCAACCAGATTGAACTCGTGCAGATAATGCAGCTCCTGAACCACCACCGGATTTTAAGTGAGATGAAGGAAAAATTTTCTTCGACAGACTTTACAAATTTGTGACTCATTATCAACACAAAGGGGCAACCAGCTACCCCAGGGCTACTCAACGTTATCAGAAATGTTCCCTAGTTTGAATGCAGCTTAGTCATGTTGCATATTTAAGTTTTTGTTCATTATCAACAAATACCAATGTTGGCTGACATCGTATCACTCGATTTTCACCATACACCATCGATGGCGATGAATAGAAGACTGCGCAAAAAATTCCAGTCGGCGAACATCAGTGAGTGAAACGCGTACAGAAATTGCAAGTGAATATCTCCTAATTAGAATCCTTAAAGCCATCAATCGTGAATAAGATGCATGTTTAGCAAGCATGCTAACTACATGTAAATATATCACTGAAGTTGGAATATCTTTCCTGCGATTGCAAGTGGGACGGCATTGAAAGCAAGTCAGCCAATTAAACACTTCGTATTACTGCACAGATCAATCAATCAATCAATTAATTGTAGTTATTGACCGATACCAATCAATTAAATGCAACGATTCTATCACACCAATCAATTAATTGTAATTTTTTGAAATCAGCACTGAATTAGCTTTTGATAGCCCCTGTATATAACACATGCAATTTCGTCTCAGCTGTAAAATCATGGTCTTGTTACTTTCTATTTTATGATTGTGAAAGAGTCCGTTGACAGAATATCAGAACGTATATTTTTCCAAAGAAAACACGTTAGGTGATGCAATGTACAGTGAAAAGATGAATGATGCAGTGAAAAGTGAAAAACGAGATGATGAGATACGGTGATACGGTGATACAAAATGATATTTACAAATGATAGAATACTGATAAATGGTCATTAGATATTGAAAACACTGGAAGGAGAGGACAGTCGATGGTGTATATGTAATTTAATGGTTACTATAATTATCATGAATCAATGGAGTATAATACAGCTATTATATCGAGTAATAAACGGCATGAATCTATTAAAAACTTGTTATTTTACGGAATCCCAACATGATTTATGTTAATTTATTTAACCCTAAATATTACGAGGTCCGGAACAGAATTCTTTATTATTGTGATTTATTCATGTAATCGAGTAAACGTATACAAACATGAATCAAATCAATAAATAAAGTAATGTAAATGATCTCACTGTAAAGGAGCGCGTAAATTGCTAAACACCACGTTAAGTTGATAAATCGTTCCGGACCTCGAATGAGCTAGATTTCGTAAATTAGAATGAGATTTCTAATGCGATGTCTCGCTCTTTGTGGCATGCAGGTAAGTAGCATTCAGTTAATCAATCACTGTTCCAACCGGATTTGTGTGATTGCAAATAGCGAATGTCCTGACGTCATTTGCAGCTTTGATGTATTTACTTAATTTTGTAACGCTTCCTATATTTAGTTTTTGTAGCATACAATAGAAATCTAGTTTCGAAACATTAATAGGAAATGGTGTGTAACGTGATCTGATATCTCCGTAAACTGAGCATTCACAAATGAAATGAAATACAGTTTCTATTGTTCTATCCTTGCACAAATAACATATTCTTTCTTCATATTCTAACCTATTTCTATAACTTCCTGTTCTTACCGCCAAATTATGATTTCCACACATCATTATCAACAATGGTGCGATATCTTTATGTGGTAAATTAAGAGTCGGATAATGCTTCATGGAGCAATCAAATAGTGCTGATTCCAAATAATTAGTTCCAGTTCTGCTTCTTTTAGCATCGTTTATCCATTCGGCTGTAAAATATTTAGTTAACCTGGTCTTAATTTGACAGTAATTAAATTAAAATTAAGTAATTAAATTACTTAATTAACATTAATTAATCTGACAGTCATCAATTTTCATTCATGAGGCAATAAACACTTCTAAATTCTCAATTTCATTGCACCCCAATTGGCGGCAACAGGTTTCAATATATTCCCCGAAATTTGATGAGTGTGCATTTTCATTTAACATCACCAAATTTAGAAGTTAAACATGTTTTGATTTTCACTTTCATGTTCGCGGAATTCATCATTTACAGATGTACACGTAGGGACTGATATTGTTTCCTATTCTTCATACAAATGGCGTCGATATCTCATGAGAAAATCAGCGGAAAAATCATTTATCAGATTAGTGGAATTATCTCACGATGCAAAACAATTTTCATTCTTATCAGCGAATTTCACACAACTCTGCAATACATGGATGACTCATTGGTTTGAGGGTTGCTTTTTGTTGAATTTCTGTTCAGCATTTGTATTAATGAATGGAATTATTGACAACAGTTTTATCTCTGAGATCTCATTTTCTCTTTAGGTCTTGTTTATCATCTCGACAACTGTGGATTTCCTTAAGAGTTTTCCGAATTGGAAGCCTTTTGATGCACAGTCCAACTGTTGCGATCAAATTTCCATCTTTTCTGCTTCTCAGATGCTAATCATTTTTTGAGCAAAAACTTCTGAAGGAGGGAATTTGTCTGTAATTGAAACGTCTCGAACTAGAGTTGAGATAATAGATGCATGAACCGTCGGCAAATTAGTTGCAATTCACATGGAACTGAAAGTGTCATCGTATCACAGCTGATATTTTAAAACGATGCTTCTTTGATGAAGAAATCGTTCACTACTGATTGAATTACACGTCCTTGTCAATAAGAGAAGCAAGGTTATTGTCGATTTGAAGTTCTCAGTGCAACTGATGACTGAGTCTGAGAAGATGCTATTTATAGCTCAATTCAATGTCTAATTTCGATCCTTGAGTCTTTGATGCGTTGCATGCGTGCACAAGTAGTTACGCTTGCACTTCATAAATTGGAGGAAGTGATTCTAGACGTTCTGATATACACATGATAGGAACAATAAATCAAGTATTGGTCAACGGTTACAAAGTCGGCTCTGGGGAGCAGTTATCGACACAATGATGAGGTTACCAGGGGTGGCGGATGACTGTCCGCGTTGATAATCGCTGTAATTTTGGCGAGACCTCAAGGGCATTATTTAAGACTTCGGAGATGTGCGTAATTTGAAAAGCTCAGATTCATGAACTACGTAGACATTCTTAAAACCACATTAATTTTGGAAACTGTGATGAACACATTACTTGAGAAATATATACTCATGATCGTTCATTTTTGAGTGAAGCTATTATGTTCCTCCAATGTATAACATGGGCAGTGATGTGGAAAGGAGCGGATGTTCAAAACAATTGTTGGAGCAGAGCTGAACTGAGAATTCTTAGTGCAGAGTGGAGCGGAATGATCACTGATTCAGAAAAATGTAAAACAATCTTACAAACTTTGCTTCGGTCAGACATTGAGAAAATGCAGACAAATGTCGTAGTGAATGCATAAGTAAGATAACTGATTCACCACTGCTCGCAACTTGCCAAGATCGGTGATCAGAGGCGGAGAACAAAGTCTGGATTATTGCGCATCATCTGAAATACATGCCGTCCGAGCAACTATTCTCCATTCTGCTCCATACTTTGTGAATGAAATCTTATCTTGTAACTAAACCAAGGTTTATATTTCTGCCTCCTCACCGATGAGGGCACATTCCGCGTAGGCATACCTAAACGCGTCTAAATCAAACAAATTGACTTTCACAAAATATTGTTGAAGTAAATTCAACTTCCGCAACTACTCAATTAAGAGACTCTTGTTTAAATTTAGATCTTCCGATTACTCCAGAAAACGTGATAAATGCCAGAAGGAATAATTGCCGATAATTTTGCATCACTCGCTAGAGGGGTCTCACTCTTACTTTAGAACAGTAAATGAAAATATATTCGAAAAGTTAGAACAAGCACAAAGGTTGATATCATTTAGATGCAGTCAGCAGGATAAGAAGTGAGTATACATGTAAGACCGGTTTGTAGGCTTGCGTGAATAATGTCAGGTGTAGCCTATACACCTCACAGTCTATTTGTATCACCTGCCTGCATTGCATGTGCATACACAAATGTTATAGCGCTTAACTTTATGGAAATGATATGTAGCTTATATACATAGAATGATATGTAGGTGTTCTTTGTGGCACATTGGTCAAGTGCTAGTCCTAGCGATCTTATGGTCCACAGGTCGAGCCCCGAAAGTGTCGTTTGAAGTCGGCAGGAAGGGCATCCGGACTAAAAGATCAAAATGCTCCCGAAAAGTCTGACTATATCAGCTCCATCCAAGTCCCAGCATGGGGGAGTAGTGACGTAAGAGCTTCAAGTAAGCTTGCACTTGTATATTCCATTAAGGCCTGTGCATGAACAGAATGCACATTATAAGATCCGCACCACTGGATGGAAACACTCAATTAATTAAATGGCGTTGCATCATAATAGGAGAAAAAAGCAAAAAATGTATTTGACACACATGCTCTTCGTGCAGTAGACGGTTGCAACATCACACCGTCTTGACGGCTGGTCAATGCGCATTAACTCCTCGAAAGACTGTTGGAGTAATTTGAGGAATAAATCATGGCTGGAAACTAAATTGTCGGTGACTATTAGAAAAATGACATTGTAAGATGCAATTATAATCCTCTACAGATGGTAAGGATGACATGCTCATTGACCAGCTGAATATTTGGCCTCCTTTCTCATTGAGAGATAGTTTAATATCTCTGTTTATACAAGGTGTCGATCAAGCTAATGCGCTCCAAAAAAATATATCAAATTTGTAAACTGACTTTTCTACCAGGTGTGATAAAACATACGTTTTCAATGCAACTTTTGCTAGTTATTGGGTGTTGTGAAGCAGCATCCTAACAATAGGAGCTACCAAATTCATGACTCAAACTTCCTGATCTTTTCTGCTGCTTATCTAGTAAATGAATGCTTTCAGTAATATTCAAGTGATGTGAAACAAAATGAAGAAAAATTCGTTTTGTTGCTCGGTAAACACAAATATCTGAGCTTGTGGAATTTCATGTAAATACAATGATTAAATATTGAGTTCTGAGCTGACTATGGGAACAGACCTGAATAGTTGCCATTTCATCCAATATCAGGAATCTGCAGGAATTCGCAGTCATGCCCGGTGGCATGGAAAATTTTCTACTACAGCGGTTTGAAATATACTCTTATTGCAAGTAGTTGGGAGTGAACATTTTCAACCTCTTTGTGTCATTATTAGTATCATGAGTAAGAATAATCATGTTCCTGGAAATAGTGCCACTTTGTTCAAAATGGAACATGCGTTTCATGACAGCAATTGATGTTTAAAATTTACTTCAATGTTTCAAAGATTGATGAATCAAAATTGGGATAGTCAGTTTGATTGAACTTAATAAGTTTCTTCTTCGGAGTAGAAGGTATATACTATTCTAATCTTAATGATCTTGTACTAGGAGCGTTGGCGCTAACTGATAGTTCGCTGAAAAAAATTCATTCATAACACGTGATATTAGACAATTATGAAACAAGTATGAAACAACGTTGTGTTAATTCAGCACTACGATTAATTTTTGTTTGTTCATCTTTGATTTTTAGAGCCACAGCAATACTTTTCTCATAATCTGTGTTCCCTTTTTACAATATTTTAAGCTGTCATTCAATTTCTGAATTGGATCAATTTACACTTATGCAAACGTTCATGAATTGCTGTCGGATTCTTTTTATGTTCATCAATCCGAATCAGACCATTGCACCGTGGTCTCCGTGGCACAGTGGTTAAGTGCTTGGCCTAGCGATCTTCTGGTCCAGAGGTCGAGGCCCGAAGGTGTCATTGGAAATCGTCAGGAAGGGCATCCAGACCAAAAGTACTACAACACTCCATAAGTCTGACTATGTCAGCACCGTCCAAGCTCCAAGTATGGGGAGTAGTGACGTAAAAGCTTTCTTGATTAATCCGAGATTGACGGAGATTCTAGTCTCATGTTGAAGACACTAAACACCAGTTTCAAGTGGGAGAGACAAATGACATCGATCCTCATCTACATATTGACCATAGTAGTCTTCATCTTAATAACATCAATCGTTGATTTGCTTGTGTTTTAGGATACTTAAATGTGCATTATTTGAATAATGTTGTATTTCTGCATAATTGAATGTGTTCATCTTTCAGGTGTGTCGTGTGGCGTATGAACTGATGCAAACATTTAATTTGGATGCAAGTGCTGCATTCGAATCGTTGGACGATATTTATTACTTCGGCGGACAGAATGCTAAGCGTGTTCGCGCTTTGATGGACCACAAACCTTTACAGCGAGAGGAAATTGAATTTAAACGCGGCGATCTCATCGGCATTGCTGGTAACCACTGGAACGGCATGTCCAAGGGGACCAACGTTCGAACTGGCCAAGAGGGCCTTTTCCCTTCATATAAAGTGGAATCAGTTATCACTAGTGCTAAGATGGGAAATTACGACAATGTTCGCCTTAAGGACTGAGTCTTCTCTGCACCCAGTGACTTTCATCCTCATTTGCAACAGAATCTCCAAATATTCTAAGAGTGATTCATCTTCTTAAGTCTCACCAGTCTGATGAAATTATCTCCGCGATGCATCATCTAAAGTAATTTTCTCAAAAGATCTCCGATTTTCGTTGTGGCAGGTAGACGGAAGAAGATTGGATGCAATGAGGTTTGACTAAATTAGGTTCTTTTTTCATCAAGCTTCTCATCTTGCATGAAGAGTATACATTTCTTTTTTCAGTCTTCCTAATCTTTCAATGATTCACACATCATATTCCACTTGGCTGCTGCTGTGATCACAGTTTGAAATTTAACTGTCCAAAATCTCCACTAATCCTGATCAATAATTTACAAAGATTGAGCCTGTTGTTGGTGAATTGCCGTGTTTTCGCTCGCTAAGACATTTCATCTTTACCTTTCAAAATTTACTAACATAAAGCACCAACGGCAGGCCATGCTGTCATTTTGTCGATACTTATGATTTATCTTCTTGCAAAAGTCGCCCATTAATAAGCGCCGTATCATCCGTACCTTTATAATAAATTAATTTCATTTTAGTTGTTTTAAATAGGGCTGCTGACTTTGTTGACTTTTTAAAGGAGCATGAGAGTATGAGTATAATTGACACTGTTATTATACCAATCTCACCCAGATGGTCATGAACACCGAAAGCATCTGCAGTCTTCGACCATCTACTCCGAGTCAGGTCAAAACCATACACAGTGTCAAAAGTCCTGAGTTAGATGATGGCCAAGAATCCCTTGGTCATATAACATATCTCATTGTAATGTAAATGAATGAATACTGAAACTCAATAGAGACAAGTTGATTGACTGGTCAGATAATATGGAGCAATTGTGAGTTTTATTCAAATATAAAGTGGTCACATGTTATCACAATTAGGATACTCTACTTAGTAAATCAAAAATGAAAGAATGACACACTTCAACGATAAAGCTCATCATGCAAATATTTAACGCTTAAACATCTTTGAACGTAATCATCGGTGCTATTTAGTTCCTAATATGTTCAATACTCACTTGGGTAATTCTGTATCGTAGCGACAGTGCATGAGTTTTCCATTTGTCTTTTATTACCTACTTTCGGTTGTGATCCATCTAGACTGACCGAAGTTACTCTGAGAAATGATTTTTATGTTGACTGTCTTTGTTTAGAATATCTCCAGTTTGTGTTATGATATGATCTTGAAGTTAGTATTTCTTCCAAAATCTACATCTAGTCATCTCATCGCATGTTTTCTGTATTCGTTCGTTGGTAGGTAGAAGTTCTTGCAAATCGATATTTTTGTTCCTGAGTCCATGGTTCTTTCTCGATGGTCTCTTTGGGCCCCGTGGTCCGTCCGCTCAGTTGCACCATTGAGTCCATCCGCGTCCGATTCAACATATCGTTAATTATATCTGTATTGAGTGAGAGACTTGAACATTTCTTTTAATTTCCATTCAAATGTCCACGCAGTTTTTAGATTGAATGTTACACGTATGTCTGCAAAACATGCTTCATATTTGACTTTTGATTGTAATAGATAGTAGCTATGTATCCATTCATTGATGACAAGTAATTGCGAAAGTCTCTGAGTCGAGCAATTCCTCCCGGGCTCTGGTTGAAACACGGCATCCGAACTAAGACGTTCATTTCTTCAAAAGTTCAGACGACAATTGGTAACGACCAAGTCACAAAATGTTTGAAAAATAGGAAGCGAAATCGGAACTAGTTCATTACGCAACTTACCTCTTCATAGCATTTCACGGGTTAGATATCTTCAATGCTCGAACCCGTAGGGAGAGCTATCTAAATCTAGCGAGTTCGAATGCTATGACGAAGCAATCTCATGCACGAGTTGCGGAGAGAATTATATTTGGCGACGTGCTATGATGATCAAGGACAGATTGTGATTGATATGTCTATGATTCTCAAGATTATTTGAATAGAAATTTAGCTTGCTCGGGAAATAATCTGCGTTGCAATTCAAATAAAGCGATGGGATATCTACAATATACGCACGGTGAAAAATAAAATCTATTTAATGTCTTTTCTATAATATTATCTACTGTCTACTTGCTAAACTATACATAAACTATACCGTCAGGATGAGGTGCTTTGTTAATCACTTGCTCGACCAGCAGTAGGCTGATTTCAAATGATGTGATATTCTGAACTCAATGAATGGATACATAACGCACCTTTGAAGTATGAATGTCTCTTGTAAATATTGAATTGCGATTTTTGATTGTAGATTGTTTTATTTGACAACTTTGTGTAAAGAAGCAAATTTTTAATTTCGAATTTGGGGCAGTGAATTGCTCATTGCTGAGTGTATTTGATGAGTGAGGATTTTATACAAAGGTGATCAATTTTCTGGATCAAAATTCGATTGTTTTCTGATCTTGTCATATCATGTACTCTGCTGGGGAGTGACTCTTTATTGGCAATGCTGACTAGGGGTGGAATCTGGTGACAAACCAGACTCACAAATGAAAAATAGGTACTTCTATTCTTTCCCCCCACATTTTTCAAGTTTTCCAAAATCATCAAATTTCGCCGAAGTGAGTCACATTGGGTTTAGAATAGACTTCATCTGTCACTGAGCGACAGTACAACACCACTGAGAAGTTTCAGTTGAACCCTGGGATGAAGGATTGGTGCCTTGGATACTCAGTTAGAATACAAGGTACAGCTGTGATCATGAACTTCGTGTGATTGTTGTCTGCAGACAAATGACGGGCAGTTGTCTAACTCTGAGGCTGTAAATGTTCTACAAGTCAGATAAGAGGAGTTTTTACACACTCAACGCTATGCGACGTTAGTGAGACTGCCCGTAGGAGCAAGGGAAGATCGTTGACGATGCAACACTTCCGTGTGTCAACAACAGAAATGTGGGGGGGGGAAGAAGTACTGAAAAATATTACTTTATTAAATTATTAGAGTTGTCAAATAAATTGATAATTGCTTAATGCAATTCTATGCATTGTCTTCGTCTGGCACGGTTATCTTATTTTCATTCCATATTTGTAGTCATCATTACTGATTACAGATTAGTTCAGATATAAGAATTTGCTTTAATGCTGAAATTTACTCTGTAGGCTTATAGTCAATGGCCTAAGTAATCATCAAAGTTTTGTTCATTATATAATATCGCATACATGAAACAATCTGCTCATAGTCTTCAAATTTCAAGCACTTCAACACCCTCGTAGACAGCACGGTTTTCGTAAACCGCATTTATTCTCTTGACATCAAGGTTTTGGAAGTTTGTTAATGCTTCCAGCGTCAGATTTCATGAATTAAATTGGTTGAGGCTAACCTCCGGTAGATCATAAAGAAAAATAATAATACTATAGGCCTAACTAAAAACTAAAAGAAGAAAAAAATATAACTTATTACTGCGTTTTAAACAAAGTTATAAATCTAACAACTTACTTATGACATTAGCGTCTAAAAAGGAGTGATTATAGACATGACACTTGTGTGTCTGCTTATATACTTCAAACTTTGTAACTTATCTAAATCCCAATCTGCTATCAGTCAAATACAATTACAAACAGACCTGTCATTTCTAATGCGGATAACTGGTCAACCACGTGTGGTGTTACGCAAATGCTTCAATCGAAGTGAGAAGATGAAGCTGAAGATAATGAAAAGTAAAGAATTTGATCCCTCCAAAGGACCGATCTGGCTTTCCCACAGGTTACATGAAGTGCAACTAAAACAGATAATTGATATATGCTGAGATAAAGTTGATGAGGACAAAAGCAATAGAGGTCATCAGCAGGAACTTGAGCAAGATTCACGTTTCGGCCCTTAATTCCTGTACGTTCAAACTCGCTCAAGCGGGGCCCTGCTTTAAAGAAAGCAGCCTCGAAAGAAAAATCTCGGACATGTAGTCAGATACATTGACTACGCCATCGAGATGATTCGAACTGACTAAACTGGAAATATGGAAAAGGAACTTAAATAAAGTTCGGGCAGTTGTCCAAAAGTTGCTTAGCGGAGAAATAACCGTATTTCAATAAAGTCTCTCTGTGTTTGTGTAACTGCTTTTCAGCACTGCGCTTAAGATCAAAGCGATTATAACCTCTCGCAATGAGGGTGGTGGAGGTACGATTTATTTTTTCAATAAAATCGCTCTCATGTGTACAGATGCGAATATATCTCAAAACCTGTCCCGCGAAAACTTTGATACCTATTTTGTAAGGCATAGTGTTTTGAGGAAATGTAAGAGCGTAACAGGAAAATTGAAGTTATCAACCTTATGAAATACAGAGGTAACCGCTTCTGTATTAGTGATTTGCATTTTAATGTCTAAATATTCAATGTTGTTATCATTATCTCCACTTCTACTTGCCTCCAGACTTGGTGGATAAATTTTAGGAATTAAAGAAGCAAAATGTTTATAATTAATAATACACAGATCGTCTATATATCTAGAGGTATTCGATAGAAGTTTAGCTAGACCATACTTTTTACTTTTCATAAGATTAGACATGAAAATATATTCGCAGTGTAAAAGAAAAAGTTCTGCTAGCAAAGGGCTACAATTACCTCCCATCGGTATACCTTTTATCTGTCGAAAAACCAGTCCACCAAAAGTGACGTAAACTTCATGAATAATGAATTTAATAGCATCCTTAAAGTTATCTTTAGTAAAAACACTATAGCCTTGATACTTTTTACTAGCTAAAAAACATTTTTCATAACCGATGCATAAGTATTTTCCTATTCGAATCATTAAACACCAAATCTAGCAAGTCAGAAATGTGATGAATAACATCGTCATGATTCAAGTTAGTGTACAATGTGGAGAAGTCAAAAACTTTCACGTTATGTATATTGATGTTTTGAATCTTATTTAGGAATTCGATCGAAGATACTATACTCCAAAAACAGTTAATTCCGCTATTTTTATAGATAGCGTTACAATATTCCTTAAAGTAATTTCTTATAACGGTTAGGCCTTTATTAATCTTAGTCGAAAGTTGTTTAGTAGTGCATTGTTTAGCACCTGCTATGAAGCGAAATTTGTAAGGGTTTTTATGCAATTTAGGTATCCAATACAATCGAGGTAGTTTAAGATTATCTTTATTACAAATGGTATGAAAGAAATTACTAATGATATCTTTATGATTTACAACTAAACTATTGATCTCTATGTTAACAGGTATGTATGTACTATTACCTATAGGAGTTAATGTCTTCAAATCAAATCCAAGTTCCTGTAATAAAACCAGAACATAGAATTTCTTGCAAATGAACGCATAATTGCTATTAGCCTTATCTACCGCAGTAATAATGAAGTTATCATGATAATAATGCAGTAACTTGCTAATCTTGCTAAGAGAATTAATGTTACTATTACTCATTGTATTCTTGCTATTGTTACTGTTTTGGTTCTTGAGCTTATTATTATATAGTTTATCTCGCACTAATTTTAAAATCTTATTTCTCCAATCCGAATAATCAGCTCTTAAAATTCTTTTGTGCTTCCTACACATCTTAGCTATGTGCTTATCGAGCGAAACTGTGATACTGTCTATAATATTTTTATGATTACACTTCCTGGGTAAACGATGCTTCGTTCCTAGAGCAAGCAATTCTTTAAACTCAGGTTCATTAATAAAATTCAAATCACCTGTGAAAACGTGTTTGTGATAATCATTAACAAAAGAAGGGTGATCATTACATTTACACTTATGTATACATTACATTTACACAATGTATACTATTTCCTTGGTCTATGATAGAGGTAGAACAGTACCATGGTATCAAAAGGCATGTTAATACAATTAAATGAGAATAGTCGACATAGCCTTGAGAAGTGTCACATTCCACATGACTATCTGTTTCTTCAACTTTGAATGTTTTAAAAATTGAAGTTTGAAAAATAGACTAAAAGCAACTGAACAGATCCATGATTGGTGACAGATCCATCATTTGGTGGAAATGAAATGTACGTATAATGATCATTCGAAAGAAGGAAACTGATTCTATCGATTGAAATATTTTTCTACGATCCCATAAATAGCTAGCTTTTCGAATTTAGGAACCACAGCTTACAGAATTTTGCTTTTTGAAAATGAAATTCTGTAGATTTAACTACAGGGGACTATCTAACATATTAAAATCTCTTAGGTTTAAAGTTGAGCATCAGCTCAAGAAGCTTCAAATAATTATTGTGATCTGTGAAAGTCTTCGGCAGGGATCCTATAGATTCCTCGTGTCAACTAACTCACTCTAGAATTAATGTCACAATGTTACTTTGTGATAGACTACCTAATTATATTGCTTTTGAATTGTTCTGATTATTGATGAGTTCCAAGAATGCATTGTACAAATGTACATATATTTTTTGTACACAATCAGAGACCTGAGGGGGGACCCCGGAGCCATATTTTTCTATTTTACTTTTTGTGCTGAGGATATTGCAACCGCTCATGCACATGTAAAATCATCGTTTTTGACACTGAATCTGCAATGTGCTATTTCATTTCAATTGAATCAGTAGAAGTGTGACAAATAGGCCAGGGGGGTCCACTGGTAGAAACTCCCATAACAAAACTTATACTATCAGATGAAAAATGATTTTTTGCACGTCCACGATGGTGCATGATGAGTTGCATTCATTTATTCAATGTCTGCATCATCCTCGTGCATGACTGGTTGGCCGACATCAACAAATCAGCACAAATCTATCTTCAAAATGAAAACGATAATTATATTCATAGTTCAACACTAAAAACAGACTTGGCAGAGTATTCACAGCAGTATTTGATGAGTTTGAGATCTCCACAGTTTTTTCAAGGGTCTTGAAATGCGGCAATTATAGCTCAGCTGAGGCCTATTTCCGATTGGTATGGATAAATTTGAAAAAAATGACGAACTGTAAAGGTTACGCTGCATGGAATAAATCAATTTCATTAAAATCAACTATCTGAGGTTTTATGATAACAGCAAACATCGTAAGACCGGCTGTAAGTACATCTGATGCTGTGCTAAATATCGTTGAATTACAAAAACACCACATTTTCGCATATGTGTACTGAGAAGGATGAAAGACACTCAACGGATTAGTTATATCAGCTTGCTACACGCAAACATCATTGTTTTACTTAAAATCAACTTTCCAAATGTTTTAATATCGATTGAGGAAGGCAAACTGAGAATTTGTAAAAGGGGTCAATGGGGCGAGTATTTAAGATTGTTCAATTGTTTTGAATGACGTTTTATAACAAGGCAACATCTTTTTCGACTTTATTCCACTTTGTTCAATTGTTTTGAATGACGTTTTACAACAAGGCAAGATCTTTTTCGACTTTATTCCACTTTGTTCAATTGTTTTGAATGACGTTTTACAACAAGGCAAGATCTTTTTCGACTTTATTCCACTTTGTTCAATTGTTTTGAATGACGTTTTATAACAAGGCAAATCTTTTTCGACTTTATTCCACTTTGTTCAATTGTTTTGAATGACGTTTTACAACAAGGCAAGATCTTTTTCGACTTTATTCCACTTTGTTCAATTGTTTTGAATGACGTTTTACAACAAGGCAAGATCTTTTTCGACTTTATTCCACTTTGTTCAATTGTTTTGAATGACGTTTTACAACAAGGCAAGATCTTTTTCGACTTTATTCCACTTTGTTCAATTGTTTTGAATGACGTTTTATAACAAGGCAAGATCTTTTTCGACTTTATTCCACTTTGTTCAATTGTTTTGAATGACGTTTTATAACAAGGCAAGATCTTTTTCGACTTTATTACACTTTGTTCAATTGTTTTGAATGACGTTTTATAACAAGGCAACATCTTTTCGACTTTATTCCACTTTTGTTCAATTGTTTTGAATGACGTTTTATAACAAGGCAAGATCTTTTTCGACTTTATTCAACTTTGTTCAATTGTTTTGAATGACGTTTTATAACAAGGCAAGATCTTTTTTCGACTTTATTCCACTTTGTTCAATTGTTTTGAATGACGTTTTATAACAAGGCAAGATCTTTTTCGACTTTATTCCACTTTGTTCAATTGCTTTGAATGACGTTTTATAACAAGGCAAGATCTTTTTCGACTTTATTCCACTTTGTTCAATTGTCTTGAATGACGTTTTATAACAAGGCAAGATCTTTTTCGACTTTATTCCACTTTGTTCAATTGTTTTGAATGACGTTTTATAACAAGGCAAGATCTTTTTCGACTTTATTCCACTTTGTTCAATTGTTTTGAATGACGTTTTATAACAAGGCAACATCTTTTTCGACTTTATTCCACTTTGTTCAATTGTTTTGAATGACGTTTTATAACAAGGCAAGATCTTTTTCGACTTTATTCAACTTTGTTCAATTGTTTTGAATGACGTTTTATAACAAGGCAAGATCTTTTTCGACTTTATTCCACTTTGTTCAATTGTTTTGAATGACGTTTTATAACAAGGCAAGATCTTTTTCGACTTTATTCCACTTTGTTCAATTGCTTTGAATGACGTTTTATAACAAGGCAAGATCTTTTTCGACTTTATTCCACTTTGTTCAATTGTCTTGAATGACGTTTTATAACAAGGCAATATCTTTTTCGACTTTATTCCACTTTGTTCAATTGTTTTGAATGACGTTTTATAACAAGGCAAGATCTTTTTCGACTTTATTCCACTTTGTTCAATTGTTTTGAATGACGTTTTACAACAAGGCAAGATCTTTTTCGACTTTATTCCACTTTGTTCAATTGTTTTGAATGACGTTTTATAACAAGGCAAGATCTTTTTCGACTTTATTCCACTTTGTTCAATTGTCTTGAATGACGTTTCATAACAAGGCAAGATCTTTTTCGACTTTATTCCACTTTGTTCAATTGTTTTGAATGACGTTTTACAACAAGGCAAGATCTTTTTCGACTTTATTCCACTTTGCTCAATTGTTTTGAATGACGCTTTATAACAAGGCAAGATCTTTTTCGACTTTATTCCACTTTGTTCAATTGTCTTGAATGACGTTTTATAACAAGGCAACATCTTTTTCGACTTTATTCCACTTTGTTCAATTGTTTTGAATGACGTTTTATAACAAGGCAAGATCTTTTTCGACTTTATTCCACTTTGTTCAATTGTTTTGAATGACGTTTTATAACAAGGCAAGATCTTTTTCGACTTTATTCCACTTTGTTCAATTGTTTTGAATGACGTTTTATAACAAGGCAAGATCTTTTTCGACTTTATTCCACTTTGTTCAATTGTCTTGAATGACGTTTTATAACAAGGCAAGATCTTTTTCGACTTTATTCCACTTTGTTCAATTGTTTTGAATGACGTTTTATAACAAGGCAAGATCTTTTTCGACTTTATTCCACTTTGTTCAATTGTTTTGAATGACGTTTTATAACAAGGCAAGATCTTTTTCGACTTTATTCCACTTTGTTCAATTGCTTTGAATGACGTTTTATACAAGGCAAGATCTTTTTCGACTTTATTCCACTTTGTTCAATTGTCTTGAATGACGTTTTATAACAAGGCAAGATCTTTTTCGACTTTATTCCACTTTGTTCAATTGTTTTGAATGACGTTTTATAACAAGGCAAGATCTTTTTCGACTTTATTCCACTTTGTTCAATTGTTTTGAATGACGTTTTATAACAAGGCAAGATCTTTTTCGACTTTATTCCACTTTGTTCAATTGTTTTGAATGACGTTTTATAACAAGGCAAGATCTTTTTCGACTTTATTCCACTTTGTTCAATTGTTTTGAATGACGTTTTACAACAAGGCAAGATCTTTTTCGACTTTATTCCACTTTGTTCAATTGTTTTGAATGACGCTTTACAACAAGGCAAGATCTTTTTCGACTTTATTCCACTTTGTTCAATTGTTTTGAATGACGTCTTATAACAAGGCAAGATCTTTTTCGACTTTATTCCACTTTGTTCAATTGTTTTGAATGACGTTTTACAACAAGGCAAGATCTTTTTCGACTTTATTCCACTTTGTTCAATTGTTTTGAATGACGTTTTATAACAAGGCAAGATCTTTTTCGACTTTATTCCACTTTGTTCAATTGTTTTGAATGACGTTTTACAACAAGGCAAGATCTTTTTCGACTTTATTCCACTTTGTTCAATTGTTTTGAATGACGCTTTACAACAAGGCAAGATCTTTTTCGACTTTATTCCACTTTGTTCAATTGTTTTGAATGACGTTTTACAACAAGGCAAGATCTTTTTCGACTTTATTCCACTTTGTTCAATTGTTTTGAATGACGTTTTACAACAAGGCAAGATCTTTTTCGACTTTATTCCACTTTGTTCAATTGTCTTGAATGACATTTTACAAAAAGGCAAGATCTTTTTCGACTTTATTCCACTTTGTTCAATTGTTTTGAATGACGTCTTATAACAAGGCAACATCTTTTTCGACTTTATTCCACAGCTCTCAGATACATGACTGCATGAAACAACCCAAAGGGCTTGTGTATCTCGATATTTGTAAATGATAGCTGATTATTGCAGAAACTAAAGTCGGATTCGCCTACTGCATCGAAGAGTTCAAATCACTTCACTCACTCCAAGTTTAACGTCTTCTTTTCACCGTATTGCGATGGTTAGACGCCGTCGAATGTTGGTCCATCTTGATGGCATTTCTCCACGATGTTCGATCTTGTGGGCTGATGTTGAGAAGATCAAGCTTTCGCATATCCTCCTTGATGTTGTCAAGCCATCTCTTCTTGGGTCGACCTCGTGGGTTAGGTCCAGGAACCTCAAAGGACAGGATTTTCTTAGGCCACGAGTTGTCATCCATTCGTTGAACGTGACCATACCGGCGCAGTCTTCTTGTACGTATCACATCTTCAATTCTGCGAATGCCGAGTCTCACGCGCAGAGCGTCCATGGTAACGCGGTCGGCAAGTCGCTTTGAAGATATCCACCTCACCATTGCATTGTCATTCCGGATGAAGCGATCAACATCCTCACTGGTGAGTGTCCACGTTTCGCTGGCGTAGAGCAATATGCTGCGGACACACATGTTGTACACGTACCTACGCGTTCTGAAGGGAATACCTTTGTCAGTAAGGATGGGGAGAAGCTCTCGGAAATTTTTCCAAGCGGAACGCACTCTCATCACCACTCCATCCTTACAACCACCTGACTGCCCGATCATGTCACCAAGGTAACAGAAAGATACTTCAAAAAGCTACAAATTACGAGGATGACAGTTTTGCACGTAGGTCTATCACTGGTAATTCGGGCGAAGTTTCAACTTGAACTGAAATTTTAGCCATTATTCAAAAGGCAATTCATTTCATTATGAATCAATTCTATTCAATTATAAATATTCAGTTGATGTGGTATGGAAAGTATTATTGAACTTACAACCTCAGTAGCAATGCTTTGAAGACGTTTTTACTTTGCAATTCTGTTTTATTCTATGCGAAATGAACTTTCTGTCTTCCTGTGAACTCTTATTGTCAGAAATTATTTAAAGCTATGTTTGCTACTGCTTCTTTCAGGGGCCACTTGTTAAAGTAAGGCTTCAAGTTATTACTGCTGACCTTGTCTTTAGATGAACTGAAAATGTTTACACTGTAATATTCTAATTTTTCACTGTACAGTTAACATACCGTGGAAACTAGCAATTCCAATACTTCATTATGGAGGTCGATGCTTACACTTCTGAATATTTTTTATGCCACTGATAATCCCACTGAAATGAGTTCACATAGCATTGACTGGCGAACATTATAACTTTCTTTTTGATTTCGAAAATATGATTGGTTGTAAGCTATCTGTAACTCCTATAATGGATGACCTTGATCCTACATACAGTGTTGCTCTAATCGTGTTCATTAATTCTCAATATCATTTCTAAGACCTAGGACCTAATAGACGTCAAATTAATGACCTCGGTTCTACAGATTTTAGCTAAAGCGCATTTTGAAACTTTTCTCTGAATGACATCATACTTGGTCCACTAGCAGATTAAATTCCTTGTTTCTTGTGTTCCTGTTGCCTCCGGCCTTGGTGACCAGACACAGTGCTGCGTGCATACAGAGATGCATCCAATAGCGCGTGCGACATCGTCTCGATTCAATGGTGTGAACTTCATGAAATCGGCCAGCGAAATTACTTTTAATAAAACAGGCTAAGTAAGTAGTGCACTAAACCATAGATGTCTGAAAATGCAGTTTCCTTGCTTGAATGTGGAATGTTTGAAATATGCATTTCTTTAGTCAAATATCATGCGTCCTCGAGCCTTTAATGTCATCCTACATCATCAATTTTACCTCCATTCTACATATTCAAGCACTGAGTAGACCCTTGAGTCCACTACTGATTTGCAGAACCGAAATGTGAGATAATTGTAGGCTTCAATTAGCACTTTGTAGAAACACATGTGCAATAAAGGTGCGTTTTCTTTTGATGACAGTTCAGGATTCTTCATGTAATTTACATGTATTTCTTGTTATCGACATCTTTCCATATATTCTATTGAAATTTCCGCAAAAATGCTATGCTACAGGATACATGGTGGCCATGAATGTTTTCCTCATCGATGTTGTAGTACAGTGGACAATCGCCGCAAGTGATAGCGTCAGATTGATCTCCAACTGCATCTCTTTCGCATGCTATCACTGAATGGTCATGAAATTGTACTAACTATAGGTAAAAATAACATCTCTGCATGGACCGTGGTGATCTCCGTGGCGCAGTGGTTAGGTGCTTGGTCTAACGATCTTTCGGTCCAGAGGTCGAACCCTGATAGTGTCATTGGAAGTCGTCAGGAAGAGCATCCGGACTAAAAGATCACAACGTTCACAACGCTCCAGATTAGTGTCTGACTGTGTCAGCACCGTCCAAGCATGAGGGAGTAGTGACGTTAAACCATTCATTGTGTATAGCTAGACAGACAAGATATCAATCAAGTAGATTTACACTTTTGTCATTTCCGTTTATCAAGATAAATGGAGTTCGCATAAAACTTGCATATTTATAGAACAATATTATCAGAATGCATCTCTGGATTGCGCAGCATCCAGTTGAAGAAGCCGAGACGCTAGAGATTCGAATTTCAATCACATCATCGCCTCCATCAATGCTGATGACTTATTTGAAGGTCGCTTGAAAAATCTTGAAAGTAATAATTTGCAAAACATGCTCAGATGAAGGAATCATTGATTCAGGTGATTTCAATATGCGGTGTGATCTTCGAATGGTAACTCATTCAATAAATTCGAAATTTCCTTGTCCCGCAAGATTGCTTTTTCTTGTTCCCTGAAAATCTTGGCAGTTTTATCAGCGATACATGCCTCTGCTATTAGATATCCTCATTCGAAGCCAACAGAATGAAGGCAATTTAATTGTACTGTCATAGTCTGCTGCTAGTGGACCGTCACAGGTAACTCAGCGTTTAAACGAAGAGGTAACTACCTTGACCGATACACACTTGGAAACAGAGTGCGTGTGCTGTGACAAGTCGCGTGAGGATTAGAAGGAGCTCATTAAGTTAACCCGTGTAAATGCGAGTTCAATTAACAGAGTTAATGATGTCTACAACCGAACAAGTTCTGAAATGATTGACAGGAGCTGTTCTTCTGCTACGTAATCATGAATATTGGTCTGGATTGTAAAGTAGAACTAAAAATAAAAATGGATCCAAGAAAACTAGTTAAAACGAAATCGGGAGACAGCTTCAGTGTCCGACTATTTTGAGCGGAAGTGCTTGCGATTAGGAATGGGACTTTTACTGAATTTCCGGATTGTTTTCTTATTCATTCGCCTCATAACTGTGATTCATCAAAAATGATGTAGAAACGAGGTGTTGAACCCTTTGAATCAGATAACCCATTCATATTCTCAAAGATATACATGTATTTGGTTTTCGTTATAGGGGTTGACCATTTTGAATCAGATAACCCATTCATATTGCCTCGGATATATAAACCAAAGTTGGGATCCTTCCACAAATATTTCCGGAATTTTCCGCCGACTCATCCCTGATCCTCAAGCTGAATCAAGAATCATGATATTATGATAGATAGAACCCAACAAGATGTTTAAAGCGATTATTCATCATATATTTTCATTTTATTAGACTGATAGGCCTATATTTTCTCGGAATAATGCATTCAACTTTAGGCTATGTGAATATAAACCTTTTTATAGAGCCACACATGCAACGAATCCTAGGATACAACGAGCTTTAAGTCTCATCTCTGAAAGTCAACAGCTTTATGAGCCTTAGTGAGTGTTAAAAATCGTAATATTTAATTGAAATATATAGACCTGATGCGGTTTTGTGCTATGGTTGAATCATATCAACAATTTTCTGAATTTATTTTTTACAATAGACTTATTTGGAATCCATTTGATCGTCATAAGTCTACTTGAGTCATTGTTGATATCATGTTACACTTTTTAGCGCGCTGTAACGACATCATGCCGCTTCGTGTATTCTATTTTCTACAGTTCTCTACGGCTTAAGTAATTTTATATTCTCTCAATTCGCTCTCACTCAGGAGGAGAACGACGCTCTATCCGATTGCGTGCAGCTGGTTGAGCTGGAGGTGAAGGCAGACGATGAAGAGGATGAAGATGAAGAAGTCTCCGTCTGCCCTGCAGATGTGATGGCGCAAAGATTGGTCTCTGCAGGGGCTGGCGGAGTGGCAGCAGTGGCGGCTATTCATTCTTCCACATCTGGAGCGAGTCGAGCTAACTGGCCGCCTAATGTTATCCGTCCGATTTCCCCGGACCCTGAGGTGAGAAAAGTGATGATTCTTGGATTTATTTCATGAAATTTTCAGTTACTATAAGCGCCTAATGTTTCTTTTCAATTCATCGGCATTGCAGCATTGTACGCCATGTGATGATATGGACACGGATAGTTCTCCAAGGCATAATCAACGTGATGAGCGGCTTCGTACAGCTTCGTATATTACAGATGCAGTAATGAGACGGCGTGTTGCTCATCGCCTGCTTCGGAAGATTCGCTTCCTTGTTGATCAATGCGCTGTCCGCTGCGGTCAACAGATCGCAGTGGTGACCGCATCGCCTGGACGGAATTCAACACGGAACCGTAATCCAACCTCCAATCTGCCTGTTGCTCATGACATGCTGAGCGTTGCTACTGACGGTCATATTGGACTGAGGAAGGAACAAAATCAGGAGTCATTCGTGTAAGTTAAGACAGAGATGCTCATCGAATCGGTTTTGATAGTCATTCGGATATGAGAGTGGTGCGCGATGATTTCATAATCACTAGAACAGGGCGTGATTCCGTATATTTGTAAATCCTAAGCTGTACTGATCTTGCATTTTGTATCTGTTTGATGAGTTTTTCAAGGGAATTCTGAAGTTGAAAGTGTAGGTTGAATTGACGTTGGCCTGAAATACAGGACTCAAGAGAATTTTATGGGGGATTGACTTCGAAAATCAGATTTTTAAGCAGAAAAAATTTGAAAAACCTTGAATTTCCCGGTCAAGTTTGGAAGACTGTTATCATGTGACAGCTAAAAGGAATTCATTGCTATAATTGATGTTATGTTTGTATATCCCTTGTAGAAATTGCTAATACCAAGGTATTATAATTTTACTTTTATGAGCACAAATTATTGTTGATTGAATGTTATTTAAGATTTGACAATTCACGATTGATTCAGTACGGATACTAAGGGATTCGAAAGAGGGCTATTCATAAATCACGTGATGGCAGAAGATTCTATTTTTATCCTCTCGATGATGTTGGTGGTAAAATCAATTAACCCTTCCTTCAATCACAGGCATGAACCTAAGAACCTAGTCTTTGAAGAAGATAATTAGTAGAAATTCTTTGAAGAATGCCAAGTGTGATTTTATATTGATTATAAGAGATTTTCACGCACTGACTGTTGACCTGTTGATATTCGGTCGATTACATGAATAGATAAATATTCATGAATGTTCTTGTCTGACCCTCAAAGCTGGGGAAGAAGAGACAATAAACGAGGAGTAAGAGTAGGTTCAAAAGGTGCGAGTAGTTTAAAATTGTGAAACAGGGATAGTTATTGTACTTCGCATATGTCCAGTGACGGCAGCCCTTTGCCTCACTCAGACTGCCCATTGAACAGTCTTCGTGGACTAATGAGGAATAACTGATCTTATGTATTCCTTGGCCTGCTCTTTCTGTTTGTCGGCCAGCCGAATTGGAGATCGATCGACTTAGGGATGCACGCACCATCAATTATTATGCAGGCCATTCATCCAGGGAGTTCCAAAAAATGATTGCAATTCAATTGCTCTTTGATCAATTATTTGAAATTGTAAGCTGAGCAAACAATTAATCATAGAGTAGGGATATATAGGTAGAGTGTCTACTCAAAAAAGTATCTGTATACAGTGAAAATGTTTATATGAAAAGATTCAGTTTCTTGCGGAGATTACGTTCCCGTAGTCCAAAAAATTATTTCAGCAGTTCTAAAGAAGTCAAAATTTTGCCAATTTATATACTACCGAGATGACTCCTCTATGTAAGTAGTATGAAACAAGTTGGATATCAAAAAGGAATGAATATTTGCTAATAAGCATCCTAACTAAGCGGAAATTAAGCTGATTATCAGGGGAATTTCATGATCCGTTTTATAATGGAAGTCTTAATGAAAATGTCGACATCTTATTGTGCTTTCTTCGCTGAAATTTCATATTTCTAATTCATGAAAGCAATAGCAAGTCATCGAGTCGCCAATTGAACAAATATTACCTCTCTAAGGCTGTTATGACACGGACTATCTGTCAAATAATATCATTTCCTTCTGCTTTGCTATCGTGATCACTCAAATCCGTTGTAATTTCTTAAAGACTGCATAAATGTGTATATCTCACATTTTGAAGCAATTCCGACTGCATCTCGTTTGAGTTCATTTAATAAAATCGAAAGTGTATGCACATTGGGGATTTAATAAATGCGGAGTTACCACTCTACCTAACGTACTTACTCTATGCAATTAATTGAAATTGCAATTACTGAGCAAGGCGATTGATTGTATTGATTGCAGTGACACCTAACTAGGAACTGCAGAGTGAAAGGTTCTTGAAATAATACATTCGCAGCGGTAAAATCGCTAGGTGTGTCAGTTTTGGTTTAAATGTTGCTAAAACGGAATTTCCATATTTGGCATTTGCTGAGAATTTCGCTTATCATGAAGCAACGCATCTGAAAGTCAACAAGATTTTTGTTTGTAGACGTCATATCTCTAATATACGTAAATTCCGGTTCGTAAATAGGAAGGCGAGCGTCGTTATCGAAGTGAAATTCTCATGGGACTTCGGAGACTATGATGGAAGAGATACATTCATGATGTCTTTCGGTTAAGATAAGTTATTCTGTATCTTTTAGATCCCAAAATAGCTATTCCGCTGGAATTGACGATTGTGAAGTAAGAAAATCTCAGAAAATGTGTTATTCGAATAGTTTTCCTGTTTCGTTCAGTCGACATGAGAGGATTTGTTGTAATCTCATAAAGTTCTATTTTCAACACCTCACCGATTCAATTTTGTTAGGAAAACTCCTTGGAACTATGTTCAGCTTGACTTAATTGTCATAATTTTCATTTCTGTCCTTGGATTGATTATTATCGATGTTCGTACTTTTCCATTCAAGTACCATTTAATTATACAGCACCCGCCGTTTAATATGATCACATTGAGAAAAGGCATTTTGATTACAGTATACGGCTGATGACCCGGCCATTTACATTTGAGTTATACTTAGATTACTTTGGACCTATGTACATGGACTTTTCTTATATTCAGTAGACTTTTCTTTATATCAGATGAACCTTTATAACGAAGGCTTGTACTCTGATATCAATTTTATTAAACAATAAAGTTATCATATTTTTCACTTTTTCCAACACACTGTATCAACTATCGTATTAGCTATGTTTGCTATTGCAAGAAAATAATGAAGGGATCAAAGAATTAAGCTTCTCAGTTTTGACGAAAATAAGAAAGATTGGTCTGCTAAATGTTATGGGTTTGATTTAAGGCTATTGGTGTGAAACAAAACTATTCAAGGTGGACTAAACACGGTCAACTTCAAGCAAACTGAGAACGTTTTTTCTAGGTGATAAAGGACTTTGAATTCGGAATCACAACGTCCTCGAAGGTCAATGGTAGTACGCAAGAACTGAAGCTCATTATGAACTTCTCTTGAAGAAGGTGGGAGTGCGTGACAATGTTGACTTATAATAACGAATAGAAAGAGCTCTGTCTGAGAACCTCCGGGAAGGAGACATTTCTTGAAAATTCGTGTATTGTAAATCGCCACACATCCTACTTACTCAGAATGCATCTGTGTCAGCTTGCGTGGTCTACGCCAGTCACTGTAGAGTTAGGAACTGACTCCTGAGGCCTAAAATGTGATCACTGATAAGATAAATGGCGGGCACTGTGTGTACTCTCTTTAAGTAACATACAAGTAGAAGTTATAGATTGAAAATGAAACTGCCGAGGTTTGATCTTAAGAAGAGGATGGATTGCTGTTATAACGAATATTGGCTCAGGAACGGCAAATGGAAACCATCATTGCATAATGTTAGAGATCGGAAACGCAAATCGTTGTTTAATCAAATAGATTTACGACGACGTACATCATGATGATCAACAAGTCAAAACTAGAATTTGATGAAATATGCGGATGCAATGGCTTATGATCTCACTTAGTAAATACAATCAAATGCTCTGCGGAAGCAAGTCGTCTTTTCTTTGGCGCAAGGGGTGTGTTCTTCGGAGCGATTTGTAAGATTGACGTTCGTCGTGCGTGCATCAACTTTCGTCTAATTTTGTAGATTTGCCCATCCGAGGCCTTTATCATGGTTGGTAGGGTATGCTCCTCGTATCCGGTAGTGGGTAATTCAAGGAAAAATATACTTCTGCGGATACTATAATGTATTAAAATACAAATATAACGCCCGACGTTTCGCTGTCAACCAGCTTGATCACGAGCAAAATTTATAATGGCACAAAGTTGATAAAAACTGGAAGGGGGCGCAGAATGGAGTTACACGTCAGTGCGGGATAGTCACGTGAATAATCAAGGTCCCCTAAACATGTTTAGGGGTCTTGAGGTGCTACTATATTTGCGATACAAGTAGTAATGTTAAAAGTTCAAAAGCTAAAAGAGAAGTGAAGCAAAGAAGTAGCTCGCACACATCAGCAGACAGATAATTTCCTACCGATGCAGCCATTCATGAGGGCTGTTGAGTTCACCTCGCTTATACAAATGGCTTCAAGGTAGGTCCGTTTATGCCAACTTCTCACATTATGATGCAATACTTCCCATTTTATATTGTGCTGGACGATATGCTGCGGTGATTCTTTGTAATGGTTAAACACTAGATGATTCTCTCTTGAAGTGCTCGTGAAGTTGAGATTGTACAGTGCGTGTTGTCTCCCCAATGTAAACTTTGTCACAAATAGAGCATGAAATTCTGTATATGGCCCATTTACTAAAACATCTACCTTTCTGTTTTGCAGAGGAGCACGTTTCACAGACTGTCGAGCATTCCTTTCGTTCTTTAGGAGGATGTAGGATTCTTTTGAGAGATCTTCCAGAGGTGAAACAAATGCGAATTTTCTCAGTGAGACCAGTCCTTCGTAATACTCCTAGGACTTTTCTTTTGTGATCCTCACCAAGGAAAGGAACTTTAAGGACACTTTTGTTTGAGGAAACTTCATTTTCTCTCGATATGAGGCCCAATTTTCAAAAACAACCAAATCTTTCATGAAGTGCCACAGTAACAGTTTGCAAAACTTTTGCAAAACAAAGTATGTTAGAGAACAGGCATCAATGGACGTACATGTGGATACAAAATCGAAGGCTAGCTTTTTTTGTTTATGTACTATCGACCCTTATCGCATTTCCCCCAAACCATCCTACTTTTACATTTGTGTTATTCTTCAAATGTCATGACTGTGATTCAATATATTTTTGCGGACCGAGTAAACTGTATCATTTTCAGATGTCGCGTCGTGGGAACGGAGCCTTTATCCACAGCTCTACGACAACATGCAGATGCCTGTATGTCTACCTTCTCAAATCACTTGACACGCGAACAGAATGCCCAAAAGTCTGCCGCTACGCCTTCATCTATCAGTCTATTTGGACATGATTATGAAGCATCAATGCCTCCACCACCGCCTCCTATGACGAGCAACCACAATGGCCTCGCGCTTCCTCCTTTGCAGGTTAGCGGACACCACCTTCATGGATATAAGCTAAAGTTTTTTTTAAAAAAATGAGTTCTACTAGTCAAGTGAACACATGATCACAGACGTGTAGGAATATATTACAGTTAGATACCGAGTCGTGAATGATACTCAGTTTATCTTCTTATAACTGTCTTTTCAAAAAAATTCTCAGATCTCAATTTAGAATAATAAGTTCATACGCTGACAATGACAAACAGCGATTTAGAATACAAGAAAACAATACTAATAATCAAAAACAATTATTCGAATACTTTCAAGAACAGAGATTCACCGTTTAGGCCTAGGGTTTGATTTAGTCTAGGAGTTTCATCATTTATTAACAAAACTTTCACTATGCGTGTTTCAAATTCCATGCGCCCTGCGTATTTAGCCGAAAAACAGTTATTAATGTCATTACTACAATTTGGACATATGTTTAGATGGCTACTTACAGTTGAGTTACCTCTTATACGAGTATGTTCTTTTATTCTTTGATGTAACCTGCGTTTCGTTTGTCCCAACATTGGTTATCAGGATCAACCTGACACTCAAAATTATACACAACGCATGATCGCATCAGCTTATATGTTTTATCTTTCAGACGAAGGTACTGTCCTGTTTTACAAGAGTTGAATATTATTTTAATTTCTTAAATACTTTGACAAGTTTGCGTCGAAATTTTGTGGGTATTTTACCTACATACGGAAGTACCAAAAGCTTGGTATCCTCCAATTCATCTTTCTTCGTTGCTTTTTTATCCGCACTATATTGCATTTTCAGGAACTGTTTTATTAAAGTGTCATCCTCTTAAAATAAAGATTTTATCATTGTTATTAATGAGTTGATGAAGTCAATGGGACATGAATTGCTTAATTTGTAATATTTCTATTCTCTATGTCAAACAGTTTCCAGCTACATTATACGCTCTATGTAGCATTCCTATCAAAAGGGTACGTTTCCATTGGATAGGGCAGGTAGCATTATAATTCAGTAGTAGATCTGTATATATGTACTTCCCCTAAAAATCGATGTGGATCACTTTCGTCATCACTTTTGTCAATTTCAACATCCAAAAATGAATTTTATATTTTTACTTTCCTCTATTGCAAACTTTAAATTGGGGTTCTTTGAATTCAAAAAAGAATGGAATTTATCTATATTCTCAATATTATCAAAAACAACTAATGCGTCATCGACATACCGTACATAAAACTTAGGTGCAAATGCTTCACTCATCCAACTTTGCTCAAGGTTGGAAAGAAGTAAATTCGCTAATGGATAGGACGCAATGGTGGGCTCATACTAACGTCATCGATTTGGCGATGAACTTATTATGCTTATTCATTGACTGCAGCTGCGCAAAATCATTCCTATTCTCATTTTAGATTCTTCATTTCGAGAAACAGTAAGAATTCGCAATGGATTTTGAGAGAATAGAACATGGAATTAATAGACTTACCGAACAACATGCGGGCCAGATGCATTATCTCATTACACCGCATAATCCTCGATCCTCGTCTCTTTGATGAGGACTGTCTGTTCTCATTACCGGTCGGTCAATCAAGTTATTTTCAGTTCTAGTCATTTCAATCTCTTGTGCATTGAAATTCTTTTTAAATGCAGTCTATTTGTTGCCTCAAACTATCAAATCAATGCATTGATTGAATTGATGATGTAATCTACGGATTTGACTGTCTGCTGAAGTTATTAGGTGTAACTTGACTGAGAAAACATTCATTGGGGCAGTAACGACGTCGCATAGGGAGAACTATCATCGTGAAATATTCTGTTTAACATGATCATAAAGCAATGTAGTACATGGTTTTACATGTCCATATTCACCATTGAGAATTCGAATTCCTGCAATCGGAATGGAAATCGCGTACTCTATGTCCGTAACCAAGTGACTGAATAACAGTGGACGACCATGGATTAAATTTTGTGTCAGCAAGTTCACGCCCTTCCAGTGACGTTACGACGGAATGAAATGTTGTTTGGTCAGGGTTATGGATGTTAGATTACAATAACATCTTTCTTTCGTCTGCGAATGCTTGTTGCAGACTACGCAATTTCTCATCAATGGATTGTCCATTGCATGATTACGTCAAGAAACGATGAAAACTAAGGAAGGATAATGAATTGAAATTGAGTTTCTGGTGATAGTTTCCATACATCACACAAAAGTTCATAGATATTCTACACTGTAAATCATAGAGTCCTATTTGACTGTGAATCTGAGTACTAAGCAGAAGAATACTATAATTCAATCAATCAAAAAAAGTTGCCCTGTCAGAGTCTGACGTCGCTGACAATCAAATGTTCTTGTCTCTTCACACACTTCCAGATGATGTCGAGCGCCATTCTGTCCGTGACACGTGACAGCCATCCAAGATAAGTCACACGCTGTCGACCACGAGCTCTTCGCCCCTCCACCTTCCCGTTAAGTATCAGATGTTCCAGTTGCTTCTTACGGAGGACGTGGCCGATCTTCTCAGAAACCACATTTCCGTCGCCTCCAGGCGATCCTGCATCGTTTGACTGATACTCCAGTACTGACAGCCATACAGGAGAACCGACCACACGTAGCACTGTAATTGCCGAACTTAAATTCACAGAAGTACTAAAATGCTCGTTGAGCACTAATATGATGAAATATCAATATCAATAAATGACGAGACACGAGGCCAAGTTCAGTGAGTCAGCATGCAACTGGTAGTGACGTCGCACACTATCTGAATAAGTTTTTTTGTTCTCAGCTGAGAGCGACTGTGGGAAGGACGGCGTCAATCATAGTCAACAGAGTTGCTCATAGCTTTTGCACCGAAATCGTCACTCGGATCGCTTCTGTCTCAGGTAGCGAGTGCTTACAACTGGAAATGACGGTTTGCTGTGTTCCTATCAAAGTGAAACAATAAATGATCTTGTGACAACCTATCGATATCCTCCTTATGAACATAAGACATCAACTTGATTAAAAGCATCCTCACCGACAGTGCTTTGAACTCTGCCAATGTCTACCATTTTGCGTGACTGCACTTTTAGTGCAATCAATATTTGCCATCCTCTACGACTCTGATTTGAGTCCTGCCAACGTTTTCCATCCTCTCCGACAATGCTTTGAGTCCTGCCAACGCTTTCCATCCTCTCCGACAATGCTTTGAGTCCTGCCAACGTTTTCCATCCTCTCCGACAATGCTTTGAGTCCTGCCAACGTTTTCCATCCTTTCCGACTGCATTTCTTTTTAATTGCCAAGGCAGTTCTTCGATGGATGTACGTATGTGATATAGCGTGTCAGATATGCAGTATGGAATGTTTCGATATAGTGGAGGTGCTAGTCCTATGCAACTCATTACATGAGTGCGAATTAAGTACTGTGCTTTCGAACCGAAGGAGTTCTAAAATGAGTTTTGATATTTTCGAACTCAAGGATTACTAGATTCAGAGACTCATTTCTTAGTCGTAGTTTGTTTCGCAAGATGGGGTAATTCGGACACCTTGTCATTCTTTATCTTTAACTGCCAGATACAAGATATTAAATACTTTTTCAGAGTGAAAATATCTTCCTTAAGTTAAAAAAATTACATTGATCAGTAAAAAGGAATTAATCTATCGGAGTAAATCACATTCCTAAAGTTAAAATTGCATAAATCAGTCAGAGGGATTCAATCGATGCGAAAGAACTGTTATCAGTATTCGAAGGCATTCAATTCTTAATTGCCACTAATTCTGTTCTCAAAACTTCGAAAATAAGTGAAAATTATATTTTTGTGATTTCTCATAACGATCTATCGAGCACACCTTTTTCTTGCTAATCATTTGCTTATCAATTTATTTATGATTCAGCAATAGAAGCACACGACCAGAATTCTTGGAATTGTTGACGTCAGGGTGTGTAGTAAAATATTAACATAACCCGTTGACCCATCTATTCCAACATATAACCTTTTACTACCTGCCGCATAGCTCCCACTCTTCCATACCGTCCCTAAAAATTTTGTACATAGTTTTGTATTATTTGTAATTTTGTATCGCTTGTATGCAGATGTGAATTCTTAAATGTTATTCTATAAGGTCATAAATTCATTTCCTGAAGATAGCTATAGATAATAGCTGAATTTTATCGACCGTTAGAAAATAGAAATCAATCCATCACTAGAATTTGGCTCTTTCCAAAAAAAGGAAAATTATTCCTACACGGGAGGATGCTTCTCAGATGTTACCGCAAATTCCCAATGACATGACTCTTCACCTACTGCTCACTGGTGATCCATGTTTTGAGTGTAGCAAATGCACATAGACTTCCTTTAGCGTTTATTCAATATATTCTGACAATTTCTGTGCGTTTAGAATTATAGAACGTGTTTGTGTGCGAATTACCCCATTTTTTCATTTTCTTAGTTGTCCTCGTAGAAATTATCCAGACAAATTTCAACAAGGTTTGCAGTTACAAAAAATGAAGCTTTTACGTCACTACTCTCCCATACTTGGGGCTTGGACGGTGCTGACATAGTCAGAACATGGAGCGTTGTAGTACTTCTACTCTGGATGCCCTTCATTCTGACTTCCAATGACACCTTCGGGGCTCGACCTCTGGACCAATAGATCGCTAGTCCAAGCACTTAACCACTGTGCCACGGAGACCACAAGCTCACTATATATTGTAAATAAGCTCCTATTTGGCGCTCTTGCAGGATCGCAGAGGGCTAGCATCAATATGAATAACTACAAATATAAAAGATGCCTAAAAAGCTGTCCGAATTGTCCCATTTTGCGGTGCTCAGGTTCAGTACTCCTTCAAGCACTCCTTTGGGACTTTATGAATAACAGTGTACGGCTTATATACCGCTATCTCCTAACGATGGCCGTCTGCGCGGAAAGCCTTGTGATTTCATGACGGAATCTACTAGAAATAGTTCTGATCATACATCGACGTTTTGTGTCTTCCCATGATGAGTATAAGCCCTTACCATTTATCCCATGCTTTGTGAAGTGCAGTTGTTTGAATTTCAAGACCTTTATGACTAATTAACTTGTTATATTCGTACACTATTTCAGGCAATTAAACAATGTTAGCAAAATCTTCACTTCCTCTTTGGTGAACTTGAAGTGAACTTCAGTACACGAACACAATAGTGCGGTTGAACAACCATTCTGATAAAATTTCTGAATGATGGATACTCATATCTTCTTTATGATTTAAATTCAGTTTAATTGATTGCTTTTGCAAAGCGGACGGTGAGGTCAATAGTAATGACGCTCCTCAATCCGAATTCATAGCTATCGTCAAACCACTAATGTAAATACCCAGATGTTTCCTCGAAGTCACTCCTTCGTTTCGCATTCCATGCAGTGCTTACCCGGTGGTGTAAACCCATCTTCATTTGCCTCGTAAGAAAACGTGTGTGGATTGGCCCACGAACTGCAAGACTTGCGGGGTCGTAAGAAGACGCCTCACTGTTCGCATTGACCTATACGTACATGTTTACGCCTCGGGTCAGATATCGCATTCTGTTGCTGTCATTCGGATATTCGTTTTTGAAGAATCTTCTCTTGATGTTGTTGCTCTCGGGCGTCCTGATTTTGCTCCGGGACTTTATTTTTCGGCATGGAAATTGCATTTATTCGATTAATTTATCTTCTGTTGCATCCTACGTGATGTATGCAATACCTCGATTTGATACATTTTCACTGCGCAGCGCAATGATAACCGTTCATTGTTTCACACGTACCCCGTGGCAGTTCGACCGCTTTATCAGAATACAAAGAAAGGAGAAATGAATTTCTATCATTTGGTGTATTTGACCCACCGCCCAATGCAATTTCCATGACTCAATCTTGTGTCTGATTTGACATGGATGGCGATTCAGTGAAAGACCAAGTGAATGTTAGCGACTAAAATTATCCCTAATTTGTTTGATACTTCAGTAGTCATGAGCACCGAATGTTCTGAGGTACAAATTCTTTGAACTGTGGTACTGTGTACATTTCCCTCAATTGTTATATATGTTTTATCCATCTTACTATAACCAGGTTCCATTTTCAATTGACAGGCATAGTATTAGAAAAATAATAAAGAAATTTCTTTGAAAAGTCACACAAGTCCCAATAATGGCAATCGTGGGACCCAAGTTAGATGTACAGAATTAATATTCAAGGAAATATCATAACAAGGTGAAAGAAATATGAAGCAACACTCAAATAGTTAATCTGGAGTTATAATAATAATAATAATAATAATGCTTTATTTCAATTGTACAAAAGCGGTACAACAGGTGAACAACAGCGCAAAGGGCTCAAGAATAACAGGAAAATTTTACAAAGGAGTTGTTGTACATAGCTGACTTGCGTTGATATGGTAGGAGTCTTCTGGAGTGCCGCACATTTCGGCTGCTCTCTCTGCTAATGAAGAAGCGCGAGAGAGGGTGAAGCTTGTTGTTTCTGGCAACACGCTTGATTAATCGTATGCACGATTTGTCCAGAGTTTCCCGAAGACTGGGTTGATGGCTAGCATGAGAGTAGCACCATCTTCTTGCCACTCGATCAAGCGCAACAAACTTTTTGAAATCCTTGCATGTTATGTCACAGATCACAGGCCAACAGTAAAAAAGATGGCAAAGTACCAGGCTGTTGTAGGCCTGCCAAATGATGGTCGGATGATTGCCATTCATTTTCAGTCTTTTCACAAGTGAGTTCGCAATTATACAGTCTTGACATGCATATGATGATGAAGGATCTGTCACGAAATGATGTCAAAGGTGGAAGGCGAAAGCGCCCGGAGTGTCTCATTACAGGGAGCAAAAGATGCTGGAGATGATGCTGATCATCGTTCACAATAGATAGAAATAGGCGATAACCAATGATCCGTCGGCGATATGAGAAAGGCAAAATTCACAATGCCAGGAGTCACGAATTATGCGGTGTGCTCGACGTTGAACTCTTTCAAGCTCGTTAGATTGCCCAGCGTTTAAGCTCACAAATACTGGAGCCTCATACTCAAGTATATTGTGTACACAACTCCGATAATTCACAATCAGCTGATCTTTAGTTGAGAAGTTTCTTTGCTGACGTAGGACATAGAGCCTTGATGAAGCTTTCTTGCAAATCATAATAGCAGGCATTTATGCTTTAATTTTGCACTGCACCCTATTCAAATTAGAATGCCTGAAACACATTGTATTGCGCATAACATGGCAAACATGACGTGTGAATTGATGCGAAACAAAAATTGGTGTCAATCGGTGTGAATTGGTGCGAATTATCATTCTTTTTGTATACAAATCACTCTCGAGTTCTTATCACCTTGATGCTATCAGTCTTGATGAAGTACGCCGTGAACCCTTTGTGTCGTAACACAAGCGAGAGAGATTTTTATTTATTTTCCATAAAAGCAGAATTGCAATTCTTCTGAATGTTTCACATGAGCAGTCATTAGTTATCGGATTGAATAATTTCATGAAACCAAGCCAAAATTATAATATTTTATTTGATGTCAGTGCCTGTTTTCTTCAGGAAAATGAGTCCTAATTTGGTACATGATTGGCATGTCTGAAGGCAGTAAAATTCCTGGAAACTCTTGGACTTTGATCTCCTTGAAACCGCGATAACTGTAGCTACTCACGAGATTAGTTAATGATCAATTTTAACCACCAATTCAGTTTTCTCAAAATTCCGAAATACGTGACCCAAGTCGATAGTCAAAAATGTAGTAGTTTACAGGTAATTCAATTGTATTGTCTTAAAATCCCATGCTATTAATTTCGTCATCAATAATTGTACTAAAGAATTGCAATTCTTCCTTTATGGAAAAGAAATAAAAATTACTCTCACTAAATTATTTAGGTCCATAAAAATTGTGTTGGACTATGCTAAAATGATACTTCTTAGTAATATCCTTCTTGAAAGGATGTGGTAAAAAAGTAGAAGGCTATATGTAGCATTCAAGAAAATTTTGCGAATCTATTACAAATAGATTGTGCGGAAATCTAATGAGCTTGGAAATTGTTGGGCTGCATAACTATTACAAAGATTTAATAATAATTCGTTTATTTGAAACCAATATGCCTCAATAACGGTAATCGTGAGGCAAAATTTTACAAAGTTTTGAAAATGGTCACACAAAAAGTGTCTACTATAACAAGAACAAAGTAAAATGAAAGTTAATGAAACATTGAATAAACCGAATTATCAGAGAATGAGAGAGAGAGAAACCACATTTATAAAGGTGTATCATAATAATAAAAAAGGACTTGTATCTTAGAACACTCGTACAGATTGGAAGACGAAAACTCTTAGAATGCTTCAGAGGGATATCATGAGGTTCAAAGGATGATTGCCATTGGCAATATGTGCCATGAATAGTTTAAATCCAATCATCGAACGGTGATAAGTTAATGGGACAAAGTCTGCATGCACACGAGAGGAAGATCCACAAATGATTGCATGAACACGAGATGGAATCATTTTAAGGTTTCACTTTGAGTTTGACCACGGCTAGCAAAACGAAGAGCTGCATGTTCGACAATGCTTCTTATACAATTATTAAAAAATAAAAGTCAAAGTTATTTTTTATTACTTTATAAAAAATTGGTGGCGCTTTTTGCTGTCCGTGGTCAGAAAGGGCACAACGCTCCAGATTAAAGTCTGACCATGTCAACACCAAGCCGTAGTAAGGGATATTGACGCTAAAGCTTCATGATCATTGGTATATAGACCATGCCACAAAGGAATGGAACAACACTATTACAGCAAGTATTTTGTGGAAATAATAAAAAGTGATAACTGAAATTTAATACTAAAAATAAACTTGTAAGCTTCTGAGTTTTGATATTTGACAGGATGTGTATACAGGACTACTTGGGTTGCATAGCTTGACAAATCGGTGCTATATTCTGATAAATAGATGAACTATTTGGACAATTGATTGACTTATATTACAAGGTGTCGACAATCCGGGAATTAGAAAACGACCCTGGAAAACCCGGGGAAAAATAAGGGAAATGAAAATCGAAAGTCTGTCGACACCCTGTATTAATTTCTACTTTATTCAATTGGTTATATGGTTGACCTATCTGTTAAGTCCAATCTTACTGTGCTTTCACTGTTACAGCAGTGCTGAAAACCCTTTTCTTCATAGCCTGGACAATGGAACTACTAAAACGATAGCAATTTGCTGCCATTTTGGAAAGGCGCTGAGAATGTGACCCATAATAGAATTAGAAACTAGCAGTTTCCTTAACAAGCAGATTTCATTGAAAGATTACTTTGATAAAATCATATGATTCTCAAACCACTACATGTCAATCAAATCTCACGATTAACCAAGATACTACGCCCACCCCTGGCATAGCTTTCTTTCATGATCATCATCAAAACCTGTCATCTTTGTTGAACATTTACATAATTACTGGCATGAAGACCAATAATCGACTAATCAGTTATCTGTATGAAGTATGGCGTGTGGCTACTTATAACCACTTTAATTTAGCTTTGAAAGAAAGTGTTATAAAGTCCTTTTAAAGGTCAGATATTGTAAAAACTACTAAGACGAAATTCATTCAAGTTTCTAACTTGCATTGTCGCGCTTGTGAAGCGATTACAACTTAGTAATTTATTGAGAATTATAATTCATCCAAAGTTGTTTGACTTAAGCATTCCTTGTTCCAGAGGCCGTGCCCCAAGAGCATCATTGTTAGTCGATATTGGTACAGGAAGGGCTTGTAGACTTCAAGAATCACAAGTCCCGCAGAAGTCCCAGTGCGGAGAGTAGTGACGTTGACGCTCCACAGTGGTTCACACGAGCACTCCGAGTTGTTCTGTCAAAAATTGACGAAAATATTGTCATATTCAAACTTTAAACATGATGGCTTTCAGTGTTTAAGACAAAACCACTGTCATCGTCGTCATCTATCGCTTATTTTGAAGAAGTCATTCTTCACTGTCAAGCATAATTCAGGTTTGAACGCCTTCTGGAGCATTAACTCTTCTGGGGAATTCCTAGACAGGATGTCGGGTTTGAATTTCCACTCCTTACAAGTATATGATTTCTCCACACTCTATACGAATCTTAATTTAGACCAGGTTATGGAATCCTTGAAAGACTTATGTGAGTTAATTTTTAGCAGTTCCAAGAGCTTTATTTGCATTGGCTATTATAGAACCTTCATCTCGAATAAAAAATACAGAGGGTATCACTGCTGGTCCAAGACCCAATTCCTTAATGCAATAAGTTTCATCCTGGATAACACTTTTGCCACTTTCGGGGGACTTGTTTTCAAGCAAATTCGAGGCATACCTTTGGGTGCGAATTCCAGCTCGCTCTTAGCTGACCTGTTTTTGTGTTTTGTTGTCTTATACGGGAGGTTCATTATTCAATTTTCCACGATGTAAACAAAAATATAGCTCTCCCTCAATTTAGACGATTTTTTTATTTTTTAAAAATAATTAGAGTTCCCCGACGCAACCGCAAACATGAATTGATCTAACAAGTCGTCACTGCCTAATCATTTTTATATTTAAGCCAACTGCCTGTTCATTTACTTACCCCCTTGATACTGTCCACCGTGACGAAACGCGTCGGGGAACTTTATTTATTTTTAAAAAATAAAAAAATCGTCTAAATTCAGGAAGAGCTATATTTTTGTTTACATCGTGGAAAATTGACCTGTTTTTGGCTTACAGGGAGTTTAATTTTGTGAGAGGGCTCCTATCGAGTAAGAGATTTGACTTAGCCAAACTTCTCTCTCGTACCACTAGGTATGTCGATGACATTTGTGTGTTTAACTTCAAACATTTTGATAAGATCCTTCCTGAAATCTACCCGGCAGATCTCTTAGCTAGCAGAAGCGGAGACAACAACAAATGCGTTAATTATTTGGATGTAAAAATCAGGATCGAAGATGGTGGCCAATACATCACAGAGGTTTACCATAAGGTTGATGAGTTCATCTTTGCTGCCCAAATCATCAGGTCCGCCAGGATTTCATCTGATGCTTCCGCCTTCACATCAAGATCTAATGGCATTTTTGATATCTTTAAAGGACGGGGTTATAAGAATAATTTGCTGGTTAATTCTTGCATTAAGTCCTTCTCCAAGAATAGGTTCCTTGTTTTTAAGTTTGGTTGTTTTTCGCCCCGCCAGATGCCATCCATCATTGGCATGTTGGGCTAAGAAAACCTCTTCTATTTTCAAGTGTTTCTTTTGTCCTAATATATTTCAAAAAAAAAATTTTTCGGTTAGGTTCTGCTATGTTTCCTCAGGCTTGGAGAGACCTTCCATATCGTACATTCGATATGGTTGGCCTGGCCCCGCCATGTGGTATAGGTTGGAGGTTAGGGGCCGAAACCTTGCTTCATGCAGCCACATGGTTCCTCCCTGATGACTCCATACATAGCAAACTTAATTTTGGTTTTTTAGGTTTCTAATTTTCACCTTTTGTTATTTTTAGTTAGCTTCTCGTCATGTCCATGACGAACTCTTATTTCAGTTCTTATATGATAAAATAAAATCGTTTATGAGTATTAATTTATTTCCCTTACCGTCTTCAGTTGAGTAGACTTGCCTTTATACGTATTTCAGTACCTGCTCTATACTAGAGTAGGTTACTCTATGTTGTCAGTATTAATTTGTATTCATTCGTTCATGACTTTTAATTACCTAATTATTTACAGGATTCTCCACTAGGTTAATTGTTTAACTTTGGTATCTTCCGTTTCCTGGATCCTTCGAATTTTTTTTGACCGTGTCGTGTCTTGATTCGATTCACATAAGAAGTTGATAGTCATTTTATCTGAGATGTGATAAGATAATGAATTTGTCAATACTCACTCATTTCCGTGTCAGCTGAAGTACCGGTACTTTCGCAGTGCCAGATGCGACAATCAGGGACTTCTACGTATTTTGTATGCTGGATCGTGCTTGCTGAACATAGTTCGTCTGCTGTGTCAACACGCTGTTTTCAAATAGGTATTCCTGTGTGTTTTGTCGAATTGGTCGATGTCAGTTTTTAGACGCAAGGAATGTATGGTAACTGGGGAGGTACCATCGCTCTCACTAAACACCTCCAGCTTGCTACTATGCCTCCGTGCCATATGTGGATGACAGATGATCAAAAAGACAGAACAGAAAAATTGTCTAGTGTGCATTTTCAGATTATACATAGCAACTGCTTGAGCGTTGCCTTACAAGTAAATTTGTATTTGACATCACTATGGTCTCACATGAAAGCTGCAGATACGTCTATAACCGTCGGGTTTAAGTTGATTATTATTCCATCGGTTTTAAATTTTTTTTTCATATATACGCTGATAGTCTTCCATGCAAGACGGAGACTGGTTGTGACGCCTATCCACCTCACAGTGCAGATGCTGCATCGACTTTATTGTTCTGATAGCCTGACCACAAGCTGCATTTTTTCGCTCGAATTTCTGTCCGATTCCAAGAACTTACCACTAGCGAAAGGGATGCATATATGGAATATAATCATTGCATCAGTACACTGGCATTCTGTCTACTGTTGATTCTGGTCATGTGTGATCACCACCTCATATCAGTTGAATGTGATATTTTAGAATATTGAACCATTTTATGTGGCAACTTGTTTCCTGAATGCTTTTAACGTAGTCAGAAATATTTTTTGCGTAAAAGAACATTTGTAGACGATGTTTACCACAAATGCTATGATTTCAGCTACGGTTGCATCGCAATTTCCGCAAGCTTTTGCACCGACATGCCGCACTCTCTCTTGGAGAGAAACTCATGTTCAGGTTTGCAAATGCGTATTAATGTATTTCAGTACATTTCATTCCTCAAAGCTATCCGACAATTGGATGAAATTCGTTTGTATTTGATTTGTGAGTGTCATTGCCATCCTTCAAAAAACAGTTACTGTAGCATACGGAAACAACGTGGCTTTATTAATTACTGAAACTTCTGCAGTGCATTGTAATTTTGAAAATAATCTCCTATCAAAAATTCTTCAAAAATCCTCAATATGTGCTAAAATTATTTGAGAGCACCCATGTTGTCATCGGCCTTGGGAGTGAACCATGTTGTCATCGGCCTTGGGAGTGGACCATGTTGTCATCGGCCTTGGGAGTGAACCATCTTGTCATCGGCCTTGGGAGTGGACCATCTTATCATCAGGCTGGGGAGTGGAGCACCTTGTCATCGGGTTTGGAAGTGGACAACACTGTTTCCGATTTTGGTGTCCGCCGCTAGAATTCGAATTCCTAGCGCTCTTCTCTAGTCATTGCTTTTCATGTTGGAGACTTGAGATAGAGCTGTTATTAAGAAATTCCTTTCTACGTGTCTCCTGTTTTCACGTCAATTAGCAGCTTATTGATCATGTTTTATCAGAACAATTATCATGGGAGACAAATCAGATAGAATTCAGCGTAATTGACCTTCATTGACTCATCATTCTTGCAGGTTGATGGAATGCCAACAACACTGGATGCAATGACACAGTCAGATCTGCGAGTCTTCATCCCATTCATGTTAAAGAGTGCTCTTGGACGTGGAAAACCTTACTGGGGAAATCCTCGTTGTAAACCCCTTTGGTGGCCGGATGAGATCTTGCCGTGGTCCAATATCAAAGTTGACAGAAGAAATGAGAAACAGAAGGTAATTGATAAACATCAAATTAATTCATTTCTTTAAGGATTTCCGACCACTACAATGATGTCAAAAATTCTCTCTTCTAGAGGTCATGAAGCTCAAATGATTAATAACTAATTGAAAAAAAGTTATGTTAAGATTCCAAAATATTTCATCAAAGAGGTACACTATTCTATGATTTCTGGTTTTCAGTGAAGATATCATTTTATCCTAGCTGTGAAATGAAATTGCATCAGTCCGCTGTTACGACCTCCCCAAGGTACGAACAGAAAAAAGGCCAAATCCCTGTGAGTGAATGTATATATTACGTGTAAGGTAGGTGGTGGCCCTTAAGAGAGCCGATTTGGCGTTCGCAGAGAATGTGAGTGTATGCACAGTCGTCAACTTGGCAATGACTGCGGTCGTGAGCCGAAGGGTCGCAGCAGCGTCGTTGATTCCCAACAAGAGAACGTGCCTACTGTAGGCGGGAGAGAGTGAGAGAGAGAGAGCGAGTTTGGTCCGTCAGCAGGGAGTTTTGATGTCTCTCCGAATGTGTGGGATCGATCATCCACCTGGAGCGTATGATTGGCGCCCAGCCACTCGCCGACTCCCTGTCACCAGTCCCCGTCAGCGAAGGGAAGGAGAGTCTGCGGGAGTCTGCAGACTCCATTGGTCGTCGCTGCCTTGAAAGTTAATTTACGCTAACTATCACTTCTGCCGAGTCTTGATGAGGAAAGAGAGAGAAGTCTGCATTTTCGTCACACCGCTAATACATTGCATGACAATTGTAGAAGTTCTTTAATTTGGACAAAACTGCAATCTAGAAAAAATTAATGTTCTGTTCTGTGAAATGCGGTTGGTTTGCAAAAATCTACCTATTAAGAGAATTAGAATTTGAAATTCATGCTTTTGTGCCACCTTGTAGAGTTAGTATAGACTGAAAGTCATTGGCTACAAAACAGGTGTCACCTGCAAAGAAGTACGCAATACATGTATTCGATGAACTAGAATCACACACAAATTTTATCAGTTAGATACCGCAATACATTTCAATCTCGATGAATACCACTTGCGCAGGAGAAATCGCAGAAGTCTATAATATTCAAGGAAATTGCCCTGAGCCCGATTGGACTTCTTAGCTTAGTAGCCACAGCCAAAACTGACAGTATTTGGTAGCCACCGCTGAATATAAGCTTTTTATCATAATTATTGGTGTATTATGTTGCCATTCTACTTATCTTGTATGTGAATGGTTATAAGTAAACATGCTATGTGCAGTTTTTAACGGATTTCAGTATTAATTACAATCTGAAAAAAATTAAAATTTTTCATATTTTTTGGGTGTGAGGCCTGATTATTACACGCCATCTGTGAAATGATTTTCTACACTTGTTCAAGTCTAATTGTCTGCAAGTGAGATTGTTAACGAGAATAAAATGCACTTAGAGGTACGAAAAGTTTTCAGATAATTTGGGAAATGACGCAAAAAATGCCACTTAAATGTTACTAATACTATTAAAAAAGTTATTAGTAGTAGTATTTGCATAATGTTCAAATTGTCTGTAGTGTAGTGTTATCTGTTGTATTTTATCAATATGTGATTTCAGTTTGCTAGATGTACAGACCAATTGAATTCAAAACGATGGCTCATGCAGGAACTTGCGTCGCTTGGGGATTGCTGTAAATTCCTTCAAAATATTTGATCGCTAAGATTCCTTCGAAAGAAGTTTTCTCGATGATATTGATCCGTCAGATTCTATGTTTAGAAGTTGGTAGGCGTGAGAAATTTTGTTCACTTCATTTCTTCGCTGAATTCATGAATGAATGCCGGTGTGACAGTGATGTGTGACGGAAGCACTTTCGAGGTGATACTGCACAATGCATGCCAGTGGCTAGTGTCCGAAGCTTACTTGCTAGTCGTTTATTGTTGCCTCTTCCCCAGTTTTGAGGGTTGGACAATATGGGGTTGTATCGGCAGTTGTTGGGATGGATGCGCCTTCTTCATTCTCGTCGGTCTTGCGTCAATTGAGAGTCCAGATGCAGGAGCTCAAGAGCTCTCGTGACACTGTGCCACCATCTCTTCTTCTGTCCACCTCTGATGTTCGGTCCGGAATCTTCCAGTCCAGCATCCGTTGTAGGTTACCAAACCAGCGCAAGCGATTTTGGCGTAGGACTGATCCCAGGTCATGCAGATGGAGGATGCCTCTCAGTTCGCGCATCGAGCGACGTTCACAAAGAAACTTGCGGCTTATTGTAGAGTATACAGTATGTGGTGCATACCATTTCATTGTAGCATGTAGGAACCATGCAAATCCTGGGAAAGTCGATTTAATTTTGAAAGGAACACAACAAGATGTACATGTGTGAAAATAAATGTCAACCTAGTATGTCCTCCTATTTTCTATCGACCTGTGAAGGCATATAAACTTATGTTTATATAAATTTATTTGCAAATAAAAGATTATATTGATAATTATATTATTGATACATTATCAATAATTTTTTATAATATTTTAAATCTCTAAAATGTTGTTGGATGGAGGCACGTTTATATTCTTCGCAATCAACTTCGAAAATACAACCATCAAGAAACTGTCAAATCTCTAGCCATGATGATAATTCTAAATGAATAATGAAAACTGAGAATTTATCTTATATTTGCTTTGAAGATAAGTCGCCAAATCTATCGCAGTTGAGAGATTTCATTTCTCTCGGGAGACTGCCTTCATTACTGAAACTCCTTAATCGTTTGATAGATGAATTCGCACTCGCCGTTCTTTCAGTGCATAGGCATTTCTCTGCTACAATAACACTTTGCTAAGGGACTTTTATCATAAAAGTATTATCTGTTATCAGTTCTATTCAACTGATGCAATGTCAATTTCATAAGCGACTGATATAAGTAGCAGAAAGCTGGAGAAATTCATGCTTCACTTAGCCTAGGTATGTTCTAGTCAAATGGAATCGTTGCTGCGCAACGTTTCTCTTGTTTGGCTAGACGACTAAATTTAGCACATTTAACTTTAGGTCTCCAGTCTGAATGCCATTTTGCTCATTACTCAACTTTGTTGCTTATAGAAATTACGTTGAATGAGGCATCTTTGCGAAATACTTAATTTTCATCGATTCATATCAAAACTCGATCGTATTTGTCGATATCAGAAAACTTAATCTCAGAATTGTGCCTAGTCCTTCAATATACGAGCGTCACATACACATTTTTTCCTAATTTTTAAGAATTCCTCTTATGTTCTTCTAAGATATCCTATTTTAAGGATTTCTCCTGTTTTTTAGCATTTTAGGTTATTACGAGTACTCAAATTGATCGTGCTTTATTGGTGCAAATGAGAGTAAATAATCAACGACGCTGTCTTTGTTCACTCCTTCGTATGAATTTATCCATTTTTTCTATCGGACTCTATTCAGTACTTAGACTAAAGATAATCGAGTATGAAATCCACAGGCATGATAATGATCGGAAAACTTTCGAATTTTGTCCTTTTTTTATTGGCTCGCGAGAGTTAAAAGTTCAGTAAAATCGAGGGGCATCGCAAAATTTCTTGTTTTGATGTGTTGTTTTTGTATTTATTTTTTCATTATATCATTTTAGTTTATTACTGTGTTATTCTCATTACTCTCTGATATTTAAAATTACCATAGAGTTTCCATGATTTTGTATACACTTAGGTAAATATGTCAGTGTTTACCCACTAAGAGTCATTTATCATGACAAACCCTGTAGATCATATCCTTGCTCTTCATATAATATCTTCATATGATTGAATGCTCGCTTGATCACTTTCGAATTAACTGAATTCTGCTCTTAAGAAATTATAGCTATTAAACTCGTCCTGTAAATTTTGACACGTAGTCGATTTTATAAGAAATTAAAGAAATTTGACACTTTATCTACTTGATTTTCTCGATCTAAACAAATATTCAATTGTCTTAGATCTTGCCATACTCTGGCCATAGTCAGCTTGCTAGGTTAGTCTGTGCTTATTTCTGTCTTAGTCATTTATCATCCTCCCATACGATACATTATCTTCTCTTAATTTCAGTATGTGATTAGGCAAGATCTGATTATTCATCGGTTGTCTTTTCTAACACATTTTTGCTTCTATGGAGTCTCTCCTCCTTGGGAATGGGCGTCGACTCTGCTGGTATTAGCGGATGAGCTGTTTTTCAAAGTATTTCCATTTTAAATGTTGGTATTCCTCTGAAGCATTCAAAACCAAAAGAAAATAAAGGGCTACCTTAATTTTTTTCAATAAATTTGTCATCTTCGCATGGCTAAGATCCATTAAGATTCTCGAAATGCTATGGATAGTTGTTTCACATTCTCTACCTGATCAATCACCCTCATTCTCAAAACATCAACTCACATCCCCGCTTTGGAAAGCATCTCTCGATAAATTCAGGCTCTTTGTTAATCAGTTATTTTGAAAGGAAACTATCTTAGGAACGCCTGCTATGGAATTTGAGATCAAAGTGAAACAAAAGTCAGCGATTTAGAAAGACAAGCAATATAGGCGGCAAAAGCAATGCAATCAGAAGTTAGATTTCATTTCTGTTTGTTGAATTAGTGCTCGTAATATTGTCTATCGTAGATTCTAGAAATGCAGACTCGATCAATTGACTTGCAGTTATGCTTTTAGGAAAAATCAATTCAGATTAGGAAGTACAAGCTTCCGACAGGGCACGGGTTTCATTTTAAGCGTCGAAGAAAAATCTATAGAAGACCGGAAATTTTTGATTGTATTTGAGCGCAATTGTGTCATTCCTGTAATGAATATGTAGAAGACCGGTCATAATGCCTGTTTGCCCAATCGGTGAACTATTGTCAATTAGTACACTATCCGATTAGTACTTCACTTATTACTTGCATTGAGTTTATAAGTAGTAAATGTTAGGCATTGAGTAGATAGAAAATCCTTGGAAACTCAATTTTATCGACTAGAACCTTCAAAAATTCGTCTATGAAGAAGGATTAAAGATTCAACATACAACTCCTATACAGTTTTGCTGGTACTTACAGTCTCAGAAACTCCCGAAGATGTGGAGTGGTACTCAGAGTAGCAACAATCTACTCCAATCTACCCAGCACCAAACTAACAGTACCTGCACCACCCTTGGAGGCCCTGAGATGTTACAAGGGATGCAGGGACACTCCATGAAGCCGACAAGGGACGTAGCCGTTCTTATGGGAAGGTCCCCATCAAGCGCCCTAACCCCGGTCCGCTTGCACTTGACTTCTAACGTAAACAACCCTGTCAGCAATCCTCCACATTATCAGGTAGGTGCTGACTAGCTGACTCTGGCGTGTCAGGGACACTGCCAATTATGAGGCGTGTTCAAATGAAACCCGTTCGCTATACTGTATTTGTAGAATAGTAAGCAGACAAAGTAAAAGCACAATCAATTAGCAACAACTGTGTATTATTAACATAAAAACAGAAGCAACAATCAAAAAAAGTCTCCGTTGACTTCCCGGCACTTGTCCCATTGCTTGGGTAGGCGTTGAATTCCGTCGGCAAAGAAGGACTTCGGCTGTCCTTTCAACCAATCCCTAACAGCTGTCTTCACTTCTTCGTCTGATCGGAATCGTTGTCCCTTGAGAAACTTCTTCAGGGAACCAAAAATGTGAAAATCACAAGGTGACAGGTCACGACTGTATGCAGGGTGTTCCAAAACTTCCCAGCGCTTCCTTGTCAATGCGTCAGATGTCGCCTTCGAAACGTGTGGTCTTGCGTTGTCGTGAAGAAGAATCACACCTGAAGACAACATATCGGGTCGCTTGCTATTTATCGCTTTGTGAAGCTTGTCCAAAGTCTGGATATACCGCTGCGAATTGATTGTTTCGTTGGGTTCAAGAAACTCGAGGAGCAGCGGGCCCTGAATATCGAAGAACACCGTGAGCATCACCTTCCCTGCAGATTGTTGCACTCGGAACTTCTTCGGCTTGGGTGAACTTGGATGTTTCCACTGCATGCTGCTCTGCTTCCCTTCCGGCTCGAAATGATGGCACCACATCTCGTCTCCAGCCACAATGCGACGCGAGAACTGCTCATTCTCGGTATTGAAGCGAGTCAGGTGTTCCAAACTGAGTGTTCTCCGTCTTTCCTTGTGGTCTTCAGTAAGCATTCGAGGCACCCATTGAGAGAAAACTTTGTGATACTGCAACTTTTCCTTCACGATGGTATGCATTGAGACAATTGAGACATTGAAGTCATCTGCCAGATCTCGAATGCTTCGTCGACGATCGGCTCTGACTGCGGTATCGATGGTCTCAGTCAGACTTTCAGTCACCACTTTGTGCGCCTGTCCAGGACGTGGCAAATCAGATGTTTCAGTTCGCCCCTCTCGAAACTTCCTTGATCACTCTGTCACTGTGGTCTTTGAAACAGCTCGATCTCTGTATACTGATGCCATTCTGCGATGGATTCTGCTGCATGCTGCATTCTGCTTCATGCATCCTTCTGCGGTCAGGAATTGAATAACTACTCTCTGGTCTTCTTTGGACGGACTTTCTACCATGAGCGACATTTCACTCGTCATTAACCGTGAACAACAGATACACTTGATGAACAAACACATTGTCACGCTGTTATAAAGCACTGAATAGTACTCCACAGGTCTGCTTTGATTAATTGGTCATGCATGAACCCGCTAAGATAAGTTGAGCGGGTTTCATTTGAACACGCCTCGTACAAGGTTGTCTCGCCTGTCATAAGCAATAGCTCATAGGGGCCAAGAACCCAACGAGAACGAACCCTGACACCAAGTAACCAGACCAAACTATATCTACCGCTGACGCAGCCATCAAACAACCGCTCTCTGACTTACATGCTCACAGCAGGAATCCTATTGTGCAGTCTTTGCCAGCTGTCAGTGGAAGTATTCTACACAGTCACCAGAGTTACCTCAGTAATTATTTAATTACTGCGCTATTACGGATTCGCTAATGAGTCGGCAGTTAATTGCTATGTTACTATTCTGCTAACTCCGCATGTTGACACATGATGTACATCGCAAGCATTGAGGCTATTCCTGGATTTATAATTGAAAAAAGAATAAAGCATTGGATTTCCCTTCCCTATTTTACATGTAATCTCAAGAGCGCGTGACGAGGAGTAGCAAAATTAGATACAGAACTGTGGAGCCATTTACATTGATACCTATAAAGATAAAAGTATTCCATTGACGTCTTTGTGCGCGTTCTGATTTGCCAAAGCTCACTTACAGTACCCATGTTGCTTTTCTGTCGTATTTGCGTGTAAGAGGCAGCGACAAGCTTCCGCAAATAGAATTTTTGCAAATGATTCCGTCTTTTGAACATGTAGTATTGAAGTGGTCACAACATGCCAAAATACACGGTGATTCAATAGTCGCTGCAAAAAGGAAATGTCGATATCTTAGCAAGCATTAACGATACCCACTAACTTTCAGATTTACGTTGCTCAGGGTATGGGATTTTGTTGCATCTTCATATCATCATCATGGCGAATACAAGTTTTATGAAAGTTTGCGTTGTTTAAAGACATATGTTTCCTGATATTTTGCTATCATTTTTTCAGATTAACGTTCCCTATTGTCGAGCAAAATGAAAATTCAGCTTAAGTCCATCAAAATTATAGATTATTATATAGATATAGAGATCAGTGTTGCCACTCGTGGCAATATATTCACAATTTGTGGCAATACGCAATAATTATCTGATAGTTCATTGTAGTTGGCGATATTTTTCAGATTTAAAACGATGATGATATTGTGAAAAGAAGTTTTTGATTTGATGGGCATGCTTTTGAGATAATTAGATAGGTCTATTGAAAAAGAATTACGCGAGTCACTTTAATATCGAATGTAAAACCTATTATTCACAATACTTGATCGCTGGTCTCTGAGACTGTATCACATCAATACGAGACATCATTATACTCGAGTCCAACATTCCCACATTCTGGCTGTTAGAATTGCTAGATATGAGAGGAAGAAAGTCGGTATATTTCATTAACTTTTTAACTTCGGCTCCAGTAAAATTATGAGCTAAGTTTACCAAATGCGTTAAAATGAAATATGTTTATAAACGCCAGGGGCTATTTTTTATACTCGTACATATTTCATATCACCGGTCTTTTTTTAAAGAACTTCCTCCTAACGAAGTTAATCCTTTTTTTAGTTGATCGCTCAGAACGATGGCGCAGATCGTTCAAAGAGATGTCTCGCTTTGAAAGATCTCAAAATTAGGAAGAAAATCAGATTCTTTATCTCTGTTGCGCAGATGGTGAAACAGTTTGAAAAGTGGTTTCAACAGTCTTCGGCCATCTTAATTCATCGTTTGAGGCTTCAACTCATGAGCATGGTGAAGAATATCACAGAACAATTCTGAAACCAGAACATTGACAGTGAAACTGCTATGAAAGTAAATATCAGTGACGTCAATAATCAACTTCCTGTTGGCAGGATCCTCTTCAGTCCCACGAACAAAGAAGTTTCCGATGAACTTCGGTACAGGTGCAAGAATTACTATGTAAAAATGTTGACCTATCTGCGAGATGATCTCCCTCTGAAAAAGAGGGCTGTTCGTTGCCTGAGTTTTCTTTATATACAACCTTTAAGTTGAAGGAGGATTTCGTCATTTATTTTGCAAATCAACTTCCTAATATTGTCTCTCATGATGACATCGACCATCTTCGGACAGACAACTTTTAAACCAATGGGAGGATTAGCCCAAATCCGAGGCATGTCCGAAGCATCCGACGTCCTGTTCCACCCTTTTCCATGGAAATGCCGATTGTGAAAGAGACATCAGGAAGTCGCACGACATCGATGACAATGAGAAGCGTAATCGATTGTCCGATGACATCAGGAAAAGTCTTTTACAATGTCGTTCCTTCCTGCAGAAAAGAAACCAGCGCGTCATTCAAATTGGATAATGATGTGATTAATCAAGGATTTAAAGCTCATGTGGAATATATGCTCTTTTGGCAAAACAGAAAAAATCATCAGAGAGTGAGAGAATTGCGAAACTGACTGCTTTAGAAGCTGATGAAATAAATAGGGCGTTACAAAATGATCCACTGAGTAGGGATAGATTGGAAGACCTGAGAAAGGAGGAGTTGTCTATGAAGAAGGAAAAGGAAGAAGTTGATGCTAGACAAACAGCAACTGAATTGAAATTACAGGAGGCTGTTGCGGAATTGAAACAAGTTACTCTCGTGAAGGAACAATTAGCGAAGGATGCCAAGAAACGAAAGGCAAAGAAAGAGGCTGTTGAACTTTCGATTGCAAACTTCGGAAACAGCGCAATTTTTCTTTCCATTGCCCAAATTTTCCAAGAAGTGACTGTTTGAAGCTCTTGTTATGAAGTGATAAATGTATATATTACTTTGGAGGTCTAAGTCTCAAGTTCTTATGGAAATTATCAAATTTGAAATTTGAAGCACAGTGGTATATATACATGTATTTTTGTAATTCAGTTCACACGAGTTCTCTTGCTGAAATGAACAGTACAGTAGGCCTACTGACTTTTGCGATATAAATGTTTTTGTAGCTCAATCGACAAATCTTTTTGCTGAAATTAACAGTGCTGACTTTTGTGATTACTTTTGTAGTTCATTCCACAAGTCTTCTTTATGCTGAAAATTATCAGTTCATTCCATGAAAACAATATTTTTGTAATTCAATTCAGAATCAGTCCATGCTAGAAGCCTATAATATCTGGCGATGATCTACTATAGTTTTTAGGGTTTTCACGTTCATGGTCAGTTGTTTTTGGAAACGTTCGTGCTTCTCTGTGTTTTCGCTGTTCTCACGTTCACCTGTTAAAGTATCTGGTAGTTAGCATATCTAACATACAATTATTTTCCTATAATTCATCACTTTTTCTGACTGCTCATGTGCTTGTATGCGCTTTCCCCAAGAACATTTGGCAATACTTTTATCAACTGGCAATAATAATCTTACTAGGTGGAGTGGCGACACTGATAGAGATTATGATATAGATAAATTATTGTTAGAGACTTTGACATTATTTTGAATATTTGAAAGCACCGCTCACTTGAACTGACATTTTGAGGTATACAGAAGTAAAAATAGTTGAATTAGAAGATCAATATCAAAATTGCATTCATTTCATGTCCAAAAGTTGATGAATGTTGCGACAGGGAAAACACAGATAAAGTCGGTTTCGATTTCCAAAATTCTCGGGAGTCCTTGCGTGATAAAAGAAGAAAATATTGTGTCAAAAAAACAAATTGCATGAACTGGAGCTGCACTTGCTGAAAGATGTCACATACCCAATCAATTATCTGTGCCTACTGTCTGCTATCTTTACAAGCCACTTTTCGTCCTCTGATGGAATATTGTTGTCATCTGTGGGCCGGTGCCCTACAAACACATCTTAACCTCCTTGAACGGGTTGAGAAACTGACAAGAACCTTATGGGTGAAAAGCTTGCTAACAAGTTGCAGCAATGCAGCCGCTCTCCGTCAGACGGGATGTTGCTTCACTCAGTCTCTTCTACAGATACTATTTCGGTAGAAGCAACTCTGCAGTAAATGAATGCGCACCCAAACCTAAGATCTTCTCCAGAATCACACGCAGAGGTAATGCACTCACATGCTATCATGTGAGCTTAGAACGCACGCGTACTGTGAGTCACTCGTAAAGCTTTTTTGTTCGCACGGCACAGCTTTGAAATCAGCCTCTCCAGACCACTTTCCTTGGCCAATACAATCTCGATACTTTCAAGTGGTGTGCGAACAGGTTTCTGATGGAGACAGCTTAATCAGATTGGAGTATCTGTTTTTTTCATTTATTTAAAACAATACAATTTATTACTTTTTCATTGAGTAACCCCTAGCTTTGTCAATGGCTCATAGCTGTGCTAGGGGTGAAAATTATGTAAAGAAATGCCCATCACCTGCTGACTAGCTAATTGTGGCATTTAAGCTGCTATAAAAACGTACGTTTTCTGGATACAGGATCGATTCAGTGAAATCTTGATATACTCGTAGCATGTAGGATGCAGTTTTGTATTAATTACGTGATGTACGTGCATGAAGTAATGGGTTGCCTACATCCACAGCGATGGATTCGGCTTTCGCGGTTACTGTGGAGGTGACGCGTTTCTATCTCAGCAGTATGCAATGGTAAAGAGATGTCTCCTTTTGGCTTACGTGATTGGCCAATCACGCGTAATGCGCAAGGAAAGTTGTATTATGGAGCACACGAGCTACTGTTTTCACATTGAATTCTGAACATCTGCCAAGTGAACAGTGCACATATTTGAATCAATGTTTCTCCGTGATAAATTCGTCAAATGGAAATATTATTTACATCGTTCGACTCCTCGCGATCTAGATTTATTGACTGTGAATGTTCAATGCGGTGTCAATGATTTAGTGCGTCAGAATTCAGGCTTGATGAATGGAGCATTGCTCTTCTTGCCCCTCCGGACTAGTTCTAAGCGTGACCATCATTATCAAAAAAGTCATCTCTAGACCAAACAACGCAGACGAACCAATTTATCTGTGTGGGGCCTACATCTATTTCGAGATGATGTCAGTTAAAAGTCTTCCCGGGATCAGCACTCGAAACTAGTAAAATAAAATCGTCTCGTCAATTAGCTAGAACATGGAAAACACTTTCACAAATTGACAGATTTTGACTTTTTTTATATTTTTCACCAGGAAGCAGTCACGTAAGAGACACGAATGCATCTAAAATCCTTCAGTTTCTAGTTGAGACATGGCAAAGCTATGCAGGTGATTTGTATCCTTATGATGCAAAGTAATTATTTGTTTGGTGATTATTTAACGCAGATTGCACTTGTTCAAATCCTAAGCTTGTGAAGATTTTTTCTCAATCAATAACTCATTTTTGTTATCTTGTTTGACCTAACGCCGAGTTTTGACCGCACTTTGATTCAATATTTTCTACCATATGGTTGATTAAAATGATTATATTATTGATTAATTATTATTCGAGTTGTAGGTGCGCTAATTTTATCCAGACAAACTGGAAATAGTTGACAAATTTTTCAATAGTCAACTATTTAGTTTGTCTGGATAAAATTAGCGCACCTACAACTTTTAGCTTTCCAAACCTTAGTTCCTGTATTTTTTCAAATGTGATCGATTCAAGTTCTGGATATCTGTTTATGAAATCGTTCAATGACCGAAAGAAAGTTCGGCACGAGAAAATTAGTTCGGTCATAAGATTTGAGAATTTTCTCAAAAATCGAACTACATTTCTCACGTCTACTGAATGTTTGCATTTAGTTTTTGATCATTCATACCCATGATCTGAATCGTCCATTCTATGTGACAGACATCAATGTGTAGACTGCGTCTTCGGTTGGACCAGATATCGGCATAAATGTATAGACATTTAGTGAAGTCCTCTAATTCAACCGAGAGAGCAATCAATACTGAAGAAAAGTGTAGCTGCTTCGTTCATATGAATGCGACGATGGCTGCCGTTAATTGCTAGTAAACTTTGCTAAATTTTTCCTTTTCCCTACCCCACCCAAAGCACAGAGCCATGCTAGAGATCTAGGGTTGGCGTTGGCTCTAGTGAGAGTGGTGCCACCTGCCGCGGCGGACAGACTCGAACCCCGGACCTTCCGCACTTCCGAACCGTTAACCAACTGAGCTATCCTACCATCTGTGCATAGAAGTCCGATAGTTCAATAACAAGCACTAGGACGTGCACATCGAAGACAGTGCTTTGTCGAGGACGACATGCGTTGTCATGGCAGCAGCTCTTGAACGATGACAGATTCCACTGTTTGACATCGGCAAGGTACACTATCAACGAATTTGAGCAGTAAGTAGGTGCTTTCCGCATTCTTTCATTTTTAGCGAGAGATGTGTTGTAATGTTCAGAAATTGATTGTAAAATATTCTGTAAACGAATCTGGATAAGCGAATGTCATCTTCGCTATCAGGACATCGCATTGCATGGACTCAGTAAGCAATGGGTTGAAAGAAGATTTGACTCCATCGTGTAATCAAATGTTTATCTTCAAATCTTCAGTTCGTGAATTACTTTGTTGAACTTGTATTTGGCGATAAAATCTTTCGTGTGCTTTACGCAAAATCTCGGTCATCATTTGCCGATATATTTCAAGTAAATTCGACGAGTGACGGTTGAACATTCTTTATTCTCCTTTACAAAATAAATTGATCATGACACTACTGATCATTTTTGTTACTTTTTAAATAGTAGAATAATTATCAATCGCAATAATTTTCAGAGGTGATGAATTCCTTTTCATCCTAAATTTCATGGCAATGTGCTTTACTAAGTCTCAAATTGATAGGACCCTTCAATCTTAAGGATAGCTAAAGGCAGGGTTGCTCACTCACAGCATTAAATGTTGGTGCTCCTTAAGTTTGTTTACAATGAAAGCGGCTAATCCGGACTTTTTTCTTTCATCTCTCTTTGAACTACTGAGGCCTATGTGAGAAAATATCTTTAAACTCCAGCCAAAAGCTTCCGAGCTGCGTTATTGGCCAAAGTGGGGGTGCTGTGACGCCCCAGCTTCTTTGCATTCACTTTCCGTTGTTTATTACTATGTTCATCTCAGAACAACTGTTGTGTTCTCAATGTTTATCTATGGGGTGTTGACATGCCCCATTTCGGCTGGGTGAAGTTTGATTGAAAATAATGTTCACTCCTGCATTCGATTGATACAATATGTAGGCTTATCAATTCTACCGTCAGATAATTAAATTGTAGGCATGATCGTATTATGTTTCGCTGGTAGCTTAAATTCATGATATTACTTATCTAAAAAATGAAAAGAGATCTAATAGGTATTTATATGAAAAGCTTGAAAATATAATGTAATTAGATACGGACACAAGTCTACAAGCTTATGTGGCAATGTACCTGTATCATCATCCCATGAGCGTGATGTTTGTGGGAAATCACAGAAACATAGATCATAAGTTAATCAAATGCCACATAGTAAAGCAAACTTAAGAAATAGCAAGCATCTTTTTCTGCCGAGAGAATTATTTTGACTTAGACTCACGATTCAAGAGCATTCAAGTTAGTTAAATGTTTTCAATTATGCTCCCATCTGCCTTCAATAAGGCAAAGTTAGCGGTGGATCTGCCCACCATAGGGTGTGATCACTGTCGGCAATACTCCCTCACTATCCATTTAATGTCTGTCTGTCCCGGCTCGCAGGGTTGGGCTGTTTTCCCATTCTTCGGAGAGCAGTTCACCACAGATCTCGATTGGCCGCGTCTTGAGGTTGGAGCCTTACAGCTTTTAGGTCTTCTTTCACCACTTACGACCAGATATTCCTCGGTCTTCCTCTCTTATCAACACCATTCATATTTAGCTCAGGGTGTCCGCGCTCCCTGGAAAACCTTGAAAACCTGGAAAACTCCTGGAAATAAAACCGGAAATAAACTTAATAAAACACTAATTGCAAGTTGTTGAGGTCATACTTACTCTATATGGTTGAAGTGTTTTTTATTTTTCCAGATTTTATTTTTCATATCTCTACTTATTTGTTACAAATATAGCCTTCATTCTCATACAATTCTTTTGTTTTTAGAACATTCCAGTGACTGGAGTCTCCTATCATAACGTATACAACATGAATGAGACCGAACTGCGTGGTATGGTTAACTATGAACATTTTTCGAACTTTAGATTTTTTTCCAGAAATATAATGTAGCCGTCTGATGCATATACTGGTATTTTTTATTTGGAATAATAATAATAATAATTTATTTGTCAAAAAGTAATACAATTGTAAGTAGAATATCAAAATAAGGAAAAGGACAAACATTTAACCCAGTGTGGGTAAACCGAGATACAACCGAAAATTGTAGATATGAAGACGTCTGGAAAGGCAAAGTTATTTTATAACGGGGGTACCACATATCTATCATCTCAAAGTAGCAGTTGATATATCTTTTAAATTCATTCAGTGTTGTTGAGTTCCGTGCTTCAGCAGTAAGGGAGTTCCAATGTCGAATAATGCTTACAGCATAAAAATCGTGTCGAAATTTATGTTTGCAGAGTGGCATCAATATCTTACTGTTGACATCATAATTTTGAGTACGGAGCGAGAACCGAAACAACTGTTCGCGATTGATGCTGACATCACCATTAAGCAACTTGAAAAGAAAGATGAGACCATAGCGGATGCGTCTAGCTTGCAGACTGAGAAAATTAAGGTTTTTCAGTTTCGACCGATAATCCAGACCATGAAGCTGAGCAAAAACAGGCAAAATCTTTTCTGAACTCTTTCGACATGGTTTATCAGGTACTGACATGGTATCTGAGGTTTATGAGGGATTCCAAATTACACTTCCAAATCTCCAAGATCGGTCTAACAAACGATTTGTAAAGAATGAGTAGGGCAGATGGTTCACGCGTTATGAAAGATTTCTTTAATAGTCTAAGCATTAAAAATGAACCACCTGCGCCTCAAAAATTCAGCCAATTTCACGCCAACTTTCAATTTTTTTTCGTCAATGATATTAATTTAATGGTATGCAAGCTCCTTAGCACAGAACTTTGGGTAGATTTTCCACAGAATTTTTCTTTTAAATTTGACGCGTGTATTTGAGTAAAATTTCCTTGCAGAAAGTCTGAACATTTTCGTTCAAATTTGACCCCTGCTTTTTGGCAAATTTCCCCGGAAAACCTGGAAAATGGATTTTGCCCTGGAAATCTTGGAAAACACTGGGAAATTTTCTTTCAAATTTGCGCGGACACCCTGTTAGCTCCATCACACTTCTGACACATTCTTGTCTATCTTTCCTCATCACGTGCCCATACCATCGTAGGCGAGTTTGCTGCAGTGCGCATTGAACAGATTTCAGACTCATCACAAGTCGAATATCTTCATCCTTGCGGCGATCTCGCAATGACTCTCCAGTCATCCATCTTATCATCCTCATGTCAGCACTCTCCAGGCCAGCTTTCGCTGCCGTAAAATAAAAGTCCGCGTTCTCACGCGTCAAAGACTTTCCCTTAGGTCTTGAGAGATGGGACCCTAGAGGTTAAGAAAGGCATCAGCTCTCTTAAATAATAATTTACTATTTTTAATTAACTCATTTTATAAATTGCGCGATTTAAAAGCTCTTGATTATAAAAATTGTGATTTCGTGCTGTTGCTTATGAAGTCCTTAGTGTTAAATAGCCACATAATGATCACTTCTTAAATATTCGCCATAGCTTGCTGTCTGTGTGTTTTAAGCACTTTTAAACAAATTGTTCAAAACAACTCCCACACTTTCCACTCGAGCGCTGTTGCCATAAAGTAGAGATCATAAAGCGAAACGCCAACATCATTCGCTTCATCCCGTCACGCTACAGCCATAACCTCACAGACAGCAAAACCGTTCCATCTTCATCACGGACAAGTACACTCCCTTCGCGATAGCAAAACACTTGCTAAAACTCTATTGGAGATTCTATTTTATAGATTAAAAAGAGCCAAGTAAATTGTTAGATTTTATAGTTGCTTATTGCTGCAATATATTTCTCCTACTATCCGTAGGTATCATCAGGCAGTTAGTGAATGATTTACAAAATAAAATTTGAAATTCACATCAAGAGATATATAAAAAAGATATACAAAATATACAAACTATGATACGAGAAGTAGAGAGAGAAAGAGGGAGAGAAGATCAGACAGCTCTCCCTCGTGCTACTCGCTCGCGCTATGGTCCGCTACTGTAGTCAGGAAAAACACATGCGAGGAGACCCGGGTTTCGAGGTCTTTCTCAATCAAGAAGAGAAGAGAGAGAAGAGAAGAGAAGAGAAGGAGCTATGCGGCAGGTAGTAAAGGGTTGCATAGTACCAATATATTGCAGTAATAATCAACTATAAATTCTAACAATTTACTTGGCTCTTTCCAATCTATAAAAATAAAATGAATAACCAAGGAATATTCCCATTTGGAGATTCTATTTGGTGCGGAGAATAATTTTGAATTAATTTAAATTTTGGTTACTTGACACGGTTGTTCTTACTATACCGCTAATACATCGCTTTGGAGGATCATTGGTATTAACTGTTGAATACATGTCATCAACAATTTTCCTGATTTACGGCAATCACGTTCATCATTTCTTATCTAATTTGGCTACGAAGGCAATGTCACTCTTTAAAGCTGCCAAAGTGTAATTTGCTTGGTCACCCAAAATATCCACTTAGCTGTGTATTTTATAAGCTTATAATTACATGATAATTATTGAGACAGAAGAGCTCTATCAGAGGTGCATAATGCATGCACTTAGCGGGTAAAATAGAATATGTTTCATTTTTTTCAAAGTAATTGAATCTTTGTTTTATCGATGTTTGCATACATATGAAACAGCGTTCAGCTTTCATCGTATGAAGCCTTCTGTTGAGAATCTTCGGCGTCTTGTTCTGATTTATAATTCTAGCGTCAATAGTAGTCTCCATTCTGCATAAATGCCAGCTCCAGATGCAGTAGAGTTCCAATGCAATCATTTAAATAAAGCCTTAATTTCTTTTGATGGAATTATATGACTTCTATAGCCTACTATCGTTTTTGTTTGATTCTGAAACATTCATAATTGAATTGAATATGAGTTCAAGTTGTATTTCTTAGATGTATTCACACTTAC